>BSBK01002398.1:2190000-2502500 GCA_027943335.1 Chamaecyparis obtusa
TGTCCGAGATTAGATGGCATGGCATAAGATAAGGCATGGGGGCATGACACTGGACCAGTGCAAATATGTTGCACCGTAGCCAGTGCCCAAATGTAATAGCACTGCTGTGATTGTATATCATATGTGTTTTCCAAATGCAACAATCTCTCTTATTTATATTGGTAATGAGGCTATGAAAGACATGTCCCTTCATGGGACATGTCTATTCATTTTATAATGTTTCATTAATCAATCATATATTAGAATAATATAAATTTGAATTATATATATATATATATATATATATATATATATATATATATATAATATATATATATATATCTATATATATATATATATATATATATATATATATATATATATATATATATATATATATATATATATATATATATATATATATATATATATATATATATATATATATATATATCTCTATAGATATATATATATAGATATATATATATATATATATATATCTATATATATATATATATATATATATATATCTATATATATATATATATATATATATATATATATATATATATATCAAGATCTAAGTATTATATGTATTCATAAGTGATCATACAACTGGAGCTACAAACATTAACACTCCCTCTTAGCTAGGGAGGATGATCAAACAGAATGTGTTGTGGTCTCCGTTCTCAACACATATGACCCTAACTATAGTCATACAAAACATCAACACTCCCTCTTAGCTAGAGAAGATAAAATCCATCAAGGTAATAAACCATTAATTTTGAAAGAGAGGAGCTGTCACCCTACTGTGATATCAGGAGAAATGGTATATGCAAGAATGTCAAGTCACATGATGTTCACCATAGCTCATAAATATCCATGGTATGTCTAATGACAATACGTCTCATGATGTCTATTATATGGATACTAAGTTTACGTAGAGACATGTCACTATGTGATATGTTTCATAGGGTCCAATCAATATGTATTACTAAGTTTAGAAGGATCCTAATATGATTCATATGGATACTAAGAAATCATATATTACATAATTCATGATATGAAGTATCACCTAACTGTGATACCAAGCTTTATATATCACCTAACATGTGATATGAGGAATCCCGTAACACGTGATACCCAATTTTCAATATCACCTAACATGTGATATGAGGAATCACCTAACATGTGATACCCAGTTTTCAATATCACCTAACATGTGATATGAGGAATCACCTCACATGTGATACCCAGTTTTCAATATCACCTAACATGTGATATGATCCTAATCACCTGACATGTGATACCCAATTTTCAATATCACCTGACATGTGATATGAGGAATCACCTAACATGTGATATGAGGAATCACCTGACATGTGATACCCTAATTTTCATACCACCTTGATATGGGGAATCACCTTAGATCGTGATACCTAATTTTCATATCACCCTGATATGAGGAATCACCTTAGATCGTGATACCTAATTTTCATATCACCTCAGATCGTGATACAAGGATATAGTAAATAAGAACATTATATTCCATTTACATATAACCCTATTATGGTATGTGCACAGACATATAACTGTCTACCATAACGAATCTCCATTACAAGATCGTCACCTTGTAATATCAAATACAAGTGTTCATTGTTAAAAAGTCATCACCTTTCTCCAATGTTCACAGGAGGGCCCATAGGTCTTGGAGTCACACACGTGAAATACACCTTGACTCATGTCAAAGGGTGGATCCATCATGACTCATCCCAAAGGGTGGCAACAAGGGCTTTCACCTTAGACTTCTCTCTCAAGGAGAAGAATGCAATAACATACAAGATAATAGATGAAACGTCTTTTCATCTAAGGCTTCATTCTCCAACATGACAAGTTTATCTCGAAGGTACACAACCTTACCTCTAGCAAGAAACTTGGTGAGAATATCAGCTATATGTTCTGTAGGGATAATGTACTTTGAATAGCATACTTATGCACTATATCTCTTATATAGTTTGCATCACTCTAGGTGAACCCCAAGTTATGTAGGAGATAACATAAGAGCATTTAGCCAGCACACATGAGACTCAATCTCATGATCATAGACTTATGGATGCTTCCTTTAAGGTCTTGTAACAACCTCCTCACCTCCTCGTCCAAGGTTATTTTAGATGAACTATTATCCTTCCTCTGAATCTAATATCAACCTTTTGCAAGCAAGTCGTGTCTTTGTTCTTTAGTCTGCATTACGCTCTTTTTTGAATTCCTAACCATCTATCTAGGAATATCATGATCTAGATATCTGCATAAGAGCCTTCTAGTTCACATACATGGAACTTCATCATTTGAATCACAATTCTTTTTCCTTTTATAGTTTCCTGGTCACTAGGGAAACCATCTTGATATGGTTTACTCCCTCTGTATCAATATGACCAAGATCCTTGGAAATCAAATAAGGAATATACTCTAGATGTTGTACTGACTCCCTTTGAATCTTTGAGTACTAACATCAACATTTAACCTTTTCATCCAAGGTTTCCTCTGATGGTTCATCAAGACTTCTTTTGAATATGATATCAACCTTCTAACCTTCTCGTCCAAGGTTTCCTCTGATAGATAAAGTGTCAGACTCCCTCTAAAGCTCAAGTTCGTGCATCAACTTCCTGACCTCTTTTTCCAAGGTTGTCTATAATGAATTGTCAGACTCCCTCTGATTCTGATATCAACTCTCAACTCAGTTCCATAACTGCAAGCATTAATTTCTTTCTCCCTTGAATGCAATCTTGTATGCTTCTAGATTTTTCCTCAATGCACTTCAAAAAGAGATTATAATTAGTTCATAAAACTAAACTATCCTAAAGGAAAATATTAATTATGGCATGAATTAATGACTCAAAATTTACCATCCTGATCTTATGGCATGGATTAATGACTCAAAATTTACTATCCCGATCTTATGGCATGAATTAATGACTCAAGATTTATAAACATTGTTCAAGGATAGAAATACTTATTTGTTATTTCCAAATATTACTAGCCTCAGTTACTTTCTTTCACCAGGTTGAATTATAATTGTGATCCTCCCGAAGCTAAATTCAACACTCCCTCTTAGCTAGGGAGGAATCCTTCTTGATAACTTCTGGTTTGTCATTGGAATCCAACAACAAATACCAATAATGCTCCAGATAACAATCACGATGTCGTAAAGCACAAAGGAAACAACAACCACTGGATTCACTAATTTTGGCAATCCTTCACATTCCCTGATAATGAAAGTTAAAGAAAGTTCCTTCAAAGGCCATTATGAAAAACTCCAACTGCAACTCCATCTTGAACTTTCAAGTCCAATCCTACGCTGCACAAATTTTAGAGTTAAAGGTACTGTTGAGATTTGTTAAGTAGCATTTTCAATGCCTTATTTATCTTCCTGAGTCGTAGGAAATTGAGGAGTGTTTAGATGCGGCTACAACTGTTGCTATTTCTGATTGTTGTTGCTTTCCTGTCGTTGTCTATATCATCCTTATCTTGCCTCGTACATCCATAGCTTTGCAAGCGTATGGGCTAGCATCTGGATTTGTAGAAGCCTTTATCAGTTCTCTTTGCAATTAAGGGACCAGATTGGTAGTAAATTTTGAGTCATTAATCCCCTTGGTTGTATTAACGAATGTAATGAGCCAAAGGCTTGTGCTGGGACATCACTACCTCCCCTGTCGGAGTAGTTGCTCTAAAGAATTAATGAAATTGGAGGCGAACCATGCCCACCTCAAAGAAGAGATGTCTAAATTGCTTGAACTTTAAATATAATCTATGGCTTAACCTTTAACTATGATAGTGGGTACTTTAGCCTCTCAAATAAGATTATGATTGCCCGGATACTAACAACAATTCCACCATGATCACACCAATCCTCCTATTAAAAGAAATATCCAAAAGCGTATCTCTATCAATGTTCTTGGCATCCACTAATTGATCATGAACAATGGCCTCTATTGTCGCTCTATGAGGTGCCTGTATTGGTTCACTTAATGGGTTCCAATAATTAACTGACTATTTTCTAAGACCATGAAACTATGGTTTGGTTGATATCAACCAAGCATCTTGCCCACATTCATTGCATATAATCCTCTAGCATGGAGTTCCTTGACAACTACATTACTATATAGTCATGAGTCATAGAGAGTCTCGAAACTCTTCCCAAATGCAGAAACACCAAATCAGCATATCTTCAAACTCCATGCAGGTAGGACAATATTCTCTATGACCTTTTTTTTAAATGAACCTCAGATAGAGATGTTTGGAGCCACTATAATATGCATTCACCAACTCTTTATAGTCCAAATGAAGTATCAGGAATTATAATGTTATTTCAAGCAAAGTTGTGCTAGCTCCAAGTGGTAGTCACACATTTCATGCCAATAATAGTCTCTCATATATTATCGAATTTGCCTAGTCTTAAATCCATATACAAAAATCACATCTTCAAGATTTTATAGCTAAATATATCAGGCTACATCTTTTGTCGCAGACTTCTAACTCCAGCCATAAAAGCAAACTAACTACACAATTACTGCCATCTTCTTCCACTATTCAAGCCCGACTATTTTCCATTCCCAACATTTGTAATTCCATCCCTCCGCCTCTCCAGAAAGCCAAAAATTTAGTTTACAGAAAAATAATAGAGATTCAAGTACTTTCTAGGTGCTGAGTCCTTTGCAGCATTGTACAATGCAAGATCATCAAATATCTCAAATATTACAGTGTTTCCATCGATAGAGATGTTATACGTAAACTTTCAGGGGTAGGCAAGCGGAGCAAGGCCTTGGCAACCGAAACAAGCGGCATACGATCACAGGTTCGACTCACGACATCCGTGGATTTTCTATAGGACAGAAGAATTTCAATAGCATAGTCATTTCTGCTCTTCCTCACCAAAATTCAAACATTGACGGTCTCGCTTGTGGCCTGCTGCAGCAAACAATTAGAGAGAAAATAGAGTGTAATGCTATAAATAATTTCTCCTTGTGGACTAACCAGGATACTAATTATCTTGAACCCATGATTAGATCAAGCACTTCGAAAATTGCCTCCACCAAATTTTCTTTGTTATTTCATGTCATGTGCATGGGCAACATTTTTCATACACTTAATTTTCTCCTGTGGCTATTCCCCATTTATCCTTTTCTCCTTCTATCATTTCTATTCTTACACATTTCCAATTTAAATAGGCCACTTATTGATCACATTTGGTTTAACATTATTACAAACAAATGTTGCATTTACAGATCACATTTGGTTTAAATAGGCCACTTATTGATCACATTTGGTTTAACATTACTACAAACAAATGTTGCATTTACATATCTGAAGCATACTGGAAAGACCACTTTTCTACTTTCTTGCAAATACATCTTACAGGGAAAAAAATTGAACTACAATCTACATAACATAAGTAAAAATAACAAAATAGAATACATCAATTTGACTATTTAAATGACATCTATACTTTGACAATCAAATTGGAAAAACAATCATATTGACAATGGCAATGATGAAATATCATAAAAATATCTCCATGCATACATTCATTACAAACTCCTAAGACAATTTTCCATCCACAATATTACTTTGCAGGGGAAAATGGAGGCAAGCAAAAGACAAGGGAACGTTGCACAAATGAAACAAGATCAAACAACCAAAATGTATTCTCTTTCTATTGTCATGTATCCTTAACTTATTCACATTGCCAACAAATAATAAAAATAATGATAAACTCCTTGCAGGTCAAAAGTGAAAAGCACAAATTGTATTTCAATTGAAGATCTCAATGCAAGAAAGATCAGACACACATTTGAAGGAGATGTGTTGGTAGTCTACAAAGTCAATCTTGACAAAGTGAACAAGACACGTGAAGTTTTATGTGCCAACTTGACATACATCAAAGCAGAGATGACAATCACACTAAATATCAATGGCAGCCTAGTGCAACAACATGAAGACAAAATAATCCTAGGAATGGGTATTTGCATTACAGGTTTTTGACATTGCACCATGAACTAACTATGATCATGGTGACTGTGACTACATTCTCATTCTTGAAGATATAGGCACAGTTGAAACTATCAACCACATGTGCACTAAATACAATTTCATTCCCAGTACAACAATCAAGCAGCTCCTCAACAACACAAGTGACTACCCAATTGGAACAGTGGGAGCACTGGTGGTTGCAGCGAAAAAAATGGGCTCTCAAAGTACACTAGAAATAAATGATGGCCACAGTGAAGAAGACAGAGCACAGGTAAAATGTTTTCTAACTATTGACTACTCATACACTTATCACGATCCTTAACACTCCCACATGCACATTTTTAACAAGAGGAACAACTCTGACTATCTTTCTTCTTTACAACTTGAAATTCATCAAAGCTCACCACTATATAGCAGCAGAAGAACAACTCCATCGAAATGAGACCCCGCATTGCTTTTTAGAAACATTGTAAAGAGGCTTGACAAAAAGAACACATTTCGTACAAGTTTGTCCACATACATCTGCAAGTTAAATGACAAGAGGACCTTGGACATTTTTAATGAATTGATGCAAAAAACATATGAGGTAAGCAAAAGACATTGCAAAACTCTTTATATTTTAAATTATGAGTCATAATATGCATTGACAGACAAACACTTGCAACAGGTTTAGGGGATTTTGAGGGTGGCAAATCCATTTTCCAGTCCATTCAGTGCATTATGCTCACAGTGTAATTACAAATTTGATGGCTTTGGAATTTTGGAAGAGGAATCTGCACATTGCATCAAGTGTGACCAGGATGTCAACTATGTGCACAAACTCCAACTCAAAACAATACTCATCACTGAGAATAAACAAACAATTCAATGCTCTATCAACCACTCAGTAATTGAACAATTGATGCCAGCTCTTACAAACATCAAGTATGAAGAATACATACAAAACAAATCCGGAGTTGTCTTTCACCCTACGAGAAATTTTCATTGAAGGTCACTTCACATTGACTCAGAGTAATGCAATTACACATGCCAATCTGCTACAAAGTGGAGGAACAAGACATAAGGTAAACAAAACAACTCCCTGCAATGATAAAGAAAATAATTTATTGTGCAAATAGTACTATATATTTCAATAAATAATCACTAACACCAACTTCTCCATGAACATGCAAGAAGCTATGCAACAGTGGAAGATTGGAATATCTGCACCAAAAAATTAATCTGATCAAATTGCAAGGAGATTTCAGTTTTAAGTAGAAATAGGCTCGCAAAATATATTACAAACTATGTCATATATATTCTGCAGTAATCATGTCCAGATAGAAACCAAGATATTAATATGTTGAACTTAACTAGAGTACTAGGTGATGGTATTTGTCAGTCCTGCATTTTGACACAAGTGCATTGACTATATGTGTTATTTAAAATATAATTTTAAACCTTTTGTTACTATTAATTTTATTTCCCTGCTAATGTGCATTAGTACTCTTCCATGATGCAATGTTCGAAATTTGCATGATTTGGCTTCTGTTTGGATCACATTGTAGCTTCCATGGCATTATGTGCAATATCTCATTGTTATTATTAGTTGATTGATTACAAATTTTTTTTGAAGCTTAAACATTAATGCAATTTCATTCACCCATTTATCAGATTTTGTTTCAAGCAAAGGGTTGTGCTTACTTTGACTTTATTGACGTTTGTCAAAAACCATTGGATTACACTTTCCAGTAAACTTTGTTCAACATTACTACTGCCATTCTTCTAATTTTCTATTTGCAAGCCTCCATGTCAAAAACATTATGACAATGGAAAAGATTTTTATAGGAACAACAAATTAATTTTATATGTGATCATTGATATTATAAATAAGGAATGTCAAAAACATTGTGAATATGGAAAAGATTAATTTGTATTAGCAGCAAAGTAATCTTATTAATCCGAGTAAGAAATTTGGTAAGAAATCTATGAATATGCTAGAAGTGATTGAGTTCCAATCTAGATTGGGAAGGCGTGTGCAACAGATAGACTATGAAAATGTGCCTTTCGCCTATTTTCACTGTAAAAAGGTAGGACACAAGACCAAAATGTGCCCTATCTTCATAGAGAAGGAAAAATCCCGCAAGGCCCAAATCAAGCAAGGGAAGAGAAAAGAGACCCAGAAGTAGCAAAAAGGTCTGAATCAAGTTGAAGGACCCAGGAAGGTGTGGAAGGAGAAAGTCCCTGATGGATATATCCCTAAGGGGGCACCTCAAGGGGAGAGACCCAAGGACATAACGGGGAACCTTCCTGAACACCAGTGTCTGGAAGGAGAGAAAAGCCTTGAGTACATGGAGCAGCTAAAGTCCCAGAAGGAGAGTGGAAATGGAGAAAAAGAAGTTGGTGAAATCTTCCCTGTCTTGCAAGAAAATGTTGTTGGAGAGGGAGATAAAGGAGGCAGGACTCTCCCTAAGGATGGGGAGTTCATTTTGGAGGAAATCAAAGTGGATTCCTTTGTGCTTGACACCCAGGAGATTGGGGTTACTGTGGAGGTCCAAGGCCCTTCTTTCTCACAGGAATCAAATTTAAGTAGAAGCTCGCTAATATCTCCAAGAAAGATTAAAAAAATCCTTGAGCTGGTCTCCACCTCTTCTCTAGGGCAAATTTCCAAAATGGAGGCTCTGTTTGAGAGCTGCAAAGATGACAATGTGAGTCCTTGGATATCTGTAAAGAAAAATAAGAATAGTAGGGACCCATCTCTGGTGTCTCTAGGAGCTACGAGAAGTAGGGCTAAAGTTGACACAAGAAGTAAATCAAGCACCCCAGGCAGGTGGAGCAAGCATCAAATTAGAAAGGAAGAAACAAGAAGAAACCAGAAAACCATCCAGGAAACATGCCCCCAAGAGAAATTATGAAGATCATATCTTGGAACATTCATGGACTCAATGGAATCCACAAGAAGGAAATTGTTAGGAATATGATTAGGGATCATAGGCCAGAAATCTTTTTGATTCAAGAAACGAAAATGAAGAAGGAGAAGATTGAAAGCATTTTTTTCAGTAAAGGAATGAAGTCGGTGACTTTTGATTCTTTGAGAGCTTCTGGAGGACTGTTAGTGATATGGAAGGACAACTTAAAGGCGGATATCATTTTTTATGAAGGTAACATTTTTCTTATTCACTTCAAAAATACAAAGGATTAAGAAAGTTGGTTTGTTATGAATATCTACGCCCCTAACACTAAGATTGGTAGAAAGCACTTCTGGAATAAAATTAGCAATCTGATGTCCTTGTTGGGAGACTCTAAGGGAATTATTATGGGAGATTTCAATACCCCCCTGTTGGCCACTGAGAAGTTAGGCAGGCTTCCACCGGACTTGGAAAGTAGACAACATCTGGCCGATCTAATCAATGACTTGGCTCTCCTGGATGTTGATTTAGGAGGTGGAAAGTTCACTTCGTCTAACAGAAGTGTAGGGACAGATTGCATTCAAGTTAGGCTAGATAGAGCTCTGATCACTATGGATTGGATGAACCATTACCAATGCAAACTTTCTTCTTTGGTAAGACTTGGCTTAGATCACTCCCCCATTGCTCTCACCATTGAGCTTTGCAATAGGAAAAAGGCTTTCCCTTTCAGATTTGAGAAGATGTGGTCTGCTCATCCTGGTCTTCTTGACAAAATTAGGGAATGGTGGAGCATTGATGTGGAAGGCACAACTATGTATAAGGTGGCTAAGAAACTTAAAAACATTAAAATGGGGATCAGAAAGTCGAATAAAAAGGATTTTGGGAACATTTTTATGATGAAAGAAAGGATTATGATGGATCTCACTGAGGTGCAGGAGGAGATTCAGAACATGGGCTATGATGAGAATAGGCTGAATGCTGAAAAGAGTATTCTAGCTGATCTTCACAACATTGTGGGCAAAGAGGAAATGTTCTGGAGGCAGAGGTCTAGATCGGTGTGGTTAAAGGAAGGGGACAAAAACTCTAGATTCTTCCACCTCTCTACTATGAAACACAAGGCTGCCAACAGAATTAGTGTTATGAAAAAGGGGGATGATTCTTTTGAGGAAGATAAGGAGATTGCTAAGGAAGCTATTAGGTATTTCTCTGCTATCCTCACCAAAGAGACCAACCTGGGTGATGTGGATCAGGTGGATATTCTCAAGACCATTCCTAGTGTGATTAATGCTAGCCAAAATAGGTCCCTTGTGGCTATTCCCGAAATGGATGAAATAAAGGAGGCTGTCTTCTCCTTGCCTACTGAGAAAGCCCTTGGCCTTGATGGTTTCCCTACTTTTTTCTTCCAGATGTATTGGGAAGTTTTAAAAGATGATCTGGTCAAAGCGGTTCAGGAATTTTTTGGTGCTAAGTGCTTTCTTAAGGAAATCAATGCTACCTTCTTGATTTTGATTCCCAAAGTCTCAGGTGTGGACTCTTTTGATTTTTTCAAGCCTATTAGTCTTTGCAACTCCCTTTACAAGATTTTTTCTAAAGTTTTAACCAATAGAATAATCAAAATCCTTCCAGGGATTATTACTCCGCAACAAATGAGATTTGTCCCAAGTAGACAAATCCTTGATTCTATCATTGTTGTGCATGAGGTTATTCATTCTTTAGAGGAAGGTAAAAAGGATGGTTTCCTGCTCAAGCTTGATTTGTCTAAGGCCTATGACAGGGTGGACTGGTTGTTCTTGGATAAGGTTCTTGAAGCTTTTGGCTTTAATGATAAAACTAGAAAGATTATATCTCAACTGATCTCCACCCCCACTTTTGTGGTGATGGTTAATGGTTCTCCTATGAATTTTTTCAAATCCTCTAGAGGGTTGAGGCAAGGGGATCCCCTTTCCCCTATCCTCTTTATTATTTTGGTGAAGTTATTGGGAAGACTTATTCATGATAAAAGGAGCAGAGGAGATATTGCTGGGATAAAACCCTCTTTTAGACCCCTGATCTTCTCTCATCAGCAATTTGTGGATGACACCATCCTTGGGGGAGAAGCTTTGGTGAAGGAAGCTAGATATGTGAAGTCCATTCTCAATACTTACTCTAATGCCATGGGTCAACTCATCAACTGGAGCAAGAGCTCGGTCTTCTTTGTCAACACCCCTAAAGGTAGAAAAAGGAAAATTGCGGGTAACTTGGGCTATGGTATTGGGTCCCTCCCTTCTACTTATTTGGGGCTCCCTATGGGGGCCAAACCTCTTGACCTCTTTTGGGACAATCTCATTGATAGATTCAATAGAAAATTGGCTGGCTAGAAGGGTATTATTCTGAGTCAGGCTAGTAAAGTTCTTTTGATCAAATCTACTTTACAGAATTTGCCTACTTATGCCCTTAGCCTGTTCTTTATTCCTTCCAAAGTGGCTGATACTTTGGAGTCTACTCAGAGGAAGTTTCTGTGGGCTGGTCTTGAAGGCAATAAGAAGTACCCGCTTGTGGCTTGGGACAATATCTACAGACCTAGAAAGCAGGGGGGTTGGGGATTAGGAATTTGAAGCAGTTCAACTGGGCTTTGCAAGCTAAATAGATATGGAGGATCTTTAACTCCAAGGGGGAAGGAGGGATATTCTGAAGGATAAGTATTTGACCAATATCAATTTCAAGGAATTCATTAATAGGGATAATGACCCAAAGGGATCCAACATTTGGAATGGCATTATAAAGACTAAAGGGTTAGCCACTGAGAAGGTGAAATGGAAACTTGGTAATGGTGAAGATATCAACTTCTGGCTTGATGAATGGCTTAGTGTGGGGCCTTTATGGAACATTGAGGAGTACAACAGATGGGTGATGCCTTGCATGGAAAGATTTGCCTGCAGGGTGAGAGACTACAGGGTCAATGATGAGTGGGTGAACTTGACTGAGATATCCTAGGAGCTCAAGCCATTGATGGACATGATCAGGCTTATCCCTCTGTCCCTCAACAAGGATGCTATTATTTGAGGGATGACTAAGGGTGACAACTACATTGTGGCCTTGGGCTATGATACCATGCAGAGTATTGATACTGTCCCTGTCTTTGCCAAAGCTTGGTATCCTGGCCTTACCCCCAAAATCAACATTTTTTTCTGGATAATGCTTCAAAATCATATTTTGAAGGTGGACAACCTTATCAAGAGGGGCCATCGGATGCCTAATCGATGCATCCTTTGTAAAAAGCATATTAAAAATGTTGACCACCTTTTCATCCATTGCCATTTCACCAAAGATATTTGGTCTTCTTTCCTATCTTTCTTCAAGTTGACCTGGGTTTTTCCCAATAACATGAGGGAGCTCTTTGAACAGTGGCACTGTGGGGTGTCTGGGGATGTGAGCAAGGGCTTATGGGATTGGACTCTACCCTATCTCTATTGGGGGGTGTGGAAGGAGCGGAACAACCAAATTTTCAGGGAGAAAGAAGCCAATGCTAAGGTGGTCTTTCACAAAAGCCTAAATGCTCTAGTAGAGAACTATACTATCATCAAAGGCTATAACCCTCTTCTCAATGCTAAGGAGAATGATTGAAGCAGGAGGGAGGACTGCAGATGGGCTCTTCCACTTGAGGGCTAGTGTAAAGCTAACTTTGATGGGGCTGCGAAAGGCAACCCAGGCTAGACTGGGATTGGGGGCATCATCAGAAATGATCATGGGAAAGGCATTGCTGCTATTACGGCTCCTCTAGGGTGCAAACTAATCACTATGCGGAGGCAATTGCGGCCCATCAAACTATAAAGCTTGCTCAAGATATAGGAGTCAGAAAACTGTGGCTAGAAGGAGACTCAAAGAACATAATAGATTGTCTTAACGAGAAAAATG
This sequence comes from Chamaecyparis obtusa, assembly GCA_027943335.1. Lineage (NCBI taxonomy): Eukaryota > Viridiplantae > Streptophyta > Pinopsida > Cupressales > Cupressaceae > Chamaecyparis > Chamaecyparis obtusa. Next base: position 2,202,789 of record BSBK01002398.1, read on the forward strand.
AGCCTACTTGGATGATTGCAAATATAATTAACGAGAGTGTTTAGGTTCTCAAGTCCTTTGATAGAGTCTATGTGGCTCATGAATATAGGGAAGCAAATCAAGTGGTTGACAAGCTGGCCAACTGGGCAGTCAGGAAAGATGAGATGAAATGATGGATGGACGGACACAATATTCTACTTGAAATCAAAGATTTAATTGAAAGAGAGAGAATCCCTGGCAGATTGGGAAACATTAAATGATAATAATGAAAGTTTATGTGTTATGGGAAATGTGCCAAAAAATGATGTGTAAGTACGCAAGCCAAAGTACAAATTACCTGAGCAATTGCCATCATTGCACTTTGAGGTCCATTTTCAGGTTTAATTTTCATAAGTTCAAAAGAAGGATCGAGAATATCATTCATTTTATCTGCTGGTCCCAAATTTTGAAAGACATTTCTATCAGGAGAATTGTTTACAGAGAGAGTGATAAAATGGCGGGGGAAAGACATAGGAGGGAACCAGAGGATGAAGCTGAGAAGTGGCAGCAACGCTCTAAGGTGTGGGGCATTTTGAGTAAAGGTGATGTTACCTCTTTCATTGAACGGCTGCATGAGTGGAAACCCTCTATTACTAAAACCATGGTTAAGAACTGGAACGAGGGGAGTGTCAAAATTGATGGGGTCGAGTTCACAGTGACAAAGGAGGTTATTTCTGTAGTCACGGGCATCCCCATTATTGGGAAGAAATTCTACAGAGACAGGTGCATTTCTGGTTAGACGGTGTTGGAATTTGCCAAAGGTGCAGAGGAAAAGAAGGCTCTTGTGAAGAAAAGCACCTACTACCTGCCGAGGTCCATCAAACTGCTGTGGAGGTTTATGCTGAGGGTGATAATAAAGTATATCTCCCTAGACACTAGATTCAACCACATCTACTCTTACCACTTCATGCTTCTCAACTATTTCAGGTCTGGGGCTAATATCTCTATCCCTTTTTACCTTTATTCATCTATCAATGAGAATATTAATGACTACAGGGATAAGCTTATTGGCAACCCTGCTTTCCATGAGGGGCTCTTGCTATTGATTTGCAAATTTTTTAAGGCTAGGACTATAGGAAAAGAAATTAAGCAGGGGAAAGTGGGGAAGGAGGGTTTTGATGAGGAGTTTGATTCAGGAGAAGAAGAGTATATCTCTTCTAATACTAAGGAAAGCCAAGATATGCATTGGGACACGGATGCAGAGGCCACCCCTCAGACTAAAAAGGGGAAAAAGAAGATTAAAAAAGAGAAATTAGAGAAAAAGGAGAATCTCGACCCTAAGTAGAGCATTGAGATCTCTTCTGATAGAGATTATAATGAGGAGGTGGAGGGTATGGAAACTGATGCCAAAAGTGCTGATGAGGAGGAAGATACATTCGGTGAGGAGGAAATTAAGGAGAAGAAGAAAGGAAATAGAAACATTATAATTAAGATGCCAACGGACAAAGAAGAGGATCCTGATGTCAATTCTGTCAGGAAGCAGAAAAAAAGGAAGAACATTGAAGAAGAAAATAAGGAGGAAAGACAATAGGAGGGGAAGGATAGTGAAGAGGAAGAGGAGAGTCAGGGGAGAGAGGATGACCACGAGAAGGATTGTGATGATTATGGGACTGACCAGTACACTTGCAAGATCATAGACAAAGAGAAGAGTGTGGTCTGGAGAAAATTTCACAATGTTTCTATCAGGATGGGTCTAAAGTGGGAAATGATGAAAACTTTGCTTAAGGAGAATAAGGAGGGAAAAATTCAAATGGAGGACCTAATCGACCCTGCCCTGGTTATTTTGAGCGACATCACAAAAGAAAACCCTCAGATGGATGTGCTCAACAATGCTAAAAATAGTGTTATTGATAGCTATAGAACCACTAAATGGACCTACCATGAAATCCATGAGTTAAAATTCAGGGTGGGCAGACTGGAGAGGGAGGATAGTAGTAGCCAGATCAGGCTTACTAAGGAGAAGAATGATATGGAAAACAAAATGGATGAAGTGAAGAAAAGAGTTCAGAGCATGGAGGGAACCTTGCAGAATATCACTGAACAAAGCTACAACATTCTTAAAGCTTCTAATGACAACATAAAGGTGCTAATGAGTAAAATAGAGGAACACAGGTGTAGCAAGGAGGAGTCTCCCAATAGTGGCAACTATAAGTCTCCGGAGGATGGCCCGAGGAAGAGAACCAGATCCAGCACTATGAAGAAGGAAACCCAAGAACCTAATAAAGATCTATTTGACCTCAAGGAGGTGGCGGATAAGGCGTCTAAGCTTGAGATTCATGCGGTGGAGATCCTCAGAGAATTTGCCCGAACCTCTCTACTGGATTTGGACCTATCCTGGTTTTCTGTTTCTATCCCTGGTTCTGTTTTCTGGTTTTATCTATTGCTTGTTGGTGGATTGTGACTTGTTATTTTGCTATGGCTATTTTGTTGTTGTATACTTTTAAAGCTATATCTTTGTTAAAATTTTAATTCTGTAAGGGTTTCAGGGCCCCATTAAAACCTGTTTTCCTTAATAAAAAACTTCCTGCATGTTCATGGAGAAGTTGGTGTTAGTGATTATTTATTGAAATATATAGTACTATTTACACAATAAATTATTTTCTTTATCATTACAAGGAGTTGTTTTGTTTACCTCCTATCTTGTTCCTCCACTTTGTAGCAGATTGGCATGTGTAATTGCATTATTCTGAGTCAATGTGAAGCAGCCTTCAATGGAAATTTCTCGTAGGGTGAAGGCAACTCCAGATTTGTTTTGTATGTATTCTTCATACTTGATGTTTGTAACAGCTGGCATCAATTGTTCAATTAATGAGTGGTCGATAGAGCATTGAATTGTTTGTTTATTCTCAGTGATGAGTATTGTTTTGAGTTGGAGTTTAGTTGACATCTTGGTCACACTTGATGCAATGTGCAAATTCCTCTTCCAAAATTCCATTTCCATCAAATTTGTAATTACACTATGAGCAGAATGCACTGAATGGACTAGAAAATGGATTTGCCACCTTCAAAATCCCCTGGACTTGTTGCAAGTGTTTGCCTGTCAATGCATGTTCTGATTCATAATTTTAAATATAAAGAGTTTTGCAATGTGTTTTGCTTACCTCATATGGTTTTTGCATCAATTCATTAAAAATGTCCAAGGTCCTCTTGTCATTTAACTTGCAAATGTATGTGGACAAACCTGTACATAATGTGTTCTTTTTGTCAAGCCTCTTTACAATGTTTCTAGAAAGAAATGCGGGGGTCTCATTCCAATGGAGCTGTTCTTCTGTTGCTATATAGTGGTGAGCTAGATTTTGATGAATTTCAAGTTGTAAAGAAGAAAGATAGTCAGAGTTGTTCCTCTTGTTAGAAATGTGCATGTGGGAGTGTTAAGGATCGTGATAAGTGTATGAGTAGTCAATAGTTTGAAAACATTTTACCTATGCTCTGTCTTCTTCACTGTGGCCATCCTTTATTTCTAGTGTACTTTGAGAGCCCATTTTTTTTTCTACAACCAACAGTGCTCCCAGTGTTCTGATTGGGTAGTCACTTGTGCTGTTGAGGAGTTGCTTGATTGTTGTATTGGGAATGAAATTATATTTAGTGCACATGCGGCTGATAGTTTCAACTGTGCTTGTATCTTTTAGAATGAGAATACTGTCGCAGTCACTATGATCATAGTCAGTTCATGGTGTAATGTCAAAACCTGTAATGGAAATACCCATTCTTGGGATTATTTTGTCTTCATGTTGCTGCACTAGGCTGCCATTGATATTTAGTGTGATTGTCATCTCTACTTTGATGCCTGTCAAGTCGGCACATAAAACTTCACGTGTCTTGTTCACTTTGTCAAGATTGACTTTGTAGACTACCAACACATCTCCTTCAAATGTGTGTCCAATCTTTCTTGCATTGAGATCTTCAATTGGAATACAATTTGTGCTTTTCACTTTCGACCTGCAAGGAGCTTATCATTATTTTTATTGTTCGTTGGTAGTGTGAATAAGTTAAGGATACATGACAATAGAAATAGAATACCTTTTGGTTGTTTGATCTTGTTTCATTTGTGCAACCTTCCCTTGTCTTTTGCTTATCTCCATTTTCCCCTGCAAAGTAATATTGTGGATGGAAAATTGTCTTAGGAGTTTGTAATGAATGTTTGCATGGAGATATTTTTATGATATTTCATCATTGCCATTGTCAATATGATTGTTTTTTCAATTTGATTGTCAAAGTATAGATGTCCTTTAAATAGTCGAATTGATGTATTCTATTTTGTTATTCTTACTCATGTTATGTAGATTGTAGTTCAATTTTTTTCCTTTGTAAGATGTATATACAAGAAAGTAGAAAAGTGTTATGTCTAGGATGGTTCAGATCTGTAAATGCAACATTTTTTTGTAGTAATGTTAGACCAAATGTGATCAATAAGTGGCCTATTTAAATGGTGTGAATGGTTGAGTAGGAAATTAAGTCTATGGGATTGCATATGAGTTGTAAATGTTGTTTTGTATTTGCTCGTCATTGCCATATCAATGTTTAAATCTCCAAGAATATACAAGATATTTTTGGGTTCTATATTACTAATCAGTTTGTCTATAGCTGTTGTTATTTTTGGTAAGGGAGCATTTGGCCTTGCATAAATATTGCAAATATTAATTACATTGTTGGATAGTATTATTGTCGACATCATTGCCTCTACATTTTTTGAAATGTGGTGCTCTGTTCTGCTAACTATTATGTTCTTTCTTGTTAAAGTCACAATGCCATGTATTCCATGTATTGAGGATGCATTAAATTGTTCATAAAGAACATTTGTTTGTGCATTATTTATATGAACTTCTTGCAAGCATAAAATGTCAGAGGACATGATTTCATTATCATTGACTAGGTCGTTTGTGTGTGCATGCAAACTTTGAGTATTTAATGTGCATAGGACAAAATGTAATGTTGCATGTGGACATGTATTATGATTGTCAATTTTCCAACGTGCATCTGACTCTAAACGTTTCATTTCTAGATTTATTTTTGGCTTCACTCTAAAATTCTTTTTAGTAAGAGGTTTGATCAAATATAACATTTCTATTGTTTTCGTATGCGAGAGTGTTGTGTATGTTTAACCATGTTATTTTATGCTAGTGGGATCAAAAGCAAGGGCTTCCATTGTCAGTCCTTGTGATCAATGGATTGTTCATGCACATGCTAGCTATATAGGGAATTGTTTTCTTATAGTGATTTTTTTGGTCACATAATTTTTTTTAATTGGCCTTGTGATGCAGAGAATGGGTACCCAATCTTTTTCAATACACTCCTTGTAGAGTAGCCTATATTTTGTTTTTTGTTGTTGACCAATATTTTTATCATTAAATTTGATCCACAAAATGTCAAAATCATCATGTATTGTATATGCTTTGAAGATTTTGTCTGAGCCATTCACTATGCCATCTTGTGTATTGTAGTTACCTGAATAGATTTCTACAAGTACATTTGGTTTGACGTGTATTTCAGGAGGAAGCGTTGCTGTGTGGGTATAAAGTCGTATGGCATTGTAGTTTTCCTCACTTTCATCTATTGCTTTCAATACAATAATGTCACTAGGCATGATCATTAGCATTTTATTGTTGTGTGCATCTACATCACACCTCCTATAGTAAAGGAATGGGAGGCTTGGGTCAAGTGGTATTTAGTCATATGCATTGTTGATTGAGGTATTCTATATCATCTATTGTTTGCAGACCTTTGCAAACTCTATTTAGAATTTGAATAAAGTATTCATCTTTTTGTCGCATAGTGACTTTTAATGAATAACATCTGATGTTGTCTTTCCAAAAATTATACAACATTAATTCTTTTCCTATTGGTCTATTATAAAAAACAATGGAGTAAAGTACTAGTTGAGCTTGATACAGATCACCGCAGAAAATAGTGTTTAAGCCTCCAAAGTAGGAAGTAGGTCTATTCATAATATCGCGTAAACACTTGTCTATATACCACAAAAATGTCGAGCCTACCAAGGAGATCTCATCAATCAGGAGCACTCATAGTTGGTTGTAATGCTTTGACATCTTGTCTAATGTATCATTGTTTAGTGGAAGGAATTTTGATTTGTTGAAAGATATATGGAATGTTGAATGTAGTGTAACCCCACTGATATTATATGCTGCTTTACCTGTATATGATGTGATTAATCCCTTTGGTTTATCAGGATCATTGTCTACAGCTTTATTGTATACACGTAGAAGTGCTTGGTAAATTGCTTTTGTTGTAAACGTCTTCCCAGTGCCAGTACCACTTGTCAAAAATAGATTGATTGGAGTTGTCATGTTTTTGTTCTTTTTCATCACGATGTCTTTTACAATTTTTTGTTTCTATTCATTCAACATTTGTCTAAGTTTGTAGTACTCAGTGTTTTCAATTATTTGTGGATGCTTCCCTATTTCAAATCCATTATAGGGTGAGTATCCTAGTCTATTACATGCATTTGTCTCAAGATCTTTTTGTATGTCATAGAGTTCGTCCATCCTACATGTTGTGGTCGTAATATTTTCTATATTGTTGTCACATTCTTTGAAATTGATTTCATTTGCTTCTTTTTCAATATCGCCCCATGTACTATTGGCACAATAACAAAATTTTGCACGTTTCTTTGTGATTGTTTCTTCGTGGTGGATATATGCAGATTCCCAAGAGTTGAAATTGTGTTTTAGTGTACTTTCATGTATTGTGAATGGAATAAAAAGTAAAATTTGTTCTCTACAATGGTTTTCCAAATCAGTGTGCTTGTTATAGTTGATGAAATGTATTATGTTTTCTTTTGGTTTTCGATTAATTTGATATCCTCTTTTGTTATATTCAGAAACAAATTCTGCCAAACATATGTGTGAGATATGTTGTGGACGAGCCAAATAATAATCTATTAAATATGTTGCTATCACATTTTCTGACTCATCTAGCTCATTATTTAAGGCTCTAATGGATTTGAGTACAAATATGCGATCATTGTCCGCTCTTGTATCAATGAATATACATTTCTGAGAACTTTGATTAAGTGGAAGAGACAAAACTAAATGAGCGGCTTGTTGTGCTGACATTTGTTGTAAGTTCAATAAAACATTTCCCAGTTTTCTTATCATTCAAATTGCATCAATATTATCTCTTTGATGGTCATCACGTATTTTTTTAAATGCACGTGTCATTGATTTGTCAACCTTAGCCATGTATGAACTACAATACATGGTTGCGGCATATGCATTGAGCACAAATTGTGCATATGTGTTCGCTTTCCATGAAACAAGAATTTGTTTTGCAAAGCTATTGTTCCATATTTGAGATGGTTTCCTTTTAAGGAATAGGGTAGGTTTCTCTATGGTTGACCTTAGTGAATTAATGTAATCATCCTTAATTTGATAATTACAATTCATTGATAAACATGTCAAATGTGAAAGAAGCATCATAGGTTCCCTTTTGCAAAGCAGAGGAAATTTGTGAGGTTTTTTCAATAATCATTTTGGTTTTTTCAACTAATGGTTCAAGTATCATTGTCTTATGCGATGGAGGGATTGGAAAATTGTAACGACGTGTCTTTTTCAAAGATCTTTTACATTGTCTTGTATGGTGATGTCTATGAAGAATAGCCAAACTAGGTTGTAAGTGGTCAGTGCTACATGTAATCTATTTGTCGACAAAGGCTATGATATCACTATTGCTTTCTCTACCATAAATCGGTGCATTTTCTATCCAAATTAGGAGATGGTCATGTTCATTTCCCCTATTCTGAAATTTTGTTATGAAAAATAATCGACAACTTTTCCAAATATTGAATTATCTTGAAATATTAATTTTCTCATAGCATTTATCCTATGTCAATAGTATTGTGCACATGTAACATGATATTTTTTTACTAGTGAGAATTTGTCATTGTCATCGTGAGTAGTTGTTTCATTTTTTTGTTACCGTGTTTTCTGTAAATTGTGCAGTTTTTGAAGTGTGTTTGTCAGAGGTTCCCAATTTTGTTCCGCACTTGTGAAAGTGATGCAATATGTAGGTGGTCCAAGCTGTTGTATCATTGCAAAAACATTTTTCTTTAATTGTTGAATATAATCAGGAGAGATTCTGATTCTTTTGAAATCAACATATCCAATGTCTGATTTTAGAATCTTCTCTAATTTTGGTTTGTGTTTCACGTCCCTTGCAAAAAGCTTTCTTCCTTTCAATTGACCTTTCCTTATTCTTACCCACATGGTAGACATAACTTGGTGTATTTGTTATAATAACTAAGAGGGGGGTGAATCAATTATCTAGTGTCTCACAATTCAAAATGTATAATCCAAAACAATTCTACTATTTCTACTACTTAGTAAACATAAAATACTTTCACTATTTGTGTTTTTACCGATTGCCAGTCTAAACTTTATAATAGTTACCGATTAAATCTAACATGTAATATGCAAAGTATGATAACAAACAAATATCACAATCAACACATAACACAAGAGATTTAACGTGGAAACCCTGTGAAGGGAAAAACCACCTGGGACAGACAACCCAAAATTATTCACTCTTCTGAAGTGAGGTCAGTGAAGACCCAACCCTGTTAAAGGTTACAAACACATTGTTAGGTGTGACCTTGTTAGAGGATTTTAGACCAGAAGTTATCGTCCAACCAGTAGTCACTTTGGGGTTGACAGGATAACAATGTTCACTCTATGAATGAAATATCAAAGACTTTCATAGTCCACTTGGTTAAGAGATTTGACAATGTACAATGGTTAAATATGTAACAGTAGATGATCTGCCTTGAAACAACTTCAATTTGCAGTTTACAGATCAATGTTCAACTCATTCAAATATTTTTGATCAATATACCACTTCAGATTCAATACTATATCAACTTACTATCCGTCGGTAATTACTCTTTGTAGCTTGGTAATTATTCTGTAGCTCAGTTCTTATTAACCAGTATGATCAGAATGCATGAAAACTTCTTCACGCGATAATTCTGTAGTATCTTATTCTTCCGACTCTCTTTCAATAATGAAACCAATGTCTCTTATATAGACAAGTAAATCATTTTCTTTTCCTCCATCAGATTTTGCCGCTTAATCATATTCATAGATTTTGCCGCTTTAAGCTTCCTCGGCTGATGTGTCAGTAACACATTTCAATCTGCTCCATTAGATCCCTTTTGATTTATGTTAGCCGTCGATCTTCATAACAAACCTTATCTGTTACCTCGATTTCATACACTTTACAACTCATCACTTTATCGACTAAACTGATCATTTAATTCCTTTCTATTTTGCTCGGTTAACAAAGAAATGCATCGGTGGACACAAACTCAATTAACACTACGCTCGGTATACACTACATTTCGTCGGTGTATACTAGAATGCTTTATTTACCGACAACACTGCTTTGTGTCTTTCAGCTCTATTTTTCATCATAGATGAATGCAACATAATAAAGTCAATTTCATCAAGTCATAGACTCATCAACAAGTTACTCAGTGTATTCCTTATCCTCATCTGTCATATACATCTTCCTCATGTAGATATTTTTGTTCTTCATCTCTTTCACCTTTCTTCAAATGTGTCAGTATAGTAACTTACAAGATAAGTGTTGTCAAGCTAGTTGACATCAATGACAACATAATATTGATTTAATCATATTGCATAACTAATCATCAACTCCTCAGTAATCTTAAATTACAGATTCTTCATTCAGGTTCTAAATCAGTTGTAGTTCATAATATCTCCCTTTGGCATTGATGACAACTCAAGTAATATAAAATGTACCATACACATACCAAACATGTAGTCTACAACTTTGTGATCAAATGCTATACAAGCTCTCCCTAGCTTAATATGTTTAATCACTACGTTACTCAACAACATTATAAAATACAACTTTGTCATTCTGTAGATATAACCTTTTTAGTTCTACTTTTCCTTTTCATATTATTTATCTCTCCCTTTGACAACAATGCCAAAGAAACAAATAAACAATAAGCTTTGTAGTAGCTAAGTAACTCTTTGTTGTCCATTACATTCTCTGTATCGTAGTATACTGATATCCCAATCTATTTTAGTTCTTCAAACTTAATCAAAACCTTGAACAATATCCAAAGTGTGAACTATGCTACATCAACATGAATGATCTTTTGATAAGAGTAGGCTGATGCAACATCCAAATCATATTAGTGACCAATAGACAGGGGATAGACCCCAAGTCTAGTCCTCAAATATTCAAATGTGTCCTTCGGTAGAGGCTTTGTAAAAATGTCTACAAGTTGTTCTTTAGATGTAACAAATTCTAACTTCACTTGCTTCTCCTGCACTTGTTCTCTTAAGTAGTGATACTTAATTGATATATGCTTTGTCTTAGAGTGCATCACTAGATTCTTTGAAATATTAATAGCACTTGTGTTGTCACAGTATATGATCACCGGGTCAATGATTACCTCATTCATTCCTTCCAACACTTGCTTGATATATGCAATGTTTGAGAAATTAGTAGCAACAACAACATACTCTGCTTCAGCTATAGACTGAGAAATACAAGCCTGCTTTTTACTTGTCCAGGTTACAAGTCTTTTACCAAAGAAAAATGCTCCTCCAGTGGTACTTTTTCTATCATCCACATTTCCAACCCAATCAGCATCGGTATAAACCTTCAACTCAAACTTACCTTCCTTAGGATACCATAATCCATAATCCTCTATCTTTTTTAGATATCTTAAGATCCTTTTAGTAGCAATCATGTGTGATTCTCTAGGATTAGCAAAATATCTAGCAACAATTCCCATAGCATGTGCTATATCTGGTCTACTGTGAACTAGATACATGAGCTTACCAATCATGGATCAGTAAAGTGTCTGGTTTACCTCTATAGTTTCATCTTCCTTTGTCAATTTACTTCCAGTAGCCATCAGTGTTCCCATAGGTTTAGCATCGTCCATGCCAAATGTCTTCAAGACTTCCTTTATGTACTTGGACTATGTGATGAATATCCCATCACTCTGCTGAATCACTTGTAATCCGAGAAAGAATTTAATCTCTCTGAACATAGACATTTCAAACTCATTCCTCATGTCATCAGCAAAACATTTACATACATGATCTTGACCTCCAAAAATAATATCATCAACAAAAATTTCAGCAATAATAATAGTGTCATTAGTATCACCTTTCATGTACAAATTGTTGTTCTCACTAGTTCTTACAAATCCAATACTTAACAATTAAGTATGCAGTCTTTCATACCATGCTCTCGGTGCTTGCTTCAAACCATATAAAGCTTTGTGTAATCTACATACCATGTTTCTGTTGTCTGGATCAACGAATCCTTCAGGTTGTTCTATGTAGACCTCTTCTTCAAGTATACCATTCAGAAATGCTAACTTCACATCCATTTGATAAACCTTAAATTTCTTGTGCACAACATATGCAAGTAGCATTCTAACTCCTTCCAATCTAGCAATAGGTGCAAATGTCTCACCATAATCAATGCTTTCTTCTTGTGCATACCAATCTCGCTTTATTTCTTGTCACTTCACCATTTTCATTCAGTATGTTTTTGAATATCCATTTAGTACCGATAACATTCTTATCTTTAGGTCAGGGTACTAAGGACTAAGTTTTGTTTTTCTCTATTTGTTCTATTTCCCCCTTCATTGCATCAACCCATTCTTCATTTTCTAATGCAACTTTCAGATTCTTTGGTTCAAATTCACAGACTAGACATGTACCTTGTCTTGTTTTGCTTCTTGTCTACATTCTAGCTTGTCTGTTTCCAATAATTTGTGTCTCATGATGATGTCTTCTAAAAAAACTAGCTAGTACTTAGTTTCTTCTTTCTTGTTCATCTTGTTTAGGTTCATGTGCTTGCTCGGTAGCACCATCTTGTTCGTCAGTTTCCCTTTCCCGTTCCTCGAGGTTATTTTTCTGCTGACCGGTTATCACAGGTTGCGACTTCGGTAGATAGTCAGGAAGTTCAATGTAAGTGAATCTACCATAGTCTTCCGGTTCCTTTCTTTCTTCTGTGTTTTTGTCATCAAACTCATCAACATGGACATTAGTACTTTCAATCATCTTATTTGTAACCTTATTCAGACATTTGTATGCTTTACTCTTAGTAGAATATCTTAAGAATATTCCTTCATCACCTTTAGAATCAAATTTCTCATTTCTCTCATCTTTTAGAATAAAACATTTTCTTCCAAAAATCTTGAAATAACTTACAGTAGGTTTGTGTCCAAACCATAGCTCATAAGGTGTCTGGTTGGTGTCCTTCTTCAGTTGTACTTGGTTAAGCACATATACAGCTGTGCTGATAGCTTCCCTCCAATATGTTTGAGAAATATTCTTTTGCAACATTAGTGTTCTATCACAGTCAATGATTGACCTGTTCCTTCTTTTAGCAATCCCATTCTGCTGAGGTGTTCTCGGTGCAAAGACATGTCTCTTAATACCATTCTCATTATAGAAAGTAGTAAATTCATCAGAGATAAATTCACCTCCTCTATCATATCCTAAGCATTTAATTTATTTTCCAGTATCTTTTTCTACCTTCGCCTTATACCATTTAAATATCTTAAAAGCTTCAGATTTCTCTTTCAGGAACATAATAGTCATTATTCTAGTATAGTCATCAACAAAAAGAATAAAGTATCTATCACCATAATAGCTTTGAGTTCTCATAGGACCACATAGGTCGGTATGAACCAACTCAAGTATCTTCTTTGTTGAGTAGTCTTTTCTTTTAAAATTGGACTTAGTCATCTTACATTTCTGACATTCATGGCACATAGCATGATCCGGTTTTGATAAGTTAGGCAACCTTCTAACTCTTTTCTTCCTACTAATCTTGATCATGTTATCAAAATTCACATGACATAACCTCTTATGCCACAACCATGCATCTTTATCTTTCGTTAATAAACAAGAAGACTGATCAATATCAAGATAAAATAGATTACCTCTGGATTATGTACCGGTTCCAACAAGTCTTCCTCCATCATCATAGATTCTTACCTTTCTGCTCTCAAAAGCAAGTTGGTGGCCTGAGTTATTTAGTTGTGCCACACTTAACAAATTGTAGTTTAGTCCATCTACCCAGTATGCATTCTCACATTTTATTCTATCATTAATCATCAGTGAACCTTTACCTCTCACCATACAAGGTGCATCATTTCCCATTCTAATAGATCCACCATCATATTCATCAAGCAGGATCAAATTTCTCTATATCACCAGTCATATGATGTGTACAGCCACTGTCTATGATCCATGTATCATTTGTGCTTACTTTAGAGATCAGTGATGTTTCTTCACGTTTCTCTTCTTCCTCTGAATCATCTTTCATAACAACAAATACTACTTCTACATCATCATCAGTGTCAGATTCAGATTCAAATTCTTCGGCTATGTAACATACCTTTTTCCTTTTGTCATAGCTATCTTGGTTGTCTTTGTTGTTGTGTCAGTAGACTCTGTTGACTCTTCTCCCACAGCTTCCTTCAGATCGGTCTTTAGATCTATCATCATCTTTCTTATTCGAACATCTAGCAGCGATGTGGCCAACTTCTTTACAATTAAAACATGCTAAAGGTAACTTGCCTCTATACCTTCCCTTACCTTTGGGCAATCTTTTGGCCATAAGAGCTTCAAGATCATCAAGTTCATCATCAGTATTACTGTCACTATCATTATTCTTATCATTCCCGCTACTAGACTTACCAATCTTCAAAGAAGACATGAAAGCGGATTCAACAGAAGGTACAACACTGTTGTTAAAATTATTCATTTCAAAGGTTGTAAGCTTACCGATCAGAGTGTCAAGGGTGAGGTTGGATGTAGCCCTTGTTTCATGAATTATAGAGATCCTAATCGCATAAACTGGCAACAAAGTTCTGAGAATCTTGCTTATTACTGTTTCATCGTCAATAACTCCGCTGGATGCTCTAATAGCATGTACTACCTCTTTTAGTTTGTTTGTATATTGCACAATGTTTTCACCTTCTTTCATCTTCATATCATCAAATCGACCTCTTAGGCTTTCTGCTCTGGCTCTCTTAACATTTGCATCTCCACTATCCCACATCTTCTTAGCTGTATCACAATCCTTTATGTCTTCAAATTCGACATCGGCATAGGCAGCAACAAGTTCCATCATAGTAATATTGTGTTCATGCCTATCCTTCAGTTGATCAAGAGTTAAGGGACCAGTGGGTGGTTCAATGTAGCCATTCTCCATCAGTTCTAGTGCAAAATTTCCAATTCCAAATATGTGCAATTTCATCTAGCTTTTCCATATTGTGAAGTTATCTTTGTTCAGCTTTGGCACTTCCCTCTTATACATCTTGAGACCTTTTTGTTGGAGTCCTTAAAACTCCGTTCTAAGCAACCACAACTTTGATACCAATTGTTAGAATAACTGAGAGGGGGGTGAATCAGTTATCCAGTGTCCCACAATTCAAAATGTATAATCCAAAATAATTCTACTACTTCTGCTACTCGGTAAACATAAAATACTTTCACTATCTGTGTTTTTACCGATTGTCAGTCTAAACTTTATAATAGTTACCGATTAAATCTAACATGTAATATGCAAAGTATGATAACAAACAAATATCACAATCAACACATAACATGAGATTTAACGTGGAAACCCTGTGAAGGGAAAAACCACCTGGGACCGGAAACCCAAAATTGTTCACTTTTCTAAAGTGAGGTCGGTGAAGACCCAACCATGTTAAAGGTTACAAACACACTGTTAGGTGTGACCTTTTTAGAGGATTGTACACTACAAGTTATCGTCCAACTAGCAGTCACTCTAGGGTTGACATGATAACAATGTTCACTCTATGAATGAAACATCAAAAGACTTTCATAGTCCACTCGGTTAAGAGATTTGAATATGTACAATGGTTAAATATGTAACAGTAGATGATCTGCCTTGAAACAACTTCAATTTGCAGTTTACAGATCAATGTTCAGCTCATTCAAATATTTTTGATCAATATACCACTTTAGATTCAATACTATATCAACTTACTATCCGTCAGTTTTTACTCTCTGTAGCTCGGTAATTGTTTTGCAGCTCGGTTCTTATTAACTAGTATGTTCAGGATGCATGAAAACTTCTTCATGCAATAATTTTGCAGTATCTTCTTTTGGCTCTCTTTCAATAATGAAACCAATGTCTCTTATATAGACGAGTAAATCATTTTCTTTTCTTCCATCAGATTTTGCCGCTTAATCATATTCATATATTTTTCCGCTTTAAGCTTCCTCGGCTAATGTGTCAGTAACACATTTCAATCTGCTCCATTAGATCCCTTTTGATTTATGCTAGCCATCGATCTTCATAACAAACCTTATCTGTTACCTCGATTTCATACACTTTACAACTCATCACTTTATCGACTAAACTGATCATTTAATTCCTTTTTGTTTTGCTTGGTTAACAAAGAAATGCATCAATTAACACTACGCTTGGTATACACTACATTTCGTCGGTGTATACTAGAATGCTTTATTTACCGACAACACTGCTTTGTGTCTTTTAGCTCTATTCTTCATCATAGATGAACGCAACATAATAAAGTCAATTTCATCAAGTCATAGACTCATCAACGAGTTACTCAGTGTATTCCTTATCCTCATCTATCATATACATCTTCCTCATGTAGATATTTTTGTTCTTCATCTCTTTCACCTTTCTTCAGATGTGTCGGTATAGTAACTTACAAGATAAGTATTGTCAAGCTAGTTGACATCAATGACAACATAATACTGATTTAATCATATTGCATAACTAATCATCAACTCCCCAGTAATCTTAAATTACAGATTCTTCATTCAGGTTCTAAATCAGTTGTAGTTCATCAGTATTAGTATCCTTATGGTTTTGAAAAAAATAGTTGTCGTGTGAAGAGAAAAATCTTGTTTTGAATGTAGTTCCCATTGTGATATTTTTTGGTAGTTCAATTTTTTAACATTATCAGCATCATGTGGCTCTCCGAAGAAGAGCGTTGGAAAATTCATCTCTTTTGCATAGTTGTCTTTGAATAGACCAATTGGGTAACAATCTTGGGTAGGTGCAATTTCAATTATTTTGTCTTCCATGTTGCGTATACATCTAGAATCTGTATATCCATGTATCAATGTTTCAATTGGGTTGTCATTCTCTATATCACTATTAGAGTCAAGATCACTTGAGTTTCTTTCACTATTGCTTCCATTTTCTTCATTTAATTGTAAAGTATGTATGCATTCATCATTTATTTGAACTTTTTCTATCTTGTAGAGTGTTGCCTTACTCAATTCATGGAGTGCTTGCATTATAATATTTGGCCTCATCATTCCTTTTTGAAATGCATTTTTATATTCCAAATGCCTTTTCAAAGATACGACAATCATTGAAGTGTTTGATATTGATTGTGGCAAGGCATTTTGTACAATGTCCATGTTTATAGGAACATTTATCATGGATCTCGTGAGGCCTACCTGAGTTCTTCTATAGCCTAGTTCCCAAATTTGTGCAAATGCAATTCTGAGAGACACAAGTCTTTCTTCTAAATGTGTCAACATTTGCATGTGTTTGAATGGTTTATTATTTCAAATGTTTTGTGGTGATGCAAACTTTGGGAGAGATCCCTCTTTCAAGGATGTCTCACATATTTTGCAAATGTTGTCATTGCAACTTGGATCATTATAATGTATTAAGTTGTGGTACGTAGTTTTGTCCTTTTCTCTAAAATGTTTTATATCTTTCTTGAAGTGCAGAAGTTGACAAACTGTGCAAGGATATTGGGGCGTGTCATTTATTGTCATTTCATATCTTTCTATTGGTGTTAGGTTTTTCTTCTTTTGCATTCTTTTACGACCTGATCTTTGTATGTGGCATGGATGTGCACCATTTTGGCATTGGTTAAAGTTATTAGTGACTAATAAGCTTGCATTTCCTACAACATTTTCATTCATCTTTTGCAATTTTTGTCACATTAGTTTTTTGGTTTCTCGCAAACTAGATAATACTCATCTTTTTTCACTTCCCAATCGAGCTTCCTGTTTGCAGTATTTGGTCTCAGTTTCTAATTCTCGCTTTCTTTTGTTCCCAATTGTGTAGAATTCTCTATTATTCCTTATCATTTGTTTAAGATTATGCAATTTAAGTGTTGATTGATTGAGTTGGTCTTCGACAACCTTAAATAAAGGTTCAAAATGTCCATTAAGTGGATTTGCATCATGGAAAAGGATACAATATGGTTGTCCATGTAATGTTTGGTTGAAGTCTAAATATTGTTTTCCAGATGTCAATGAGAATATGCAAATTCTAATGTTTAACCACGTGGAAAGCCAGTGAATGCAAAAAATATCTCCCCATAGACCTTGTTCGACATTAGCATTCGTTGGTTTCGTAGATAGTCATGTTTGTCATAGATAAGTGTTGGGATCTTTTACATTGTGGAGTTCTTGTAAGCTTTCAGAATGCAATTCATGATCGTATGAGTTTATTGCTTCTAGGTTGCCATTTTGGAAACATCTCACAAAGTAGTCAATTGTTCCATTTCATAGTTGAATGGATGTGAACTTAAAATTGAGCAACATTTCAAGAGAATCAAATAAGCAGTCACCGACATTGTATTTAAATGTGACCAGTCTATACAGTCCTTGTTTGTCCAATATTTTGTCAATGTCACATGTTTGCAAATTGTTTTCAGATATACATTTGTCCACATGCATTCTTTTCAAATTTGAAGTTTTCAAACTTCTTTATATTTGTTCTCGTAGAGTAATGAGTTTGGTTTTCTGTATTTTATGTCTTCAAAATGAAATTTTTAATATATATTTGTATATGAATTTGCCAGAAATTTTTTTTGCCTGTGATGGGTTCTTCTGCAGCCTTGGTGGATTTCAACCCAATATCACCCTTGTTTGCATTTCACAAGTGTATGTAGTTGTTAGCAATCAATTTTTGACATCGAGTTTTGTTTTCAAACTAAAGCCATCTATGTATCGTCACAAGAAGACATATATTTTTAATTTTTCATATCATAAACAACTTAAACTTTGATACCTAGATTGATAGATCAGTTGTACTAATTTGCATGTGTTGTGCCAAGTTTTAAAGCCATCTTTTTTTATTTTGATATGCTCAAACACTATTGACTTTTTGGACTCTATAGATAAAGCATATATATTTCTCATTTGGATGACAGGTATTAATAATCTTTACTAGTTTACCGGACGAGTTAGCATATGTTTTATTGAAAAATCCATTCAAGCAGTCAAAGAATATAGTTATTCATTAATTAGCTATAACACATATAAAATTTACTTTTGTACAAATAAAGGGAAATAACAATTATTGTTTTTAAAAATAGATTGTTCTTTTCTTCCAAATCTTTTTATTAAGAAAAAGAAAGAAAAATTTCTAATCCCACAAAATTGTTGGCTTTCAAAAAACCAATTCTTGGCCTACTACATTTAAAATTACAAGTATATAATTTTAGGCTTCAATTAAAATCCACTCAGTGGAAGGAAAAAATATGGAATGCAATTTACCCTCCCCCCTACTTCTCATTATAACTACAAAACCTCAACATGTTTAATTGTACATCAAAGTGGTCTCTCACTAGCATTAAAAAATTTGAAGCTGGGGTCTATGATAGCATTGAATCTTTCCTCCAGTTCAAGTAAGTTGCTCTTCAATTTTCTGAGTTCTAGTAAAAGTTCTATACATATTTCACAATGGTCTTGTCCTTTGATGCCTCCACTTTCACCTTCTAGCTGAAGAGACATTGTCATTGCATATGTTCCCAAATGGAACATCACTATTGCAATGTGTGAGATGAAAGACATTGTGCATGCCTATAGTGGGATCCATTGAAGCCCTATTTATGGTTGCAATCTCTAATCTGAAAGGTGGCAAAGAATGATTTGTAGAAGAAACAACAATGTCTTCATTGTCTACAATTTTATTAGGAAGAGAGAAAATTAGTACATAGCTTAAAAAACATGACTGTTTCTAGAAGGCAAGTATATAGAGTCATCTATTCATGTCTTCTAACTATTGACAAAGTTATCTTCTATAAAAGATAAACATTAAATAATAAATTTGGTTACAAGGAATACCAGTGTGTTGGTGCAACTATAAATACTTGGAGGGTACATTTTTCAAAGTGTCCATAGTTGACTCCATCAAATTTGAACCCCCAATGTTGCAATTGTATGAAGCAGATGAAACACTTTGAAATATTGGATAAGCAGTACCATAATTGTGGTTGTTAGAACCATCTTTCTTTCAGTTGTTTGTATTTTGCACTTGTGAACTATGTTGTCTAATAAACCTGGGTCTGGAGAAGTATATAATGAGTCATAATTATTTTGAAAGTGATTAGAACAATTTCCTATTACTTTATCATTGTCAAACAACAATGGACTTGTGTCATGAGTGATATTTTGGCCTACATATTTAGTCTGACACGTATGTGACATAATTGAATCACTTTGCATCCTAGGATTTATATCACAAGTAACACCGTCCACCAATGAAGATTGTAATTTGAAAGTAGTAGGAAGGTCAAAGCATGAAACATAACTTGCACTGCTTCTACTTCTTTCATTTGGCTGTACTTTGGAAGTGGATACCAATGGTAGAGATGACATTACATTTTCTTCCATAATATTGTATGTTTCCAAAGTATGAGAAGAAAAAGATGGTCTTTCTCTAATTCCTTTCATGCGCAATGCAGCCTTCCCATATGCAATATCTGCCTCCTCGACAGTTTGAAAAGTTCCAAGCCAATGGCGACGTTTAGTTTTTGGATCCCTTATCTCTGTAGCATATTGACCCCATGGACGTCGCCTAACACCTTTATATTGGTTATGCTTCAATCATTTCCTTGTTTTATTTGTAACCATCAATATATTTTGACAATTGCAGTTGTCCTCATTTAGAGATTTCAAATTTGATTTCTCTGGCAATCTACTCATTCTGTGTCCAATTTTGTAGGCCAATTGAAAAATACAAAGAAATAATTTAAAATATACAATGGTAATATACATTAACTATATTTCACTTTTAAAATATGATAAGCATACTTATTGAGTCCTTAAAGATGCTCCCATAGGAGGATTGTAGAACACTAAAAAATAAATAGTTATTATGGGCATTGCTCACATTACATCAGATAAAAAAGAATATTTGTTGTGATTTATCGATATTGATTTTTTTATGTATCTATTTTACTTTATAGTTACAGAATTCATTGATTATGTAATTCTTGAGAAAACTACCACCCTTTTTAGGCCAAAGTTCATGATTGTTGGTGCCACTATATATCCTCAAGACATTGACTATCCTCAATTTTGGTAGGTATAATAGTTATGTATTTTCACACAATTTGTACCAATCTTGACCATTTTTTCTCCATAAATTTGGTATTTTTAGTAGGGGGACATATTTTGTAAGTTCATGTTGGATGTAGCATGTAGCCATGTACAATTTAGCGAACTTTTAGGCCTTGCTCGATAAATAATATATCTGTGTAGAGATAAAATTTATAAATTTTTACAAAACATATGAAGTTTGCTTGAATTAATTTGTGTAGTAAAAAGTATCAACTAGGCCAATTAGTCAGTTTTGTTTGTTTTCTTTTTTATTATCTGTTGGTGGTGAAGTCAATTGGATTAGCAAGATGTAAGATTGCAAGTGCATGCCTTTAGGCTTTCTATTGGGAATTATCTTAGCTCTCTTGGCCTTCTTGGCTTTTGCTGTAGGTGTTCTTGATTGGATGGTGTTACTAATTCTAATCGTTTGAATTTTGATGTTGTAACATTGTAAACTACAACATCATATATTTTCATTCTAAGATTTGTTTGTTATGAATGTTCCCATGAGAGTTTATTATACCTCTGAATCCACTAAAGTTTCCCATCAGACTTTTACCTGTGCTTTCATTGAAGTTAAAAAATTAAAAAATAGACAAGAAAAAGTTAGTATGGTGGGATCATGATCCCATAGATCTAGCTAGCGAACCTATAGATCTATAGAGCATTCCCACAAAAATTTCTCTGAGTTGTGTGAAATCCAAGATTTGTTGGTAATGTGTGAGCCTTTAATCTTGTAGTTCCTGGTGTGACATGTTAGAAAAGGAACTTGGAAACACAAAAAAAACAACAAAAATGTTAGGAGGGTTAGTATAAAAGACCCATGAAGTGGATCCCACTAGACATGCCAAAATTTATGCAAGGAAAAGTAATAGTAATATAGTATAATAGGTAACTAAAACATTCAACTATACTAATCAAAACATTTAGATTGGACAAAAGAGAGTTATATCATCTAAAAGAGAATGTACACCTTCATGCAATCCCAAATAAGCTCCCTTAATTTATGGATTTATCCAACAATTTGGATGTGTGCTCACAATGGTTTGCTCAAGCTTCAAGTTTTGAATTCAAATGGGCATTATGATGGTGTGATTGAAATGGATTGGAGTGAAAATGACATAATAAGTTTGCATAAACAAGTGGATGATTTGTGAGAGAATGAGGGTTCAATTTATAGGTTTGAGGAAGGTGAAATGGATGATTGAGATCAAATGGAGAGGAAGGGCCAAGATGCATTTTGAGGGAAGCACATGGATTGTGCTTTCTCAAATTCATAGCATGGTGATAAGTGTCACCATGAGAGGAGTTGAGAGGACATTGGAGGTTGGAGTAGATTTTCCATAAAGGCATATCTTGTTCCACAACCCAAGGGACAAGGGTCAGGAAATGTGACCATTTTGAGGATTGTGAAGGGATGTTGGAGAGTGTGAAGAGAGCTAGGGATGTGAAAAATGAATAAAGAATTCCACTGGAGGGCACAAGTGTGTGAGAGGGTGTAAGTGCATTTAAGGTTGACAAGGGACATGGGTTGACTTTAGAGGCTAATCTTTTGGATTAGAAATGTGCAAATGATTAAGTGAGAGATTAGGCTTAATTAGTGGGCAAGTGAGCTTATTAGGAGGATGTGATGGGAGGAGAGAGAATGAGTGGAGGGGTTAATTAGGCAAATAGAGTTATTTACTTAATTAACTGAGGATTAATGTGTGCAAGTGGATTTCATTGAGTTTAGAAGAATGGGTTAGGTTATTGGAGTGAGGTTAGGTGAGGGTTAAAGTTAGGAGAGATGTGCTCAAATAGAATTAATTAGGTTATTTAATTCCAAGTGGGGTAATAGGTTAAGTGTATTTATTTATATTAATAGAGGAAAGAGGATTAAATAATTTAAATGGTTATAGGTTGCTATTTAGTGAATTGGATTATAGCTTAATTAATTAAATTAATTTAGCTACAAGGCTGATATAAACTAATTGAATAATACGTAATTATTTAATTAATAATGCGTAGAAGAGAACTAAATTTAATTAGAATTGGTTAATCAAATTTAGGTGTCTACTTCTAATTGTGCCATTTACTAGTCCAGGGTACTAACCAAAGTTTTGATTTTATGTTATGACATTTGGTAAACCCTATTCATATGTACTAACAAGATGGTGAATGCAGGAAAGGGGGGTAAGTCACAATAGTATCATTTGTTTTTATAGTTTTAGTAGATTTTCTTAAAAAGTATCTGGTTAGTTAGCCTCTAGAGATATGGGATTTATATTTCCTTGACTTACTTTAAAAATTAATAAAATTAATTTGGCCTCAGCTTCTTACTAATAAATAAAAAATAAATAAAAATTAAGGTGTCTACTTTTTGTGCCTCTTTGAAATGACGTTAGAATAACATTATTTCAATGAAGATTAAAGTTTTGACAACACAAATAAGTAGGAGAAACAAGGTTGCCCCCAACTACTAGAAATGGTATTAGTTAGATAGGGTGATACCCCCTCGAGAATGCAAATGAGAAAGAAAAAGGGGCCCGAGCGACATCTTGAAAGAAACATTATCCTAATGGAAGGAAAGAGGATCTGTGTGAAACAAAGTCCAATAGCATAAATGAGACTCCAAAAGGACACCCTAGGTAAATAGATATGTGCATTTATTTATAGTAATAGAGGAAAGGGGATTAAATAATTTAAATGGTTATGGATTGCTATTTAGTGAATTGGATTATAGCTTAATTAATTAAAGTAATTTAGCTACAAGGCTGATATAAACTAATTGAATAATACATAATTATTTAATTAATAATACGTAGAAGAGAACTAAATTTAAGTAGAATTGGTTAATCAAATTTAGGTGTCTACTTTTTGTGCCTCTTTGAAATGATGTTAGAATAACATTATTTTGAAGAATATTAAAGTTTTGACAACACAAATAAGTAGGAGAACAAGGTTGCCCTCGACTACTAGAAATGGTGTTAATTAGATAGGGTGATACCCCCCTCAAGAAGGTGAATGAGAAAGAAAAAGAGGCCCAAGGGACGTATCAAAAGAAACATTGCCCCAATGGAAGGACAAAGGATTTGTGTGAAACAAAGTCCAATAGCACAGATGAGACTCAAAAAGGACACCCTATGAAGAATTGGTGCAAGAATGGCCTGCGAAGGTGAATATTTCCAGAAAGGGCTCATATAAGCAAAAATGGGTCTATGCACTATACATTTGCACTCTAGACTTGATAATTTTGAGAGGAGAGCTTTTTTGGTCTTTTTGAGAGTACTCGAGCATTGTTGAGGAGATGGCAAAATATGGAGGAGCAAGACACTGGACAAACATTGTGAGGTAAGTTTGACATTGATGATAGGAGGATCGAGAGGTAGGCCTTAGGAAACTATACCTTTGTCCATTTTGTAGTGCATTTATTATGAATTTTTGTGTTAGGAAATCATGTTCCTGTAGGATTGTGTCCTGTGGGATCAATGGGAATGTGTTCCCACTAGAGCATGGAAGGGCTTTGCCTTGTGGGGTCAGTTGCATGGCTTTGGCTCATGAGCTTAGTTGGTTTTTAGGGGGTTTGCAGGATTGTGGATTAGATCTGTGGGTTCACAAACTTGCAAATCCATCTTTGGCGATAGGGAAAATTAGTAAAAAATGGTAAGTGAGGGGGGGGGGGGGTTGGTAAACAAAAGTACATGTATCTAACCGGGGGGTGTTTGTTAGGGGGTTTACAAGATTGTCCATTATATGAAATGGGGTGGATCTTACCAATGAGGTCGAAACCCCAATAAGAGAATGGCCATGAGGTGATGATAGTGTTAGATTCTGCGAGAAGCGAGAACTGAGCCAAGATCTGATGTCGGTCGTAGATCATATGCAACTTCACCCAACAGATGAGCGAAGATCAAAATAGTAGAATGAAGAGAAATTTGAAATGAGAGAAAAATAGAGACAAGAGAAGAGAAATTGCAGAATACTCTCAATACTCCCACGAACAATCACCGAACTAGCTGAACTAGTGAAGGTGAGAGGAGAGTGCTCAATATATAGAAATATAAGGGCAAATACATCCAAGAGGTGCATTAACTCCTACACCCATAAAAAGTGGGAGGTTATCACCTACTTGGTAAATGACAAAACATGTGGCATAACCTCCTTAGGTGAAGACAGAGAGGAGGTGGCACATAAAGCCAAAAGAGGGTGAGAAACCCAACTACCCCATAACCTACCTAGGTAAAAACAAAAGAGTGGTTATGAGAGGTGGCACAACAAGCCAAAAGAGGATGTGTAACTCAACTACCCATGTGTGGGGAGAGAGTGACATATGTGGCTAATGTATTTCACCACGTGTCCTCATATTAACCACACCTAATAAACCTACGCAAGCTTAAATAATATGTGTAGGAAAAAAGAAATACCCCTAACATAAGGAAAATAAAAAACCTACACTAACACCCCCCCTTAAGCGTAGCTTAGTTGGGTGATAAGATGGGTCCTGGCAAGTGAAGCCATGTTAGGTACCCATGTACATAGAGAATATCCCCCCATAAGAAGAAGAAGAAGCCCCCCAGAAGTGGAGCCCCCCCCAATAAATAGAGAGAGTAATGAAGAACTAAGAAGCCCTTCTTGAAGTAGACACCTGTTGCACCCCAAGCAAAGCTCGCAAATGAAGGAACTTTCTCTTTGTGAAGGGTTTGGTGAAGATGTCTGCAGTTTGCTCTGATGTAGAACAATACTTAAGATCGATGATGCCTTCCTGAATCAGCTCCCGAATGTAGTGCATATGAATCTCAATGTGTTTCATCCTCTGATGATGAACTGGATTCCGAGAGATTTGTATTGCACTTTGATTATCACAAAAGATGACTGTAGGCTTTCTGAATGTAGTGCCAAACTCAGTGAGAATATTTTGAAGCCAAATAGCCTCAGTGGTGGCATTAACTGCCCCTCGATACTCAGCCTCTGTAGATGAAAGAGCAATTGCAGACTGCTTCTTGCTCGACCAACAAACTAGATCGGAACCAAGGGAGAAGGAATACCCTGAAGTAGACTTGCGATCTTGAGAATCACCTGCCCAATCTGAATCTGTGTATCCCACTAAGTCAATATCCATGCCCGCTGCATATTGAATCCCATAATTATGAGTACCCTGAATGTAGTGAAGGATCCACTTAGCTGCTTTCCAATGCAACTCATGTGGCTCCTGCATGAATCGAGAGACCATGCCCACAGCATATGAAATGTCAGGTCTCGTATGAGTCAAGTAGATGAGACTCCCAACAAGTTGTCGGTATAAAGTGCCATCAACCAAAGGTGAGGAACACTTAGCCTCAAGTTTGACCCCTGACAAAAATGGAGTCGGTGCAGGCTTACAGTCAGCCATGCGAAATCTGGAGAGCATATCAAGTGCATACTTGGGTTGACCAAGGAAGATTCCTGAAGATGATTGAATGATCTCAATCCCTAAGAAGTAATGCAAAAGACCCAAGTCAGACATCAAAAATCTATCATGTAGAGCAGTTTTTACTGTCTTGATGGTGGACGAGTGACTCCCTGTGATCAATAGGTCATCAACATAGAGAACCAAGAATGTGAGAGTGTCATCCTGCTGCAGAATGTATACGTTCGGATCAGAATGGCATCGTTTGAACCCAACTATCAGAAGGAAGGAATCCATCTTGGCATACCAAGCTCGAGGAGCCTGTTTGAGGCCATAGAGAGACTTCCGAAGTCGACACACAAGTGAAGGATCTTGTACGAACCCCTGTGGCTGCTCCATGTAGATTTCCTCCTGAAGGTCACCATGAAGAAATGCACTCTTTACATCCATTTGATGAACTTCCCAACGATGTGCTGCAGCTATAGCAAGGACAAGTCGAATAGAATTCATCTTAGCAACTGGAGCAAAAGTTTCAGAGTAGTCAATCCCGGGAACCTGGGAGAATCCTTTTGCTACCAACCGAGCCTTATGCTTATCAACTGACCCATCCGCTGCAAATTTAGTCCGATAGATCCACTTGCATCGAACAATTTTTCTTCCCTTAGGAAGAGGGACTAAATCCCATGTGTGATTCCTTTCTAAGGAATTGAACTCTTCTTGCATTGCAGCATCCCACTCAGGAACACCAGAAGCTTCTCGAAAAGACTGTGGATCAGAAGCTGAAGCAATGAAGAGATGTGGAGCTTGTTGAAATTGTGACCGTGTTCTTCTCGTGTCTGATGGATCACCAACCCAATCTCCTGCTGACTCCAATGTTTGTCGAGCCCAAAGAGGTGTTGAGGTTGGAGAAGTTGGAGGAGAATCATCAACCTCTGAATGATGAATAGAAGAGGAATGTGAATCCGCGTCATCGATATCACTATTTGAAGTGGAGGAAGAAGAATCCTCATCAATATTAGGAAGATTAAGATCTTCAGAAGAACTGTCATCATGATGCAAAGTCTCCAATGTAATAGTGGATAGAGAAGTGGTAGGAGAAGAACTAGAAGAACTCTCCTCAAAACGAACACTCCTCTCAATGAACAACTCATGGGTGGTAGGATGGAGAAGTCTATAACCTTTGACATCATCTGGATACCCAACAAATATGCAAGACTTGCTTTGCGGATCCATAGCCTTGCGTTTCTCTATTGGAATGTGGGCCCATGCAAGAGAGCCAAACACTCGAAAATGTTTAACTGTGGGTTTCTGACCAGTCCAAGCTTGAAAAGGAGTTACCCCCTTTACAGCTTTGTGAGGAACCCGGTTCTGGATGTAACACGCACAATTGATGGCCTCTGCCCAATACTGAGGTGCCAAAGATTTGGAGTGTATCATACAATTTGCCATCTCCTTCAAGGATCTATTCTTGCGTTCTGTGACACCATTCTGTTGAGGACTATATGGAACTATGTGCTGCATGTTGATTCCTTCTGAAGCACAAAATTGTTCAAATTGATTGTTAACATATTCTCCCCCATTATCTGTACGCAAAATCTTGATGAAATTTCCAGATTGTTTCTCTGCAAAAGCTTTGAAATCCAAAAAATGATCAAAGACCTCAGACTTCTGTTTGAGAAAATAAACCCAAGTGTATCTAGAAAAGTCATCAATAAATGTCAAGACATATCTAGCCCTGCTGAAAGATGGTTGTGGAAATGGTCCTGCCAAGTCACTATGTACCAACTCCAATAGATTTGTAGCTCTCCAAGCTTTTCCTTTATCATATTTCTCCTCAGGATGCTTACCAAGAATGCATCCTTGGCAAACTCCATCAGAAAATCGAATAGAAGGCAACCCTGAAACCATATCCTGTTGACTGAGTTGTTGCAAATAATGGTAGTTCAAGTGGCCAAATCGTTGATGCCACAAACAACTCACCTCATCTGCATGAGTGAGTAAGACTGTTGAAGGAGAATCAGGAACAAAGTGAGAAAACTGATATAGTCTGGATTGATGATCTGCTTTTCCCACAGCAACTGTAGACCCATTATGCATTTCACTTATTACCACTGTATCTGGAGTGAACTCAACTCGCTTTGCTGAACCAGTGTGAGTGATCTGATAAACAGATAGGAGATTAGTTGACAAAGATGGGACACAAAGAACATCCTCAAATGTCCCTTCACCCATATCAACAGTCCCTCTCCCATGCACTTCAACAGGAGTATCATCACCCATAAGTATGGTAGGCATAGAGCATGGCTCCAAAGAGGTAAAATTATCCTCTGATGAGGCCATGTGGTGCGATGCACCCGAGTCAATAATCCAAGAATTTGGTTGTGAAGCAATAGCAACTAGGGCCTTTCCCTTTCCTTTCCCCTTACTTTTATCTGTGTCCTTAGGAGAACCTTCTGATGAACTTTGTTTGACTGAATCAGGCACCTTGATATTGTTCTTTTCTAGAAGATGTGAAAGGTGATCAATTTGTTTCTTTAAACATTTATGTTCATCATGGCCAGGCTTCTTACAATAAGAACACTTGACCTTCTCCTTTTTTAGGTTGTTCACCTTTTGATGAAGAGGTCTGATTATCTGGTTTTGTAGTAGATTTCTGATCTTTCTTCTTCTCTCCTTGGTTCTTTTGTTTCTTATCTTGCTTATTAGACCCTTTCTGTTCTTTTGTGCCTTGATTAACAACCAATGCATGTGACTTAGAGGGTTTAATTGTACCCATTAGAACTAATTTGTCCTGCTCCCTAGTGAGTTCTGCAGCAAACTCATCTAAAGAAGGCATTTTATATGTAGAACCTAGGGCACATTTTGTGGCATAGAATGTAGAAACAAATACAGAATAATTAGAACCAAGCTTAGAAAGAATACTCAAAATCAGTTGCTTATCATCCTTCTTGATTCCACATTGTTCCAATTGCAATCTAATAGCTTTGAGTTTTGTGAAGAAATCCTGTATGGTGTCAAAATTTGAAGGACTTAACCCTATGAGTTCATTCTCCAATTGATGACCTCTTAACTCATCCTTCTTACCAAAGAGGTTTTCCAATTTTGTCCATACATCATTTGGTGTTGTAGCAGACTCAATATGAAAAAGTAGGTCTGGAGATACTGACATACATAAAGTACCAAAGGCTTCATCACATTTGTTAAACCATTTAATCTTTTCTGCATCCTCTTGTGGTTCAGTTTCAAGTCCCATTGTTACACGATGATATCCATGTCTTTTTAGATATATTACCATCTTTGATTTCCATTCAAAGTAATTATATGGAGTTAAAACTGGAACTGTAGATGCATCCATGAGAGCAGAAAAAAAGATTGCAAGGTAGAAGGAAATGTGCAAAGAAAGAAGACACACGAGACACCCCCCCTTTCCACTAATCTCAAAAATCACCCCCCCACCAGATATTACAATGTTGGCACTTTATGATTAGTGCTTTTACAAGGATTTTCCAGATTACAAAGCTTTAAAGGCTCTCAGTAGCCAAAATTACAACTTAATCTTCAATTAAAATCTTAAAAAAATGACTTTGTAGCTGTGTTTTTCTCTTCAATTTCTTTCCAACACTGTTTTTTCTTTTTTTTTTGAAAGAATGGATTACAAAAGTGAAAGAAATACAGTACTGAAGAAAGAAAAAGTGCAGCAGATTCAACCTGCAATATCTGATTGAAAATAGGTAGAAATTCTTACTCAAACCTTTGTGGATGGAGAGATCTCGAATTCAGCTTTCCGTCAAGTACTCGTTTGCAAAAATCTGACACTTGAAGCAAAAGTTATGCAATTTTGAAAAAAACTGCAAAATCTGCCTGTGAAAAAATGACTTATGTCATTTTCTAACACAGTTTCTACAAAATTTGTCAACTTCCTGCAAAATATAATGACTACCCAGATAGTTTTTCGATGCTGGCTACAAAACCCAGAAATTGTTTTTCCTGAAAAAGAGTGGAAGTAAGATTTTCGAAGCCAAAATGAAAACGGCTCCAATGAGAAATTCGAATTTTTAAATTTTGATTTTCTTTACTGTTTCCTCCAAGTTCTGATTTTGGTGAAATAAAAGTCAATTTTGAATTTTTGAAACCTTCTGGACTCTTTGGAAATGCTGAAAAAGCTTCCAATATTACCAAAAAGCTGCAAATCACCTAGATCTCACAAGAACAGATATATGTATACCAGATACGCTTATTTTCCTCTTAAACTATTATGATTCTCCAGATCATTTAAAGATGCAAAAGAAAATCATATTGGGTTTTTGAGAAAAATAATAAGCTCTATATTAGTCTCAAATATCTCAATAAATTAGATAAAATAAACTATACCAGACAACACCGCTCTGATACCATGTTAGATTCTGCGAGAAGCGAGAACCGAGCCAAGATCTGATGTCGGTCGTAGATCATATGCAACTTCACCCAACAGATGAGCGAAGATCAAAATAGCAGAATGAAGAGAAATTTGAAATGAGAGAAAAATAGAGACAAGAGAAGAGAAATTGCAGAATACTCTCAATACTCCCACGAACAATCACCGAACTAGCTGAACTAGAGAAGGTGAGAGGAGAGTGCTCAATATATAGAAATATAAGGGCAAATACATCCAAGAGGTGCATTAACTCCTACACCCATAAAAAGTGGGAGGTTATCACCTACTTGGTAAATGACAAAACATGTGGCATAACCTCCTTAGGTGAAGACAGAGAGGAGGTGGCACATAAAGCCAAAAGAGGGTGAGAAACCCAACTACCCCATAACCTACCTAGGTAAAAACAAAAGAGTGGTTATGAGAGGTGGCACAACAAGCCAAAAGAGGATGTGTAACTCAACTACCCATGTGTGGGGAGAGAGTGACATATGTGGCTAATGTATTTCACCACGTGTCCTCATATTAACCACACCTAATAAACCTAAGCAAGCTTAAATAATATGTGTAGGAAAAAAGAAATACCCCTAACATAAGGAAAATAAAAAACCTACACTAACAGATAGATTGTAAATATTTTTTGACAAACTCACAAGCATTACGCTTCATGGTAGGCCAAAATAGTAGCTTTCTCTTAAAAGCCATTTGGCTAGGACCATGTTACTCTTGTGGGCACTAGAAGTTTCTGCGTGAACCTCTCGTAATGCTTGGGTAGCCTTGTTAGCATCTTAACATTGAGAGAGGATGTTGTGATAGCATATATATCATGGTACCATGGGGATTGGTGACCAACCAACATACACCATTTTAGTATCAGTGGTTTCATAAACTAGTGTGTGGAGATGCTCAACTGAGAATTCATAATCTACGACATCATATGGAACCTCTAAGAGAGCCAATAGTGGGCATAACATTTGTTGCTTTATTCTGCAACCTGGGAACTTGTGTAAGTTATAGGACCTGAAAGTGTGATTCTCAACAATGCAACACAAAGTAATTGTTTAACACTGATTTTCATTAACATGCTCGACTGTCAGGCCTTTCGGGTTAGGGCCAATTACAATCAAAAAATAATTCTGCAAGATCCACAACTAGATCCAATGCAATCTCAGCTAGTTCAACTCTGAAGACAATCAAAAGCTAATGGAAACCCTAAGGCAGATCTAAACTTGAGCTCACAAGCCTCCAAGAAATCTCCTTGTTCCCAAGTATGCAAACCCCTAGTTTTGCTACAAACAGCTATCAGATAATAATTTGATCTGCAAGATCATGCAAGATCTTTTCCACAACTTCGCCAACTTCAGCTTTCAAGCTTTGCATCTGATATCCTAGATCTGCTAAGTCATGTCTAAACATCTACCCAAACATCCTATAAATACTAGTCATCAGCCACAAGTCGACTGGATGAAACCCTTAACTCTTCGTAACAAATATTAAATTCCATACAAGTCAGCTGACAAATTGTATACAAACATTTAATTCAGGATGTCGGCCTATAACAATAGCTACCAACAATAAAGTCACCAAGTCGGCTCAACAAATCACAAAGAACTCCAGTTGGTAAGCTAGATCTACTGAGCGACAGTGAATTCACTGAGCACACCAGGCATTGCTGAGCACCAGTGTCACCAAGCACTGCAGGCATGACCAAATAACACTTTCACCGAGCGCTAAAGACTACCGAGTTCCTTCAGTGACCAAGCTTCCTTCAATGACTGAGACCATCGGTCAAGGTTGCAACCGAGTAACACCGGCCAAGATACAAACACCCCATGTAGTTTCATCGAGGACATAGAATGCCCTGCCTTAACCTTGGATGCCCCTACATCATTTGTAACTAAGGATTGTCCTTTTTATAGTGACTCTGTGGTTAAACATTGCCAAATATCAGACTTAAAATAGCATACTAAGCTCATTGAATTATCAACAAGGGATGTAAACTTGAAATGATGCCCACAAGGTATATGCTCTAATCCATCTTAGGTGTCATCATAACTTATGTAATGAAAATATTAAAGGAAATACTAAGTTAAGAAGCAAAATAACAATTTAATCTAGAGCTTTGGAATCGTGCTACAAACAACAAACTAGCTATTTACTTATGTTGTAGGAAACAACCAATAGTTTTGTTACCAAATGGTTGTAGGAGCAACAAAGTTCTAAATACTTCAATAAAAGTTAAAACTAATTCCTACTTAACTATGAACTGAGTTCACCTCCTGTGTGGGCCCCCATGGAAGAGTGAATGAATGAAAACTCAGAGGTTAAGAACTAAAGATATCATTCATTCATTCATAAGGCATAAGTATAAAATGTAGCAATAGAGTTGTATTCACTATTGTTGGATTACAAAAAGGATTTCCCGCAAAAACTAGCTAACACAGGAATATGAAACTCCAGCTTATTTAACAACTTAAAATAGATTTCCCTAAAACTAGGATTCTCCAACGTCAGGGATATGACAATTTTTAAGATATAAAAGAAACAACATCATTCAATGTAGGAGTAAGATGCGTTCAACTGCACATGAATCTAGGAATTCAAGACTACTGGATTTACTCAAGAATGGTTGCTAACCACATTGACCTGGTCTGCAATGATAACCACCACTGACTGAAAGTGGTGGAATCATTATGAGTCCAAAAATAGTTATTCAACTTTATGGCACCACTTCGTCTTGTGATGCTGAATTCTTCCTCGCCTGCTGACTCGCTATTTCCTGCAAGAGATTAGTGTGCACACACAAAAGTCGCAACACATATCTAAGATAGAATTCATAATAAGTTTTTCTACATTAGCTTTTCTCTCATCACACGGCTACAAGAGACACTATCCAATTAATGCAAAATGGAAAGATACAAGATTTCATTCTACATAACCATGTTATATATATATATATATATATATATATATATATATATATATATATATATATATATATATATATATATTGATGCTTTTAAGTTTGAATGAATATGCTATATATATATAGCAACAAAACATAAGAAGTCTGAATAATGTTTATGAAAAACTCATGAAGTGCTCAAGTCTTAACCATAAAATCATAAACCAAATAGGCCTTAAATTGGCCTCATCATGTACTACATGGGACTGTACCATCAAGAAGTCTCATTAGATCAGAGACAAGTGGCATTCATACTTCACTGTGTTATCCCTCTCTTTGTGAATGCCACTTGCCTCCTATCTACTAGGACTACCTGATGGTACAGTCCCATGTAATACACAACCTCCCACCCAATCCTAGCTGAATCTCTCATGAATGATAAAGTCTCATTCAACAACTAGGATTCCCTTGGGAGAGTCACTTCCCATCATGTGATATCTCGCTCACCTCTGTAGATTTTTAATAGCTATTGAATGAGACCTTTCCAATCATGAGAGATTCAACTAGGGTTGGGTAGAAAGGTTGCATACTACATGGGACTATACCATCAGGAAGTTGATTTGATCAGAGGCAAGTGGCATTCACAGATCTTTGTGTTCCCTCTCTCTACAAATTCCACTTGCCTCTGATCTACTAAGACTGCCTAATGGTATAGTCCCATGTAATACGCAGCCTCCCATCCAACCCTAGCTGAATCTCTCATGACTGATAAAGTCTCATTCAACAACTAGGATGCCCTTGGGAGAGTCACTTCCCATCGTGCACTATCTCACTCACCTCTATATATTTTTTCCAATAACCTCCATTGATCTCTATCGACCGTCAGATCCTTGAGCTGCTGCCTAAGATTGCTCACATCTTGAGTAAAAGTATTAAGTCACTCTCGTGTCCCTGTTTCAATGGTGTCAATCTCTGTCATTATTTTCTCAAAAGCCTCAACCCTGGTCTGCAATACGTCATATGTTGATTAAGCATTGTGTGCCTGGGCTCGCGCTGCTTCTATCAGACCCCACATATGGATCGCTTCTATCTGGGTACTCTATTATTAGACTCTATCCATTAGACCCTACAACTAGGTAACCTCCTCTGCCTTGTTAGCCCTAACCTTATCCATGGAAAGTAGTTCCTACAGGTTGGTGCTCTTTGTGACCACCACATCGTAGTCCTCCTACAACACATATCCTGATCGCAATCCCTGATCCAACAAAAATGATTGAGTGAAGGTATTTGGTGCTGATCTTTGCAATTGTACCACAAGATTTACACCCTATAGTTGATCACCTGGATGCCTTTGTCCAGTAAATATAAAAAATAACTGGTGGTTTGCCCCCACAACAATGCATATATTGGGATCCCCTTGCACCATTGATAGTACCTTATTGAGGTACCCATGAGACTGCTACTATATTAATCCATGACTCTTGTACCTTATTATAGGTAACACCATTTTTTTGCATTGTGTCAACCTCTTGAGTTTTCAGTGAATGCAAATGTACATCTGGGCCTCCCTCCTACAACCTATCCCTCTTAGCCATCAATTCCACAAGGTAATGGTCCCAATCAATGAGATGTATTTTACTTTGTGACTGCAGTGGTGTACAATCTTGTTGATCTTGAGTAGGGGCATCAACTAGACCACCTAGTCCACCTGGTCAATCTTGAGGTGAATCATTTTGGCTTCCATTACCCTCATCTCGAGTATGTCTCCTAAGCACATCATGAGGCAGCAACAGCCCTGGCTCTCTCCAAAGATGTGATATTCTGAGTCTTGGTCGCACTCATCTCCCATCTACACTCTCATCACCACCGTCTTCATTGCTTCTACTTCCTCTCATTGTACCCAATACCTCTCCTTCTCTCTTTCGGTGATCCTTATCTCTTTACCCTCCTCCTTGATACACTTGTTGCATCTACACTCGTGAATCCTCCTAAGTCTTTTTCGTTTGCCAAATTCAGATCATTTATGCTTGCTAAGACATTGAGAGCACCCTAGTGTCCATATATTGTCTTTATAATCGCTGTATATAGCCATTAATAGTTCATCCATGTCATTGTCTTATCTTTATAGCCATTGTATATAGTCGTTAAAAGTCAGTCCATGTCTTGTCTTTATAGCCATTGTATATTGCGATAGGAAAAAGATGTTTCGACTAAGAGATATGCCCCAGTCATTCAAAAGCGTAACTAGGAGGAAAGATGATGGGAGATGAGGATTAGGATGCCCCCTCAAGAGGACATGTGGGTTGAAGAGGACATGGGTGTGCTCTCGAAATAGATGAGAGTATGCATGCATGATGAGTGAAGGATAAGTGGATGAAGGGATATGAAGCTTGATCTGACATACCCCAAAATGGGAGTTGTCATATAGTGAGCACTAAGTTTAATATTGTATTGGACACTATAGACCAAGGTATGAGGAACCAAGATGTCAATGTATTAAGTACATCATCAAAAGAGTCAAATATAACCATATGTCTTATGACACCATGATGCCTTGTGATAATAGGATGCAAAGACCACAACAAATGCAAAAAAATTGGTAACACATACAAGCAACAAGAAAGCATGCACAACTAACCAAAAGCAAACCAAAATCTTTCCCCTACTCAAGCTAAAAATCCATTGATGAAGTGATTGATTATGATTGATTGAGAATGACAAAGTTAATGATAAGAACAATTCACATTCGAAGGATTGGGAAGGATACATCCCATAATGATGATTTGGGATGAGAGGATAGATTGATTAAGGTTGATGTACTAGATTACAAGATTGGATTGTATGGATTGCAAATGATTGGATTGACTTGATTTTTTTGAAATTTTTGAAATTTTGAATTTTTCTGATTTTTATGTTTTTCTATTATTATCAAGGTGTCGATTTACCAAATATTCACCAAGACACTTTTTTTTTTTAGGACAATTAATATTATTTTTGGATTTTTACAAATATATATGATACACTATATAGCTCAGGCATAGAACGTCTATAGAGGAATGATTTTGATGGCTTTCCAACCATGATATTTGGGATGGTAACAACTTGTTTTGTTATACGTGTGTGATGATGGAACATCAGGGGAACGCATAGATTGATTAGCTGACCTTCTGACAAGATTGATTGGTAAGAAGCGTTGCCTCGCTATATACAATGACTATAAAGACAAGATATGGATTGAGTTTTAACAACTATATACAATGGCTATAAAGACAAAACAATGTCATTGATGGACTGTTAACAACTATATACAATGGTTATAAAGACAAGATATGGAACCCAGAGTGCTCCCAATGTCTTAGCAAGTATAAAGGATCTGAATTTAGTAAGCAAAAAGGCCAAGGAGGATTCACAAGAGTAGACACAACAAGTGTATTGGAGAGGAGGGCGAAGAGATAGGGAACATCGATGGGGAGGAGAGGTATTGGGTACAATGAGAGGAAGTAGA
This sequence comes from Chamaecyparis obtusa, assembly GCA_027943335.1. Classification (NCBI taxonomy): domain Eukaryota; kingdom Viridiplantae; phylum Streptophyta; class Pinopsida; order Cupressales; family Cupressaceae; genus Chamaecyparis; species Chamaecyparis obtusa. The sequence continues at coordinate 2,239,371 of BSBK01002398.1, forward strand.
AGGGGTGAAGACTGTGGTGATGAGAGTGTGAATGGGAGATGGGTGAGACCAAGACTCAGAATAGCATGTCCTTGAAGAGATCCAAGTATGTTGTTGTCTCATGCTATGCTTAGGAGACATGCTCGGGATGAGGGTGATGGAAGGGAAAATGAATCACCTCAAGATTGACCGGGTGGACTCGGTAGTCAGGTTGATGCCCCTACTCAAAATCAACAAGATTGTACACCATTGGAGTCACAAGGTGAGACACGTCTCATTGATTAGGACCATCACCTTGTAGATTTGATGATTCAAATGGTCCATATGTACACATACATTGACTGAGGACTCAAGAGGTTAACACAATATATGAACATGGTGCTACCAATAGTCAGGTATAAGAGCAATGGATTAATATGGTAGTAGTCCCATGGGTACCTAGGCAAGGTATTGTTAATGATGTAGGGGGGATCCTAGTATATGCACTGTTGTGGGGGGAAAACCATCTAGTCTTTTCAAGCTGTCATAGAGAAAGGAAACCAAGTGATCAACTACAGATAGTAAATCATGTGGTACAACTGTAAGGATCAGGGTGTAATGTCTCAACCCAATCATTTTTGTCAGATTAGGGATTGCAACCTAGATATGTGTTGTAGGAGGACCATGATGTGATGGTCATAGAGAGAACCAACTTGCAGGAACTCCTTGCGATGGAGAAGGACAGGGTTGACAAGCCTGAGAAGGATGTTACCTAGTTGTAGGGTCTAATGGATAGAGTCTAGAAAGAGAGTGCCCAGATAGAAGCGACCCATCTGTGGGGTCTGATATAAGTAAAGCGAGCTCAGACAGACAATGCTTAGTCAACATATGATGTATTGCAGACTAACGTTGAGGCTTTTGAGAAAACAATGGCAAAGATCAACACCATTTCAACAAAGACATGAGAGTGACTTAATACATTTACTCGAGATGTACCCAATCTTAGGCAACAGTTAGAGGACCTTACAGTAGATAAAGATCGATGGAGGTTGTTGGTAGAAACCTACAAAAGTGAGCAAGATACCACACAAGAAAAAGTGACTCTTCTAGGGGCATCACAGTTGTTGAATGAGAGTTTGTCAGTCATGAGAGATTCAACTAGGGTTGGGTAGGAAGGCTGTGTACTAAATGAGATCAAACATCAGGAAGTCCTAGTAGATCAAAGGCAAGTAGCATTCATAATTCTTTGTGTCATCCCTCTCTACGAATGCCACTTGCCTCTGATCTACGGGGACTACCTAATGGTACACTCCCATGTAGTACACATCATCCTACCCAACAGTAGTTGAATCTCTCATGATTGACAAAGTCTCATTCAATACCTAGGATGTCGCTAGTTGAGACATTACTCATCGTGCGGTATCTCGCTAACCTCTTTAGGTTTTTGGCAACAATCTTCATCAATTTCTATCCACCATCAAATCCCCTAGCTGCTGCCTAAGATTGCTCACATCTCGAGTAAAAGTATTCAGTCGCTCTTGTGTCTGTGATGCAATAGTGTCAATCTCTTCCATTATTTTCTCAGAAGGTTCAACACTGGTTTGCAATATGTCATATACTGAATAAGTGTTGTCTACCTAGGCTCATGCTACCTCTATCAGACCCCACATATGGGTTACTTCTATTTGGCCACTCTCTTCTCATACTCTGTCCATTAGATCCTACAACTAGGTAACTTCCTTCTCAGTCTTGTCAACCCTATCCTTCTCAATCGCAAGTAGCTCCTATAGGTTGGTTCTCTTTGTGACCACCACATTTTGGTCCTCCTGTAAAACATATCTTGATCGCAATCCTTGATCGAACAAAAAATATTGAGCTAAGGTATCTAGCCCTGATCCTTGCAACTGTACCATGGGATTTAGTCCCTATAGTTCATTACCTAGCTAACTTTGTCTAGTAAAGTTGAAAAAGACTACTTGGTTTTCCCCTCCACAATAGTGCATATATTAGTATTCCCCTTGCCTCATTGACAATACCTTGTCGAGGTACCCATAGGACTACTACCATAGTAATCCATGACTCATGTACTTGATTATTGGTAGCACCATGTCCCTACTTTGCATCAATCTCTTGAGTCCTCAGTCAATGCAGGTGTACATCTGGGACTCCCTCCTACAACCTAGCCATCTGAGCCATTGATTCCACAAGGAAATGGTCTCAATCAATGAGACATTTCTCAACTTGTGACTATAGTGGTGTATAATCTTGTTGATCTTGAGTAGGGGCATCAACCAGACCACCTAGTCCACCTGGTCGATCTTGAGGTGAATCATTTTGGCTTCCATCACCCTCATTTTGAGCATGTATACTAAGCGCAACATGAGGCAGCAGTGAAGCTGGCTCTCTCCAAGGGCTCTCTCTGTCGGTGATCCTTATCTCTTCACCCTCCTCCCTGATACACTTATCGTGTCTATTCTCACGAATCCTCCTTGGCCTTTTCATTTGCTATATTCAGATCCTTTATGCTTGGTAAGACATTGGGAGCACCCTGTTTTCCATATCTTGTCTTTATAACCGTTGTATATAGCCATTACTAGTCCATCCATGTCATTGTCTTGTCTTTATAGTTATTGTATATAGTCATTAAAAGTCAGTCTATGTCTTTTCTTTATAGCCGTTGTATACAACAATAGGAAAAAGGTGTTTTGATTAAGAGATATGCTCCAGTCATTCAAAAGAGTGACTAGGAGGAAAGATGATGGGAGATGAGGATAAGGATGCCCCCTCGAGAGGACATGTGGGTTGTAGTGGACATGGGTGTGCTCTCAAAATGGATGAGAGTATGCATGCATGATGAGTGAAGGATAAGTAGATGGAGGGATATGAAGCTTGATCTAGCATCCCCCAAATGGGAGTTTTCATATAGTGAACACTAAGTTTAATATTGCATAAGAGAAATTTTATACCAAGCTCTGAGAGCAAAAGAGGGTCTACTTCTACTACATAAATCAGGTGCTTAATGACGAAGCAACATATACATGCCTATAAAAAAGAAAATAACTAAGATTATGATAAAACCTACGCACAACTGCTTACAATTCTCAGACTCACTAGACATCTTAGATACAAGGTCTAATTTTTTATCATAAAAAAGATGAGAGCATACTCTCTACTTGCAAAGTAAGAAATCTTTCCTAAAGACTTTGGACTCTAAACTCTCTTCACTCTGAATGCCTTCAAAGGGCGGAAGCTCTTCCTTATATAGGCAAAGAGAAGGAGAGAGAGGCCTTTGATGTTGCCACATGGTGAAGATAAAAAAGACCACTTTATTGAAGTGATGTGCACTACTAAAGAAGATGCCCACTATGACCTATGTATCGGTCTAGATGGACCCTAATATCTATGAAGCATAGTAGTATGCCGACAAATGAGTGGGGACGTGCAACTCGTAATGCATTTACTTTACACTCGAAAGTGACTATGGGAATATTCCTTTTTCAACCCGTGAAGGAATAGATCACAGACCCTTTTAAGGTATTGGGTTAACCCTTTTGAATGGTAGTGGAGTCTACCCCTAGTTTTGATCGACCAGACTTTGGTTACTATTTTATATTATGAATAGCTTCCTTCGGTAGGGACACTCGAAATGCTAGAGAAAATATAAGCCACGTACACATTACTTGTGTCCAAAAACTTATATAGATGGTTTTTGATGTAGGGATTAGCTTTCCCAAGGCTGATGGTCAGATGATAACATGTACAAGAAATGTAGATGACAACCCCATCTACTTAGGTATTATTCGTCACTATCAATGAATCCATTGATACGACCAACACAATAGCAGTCTTCATGTGGATCCTATGTGGTTCAAGGTGGATGTGGTGGATTAGGTTCCTTCCAAATGATCTTAAGAGTTTTAGTTTTTCAAGGACCATAGATTCCTTCAACTTGTGCTAAAGTATTTCCAAGCTCTGAGCGGTATGTGGTTGTATAGATCCATATTGAAGTTTTTGTTTCATAAAGGTGACAAATTCAAGCTCCTATGGTCCAATACTAGAATAGAGATGCATGACCATTTGGACCATAGTTTTCACACATATTCTGATTAACCAATGTGTCTTCTGGTGATCCAAAAGTGAGGTGCCAAAGAATCCCATAATAGGTAGAAAGGTAAGAGGTAGATTTATCAAATAGGGACCTTGAAACATATCATGGATTAATTGAATACCTCTCTCTTGATGTAGCCATTGTTCTAGTCATTTGATATGTGGATTTAAGAATTGGATTGGTATTTGATATTGTACTATTGGAGCATAGAGCAATTGTGCAATATCTTCATCAACTGGTTCATTCATATCTTCTATCTGAAAGATGCTATTGGGATCCTATTGGTTTTTTGTTGTTAGAATTTTCTTAGCATACAACATGCGTAGCCTGTCTAATAGATAATCATTTGTGAAATCAAAATTCCTTCTATCAAATGGATTGTTACTAAACTTGGGGCATCTTTCTTCCCACCATCTTTCTTCTTTGATGCGGAGGACACACACATGTCCTGTAGATTGTTCAGCTCCTTCCCTAGTTAAGAAGTTAGCAAAAACATTATTTTCTCCTGGTATACATTCAATATCAAAATCAAAGGTGTTAAGGAATTGAGCCAATTGTATTAGGCATCCTCTTATGACCTTATCTTTGGATTCCTTTTTAAAGAATCCTCTAAGATTTTGAATATCACTTCTTAGAAATTTTTTATCAGCAATAAACATGTAGAAATTCTTCAAAGTATTTATTACTACTAAGATTTCTTTATGTGTACTGTGGTAATTAATTTCACTTCCTTTGAAATTACCAAACACATACCTAACAATTTCCTCTTTTCCTTGAGCTTTCTTTTCTTTGAGAATACCGGTCCAGGTGTGCTTGTTGACATTTGTCTCAATGATTTTAGAGCCAGTTCTAGGTAAACTAAGAGTAGGAAGTTGTGCACATTTCTATTTGATGCATTCTATGGCCTGATTATGTTTGGCTAACCATGCATGAGGGGTCTTCTTCAACAATTGATTTAATATCAAGTGATCATATGCAATGTTAGAATATAATCTTGCTATATAATTCACAAGACCATGGAATCGTTGAAGTTCTTGTACATTAGTTACAAAGAGATTGTCAATTAGGTTTAAAATATGGGATTGTGCTTCCATCCCTCCTAGAAGAAGATGAACGCCAATATAAATAATGGATTCTTGAGTAAAGTGAGATTTGGTAGGATGAACACCAAGACCATGTTGTTGACAAAGAGACAAATATTGTCAAAGATGCTCAAGATGTGTGGACAGACTCTGGCTAAACACAAGGATATCATCTATAAATGGGAGAATAAACTTTGAGTATTTTCAAAAGATGTTATCCATCTATTATTGGAAGATAGAGGGAGTTGTTTTAATGCCAAAGAGTAAAACATTCCATTCATAAAGACCTTGTGGAACAGAAAAGGTTGTTTTATAATGGTCATCAGGATGGACAGTGATTTGCCAAAAACCTTTGGTTAAATCAAACTTAGAGTATGTAATATCCTTGTCCAAATCTGATCAAAACTTGCTATATTTGTTTTAGAAATTTTGTCAAACACTTGTACAATAGAGGGATATATGACTGATTATTATTCCAGTTTGTTCTCAGAATAAGGAAGATGACTTAAGATCATAGGATGATTGAAAAATGAACTTCTCTTCCACTTAGTCTACACCTAACATGAATGCAATTCTTTTTTGTATTTTTTCGATGCAATATATGACATCTATTCAATGCAAATTAACACTTACAACCAAGTGACATTTCGTCATACAATTGGCATGCAAACATAAAAACTAGGAACAATGTAATCAATTTGAAATTCAAACTTCAGCTCCTTAAAATCTCTAAATACAGTGGAATGCCAAGTCTTCTTGGCTTACAATAGATATTCAAGTATAATGCTAAATCTGATATGAAAGATCATCTACAGTAGCACCTAAATACACTTGATATACCAATGCAAACATCTGAAAATTATAAGAGGAACCTGATTATATGGAAGCGCTTGATGTTGAAGATGAAGATGCAATCAATAACTACTGAAAGGAGTTTCTTCTTAGCCCAAACTACCTTCTCAAAGCTGGAAAATAAATCAAAATTACTGTAGCGGCACTGTAGCATCATTATTCACGACTACTGTTCATGTCACCTTCAGCCTTACAAAAAATCATGAGACCCCAACACTGCTGTAATATGATTGAAATTTGTATCAGAATTATTCCTCAAATCATTTGCACAAATTTGGCCCTAGGCCACAAAATTTGGCACAATGAGAAGACTGAGTTATCTCCTCCAATAGCTGCAACCCTTTGGAGGCTCTTTCACCACCTCAGTTATGCTATCAATGGGAGTTTTCATTCCCAAAGACAATCTGCATAAACCCTTGGCTCCACAAGTGCACAAGCAAATATCATTATCAAAATTGGATACCCTACAATGAGGCTCTCTCCTCTATTTATTCTATTCCTTCATCCCTTCTAGAAGAACATAAAATATTATTTTATTGCACTTTTCTAGAATCTTCCTCCTTTCCAACAAATATTAGTTGTGCTTCTAGAAGATTCCCTTTTCCCATATAATATTATTTTAGTGACTTATGATTTAATATTTATTTTAGTCACTATTTAATTAAATTAATTAAATATAAAGTCACCTTTTAATTTTTAAATTATTTAATGACTTTATAAGAAATTAATTTAATTATTTCTCCTTATTTCTCCACTTAGCCTTTAAGGAATGAAAGGCTAAGAACTCTATTGAGAGGCTAAAAAGATGGGGACATTACAGTCCGCCCCTCTTAAAATTGCTTGTCCCCAAGCAATCTCAACTCTGGATGTTGCAGAATCTCTTCACTTTCCCAAGTAGCATCCTCAATAGGTAGGTCCCTCCATTTAAACAAATATTCTGTAATGACACAGATTTTCAACTGCTTCTCTCTAAAAGCTAATGTAGCCTCCAGTATCAAAATCAACTTACCCTCATCATCTAAGGGTGGTAGGACCATAGAAGGAACCATATGATGTCCCAATGCCTTCTTGAGGCGTGATACATGGAAAATATTGTGCACTTTGCTGTCCTCCGACAACTCTAGCTCGTAAGCCACCTCGCCTACACACCTAATGACCTAGAAGGGTCCATAGTATCGCAACTTGAGCTTTTCCGCACCACTCCTCTTGAGAGTAGACTGTCTGTAGGGCTACAACATCAAATACACCATGTCCCCAACCTCAAAAGAGCATTCCACTCTCTTCTGATCTACATACTATTTTTGCTAGTTTTGTGCCTTCTGGATGTTTTCATGAAGAGCCCTCATAATATCCTGATTTTCCCATAACATGTCTCTAGCACTAGGCACTCTACTATCACTCATCAACAAATCAAGAAAGCTAGGTGCCTCATAACCATACAAGGCCATGAATGGTGTCATCTGAATAGAAAGATGGTAAGTGGTATTGTAGCAGTACTCACAAAGGTATATCCACTTAACCCACCCTTTTTGCTGCCCAGCAATATAATTTCTAAGGTACCCTTCCACCCATTTGTTGACTATCTCCATTTGCCCATCTGTTTGAGGGCGGTAACTAGAACTCGGAGAAAGCTTGGTCCCACACAATCTGAAAAGCTCCTGCCAAAAATTGCTCATAAACCGACTATCTTGGTCACTAACAATGTTTTGTGGTAATCCATGCAACCTAAACACCTCATGGAAAAATAGTTCTACAACCTGTGTGGCTGAATATGAAGTAGTGATCGGAAAGAAATGTGCAAACTTGGTCAAGCGATCAACCACCACATATATGCAATCCTTACCTTGTGCCTTTGGCAACCCTGTGATGAAGTCCATAGATATGCACTCCCACTTATTGTCCAGAATCGGAAGTGGCTGTAATAAACCGACAGGATATGTATGAAATTGTTTGTTCTGTTGACAAACAACACACTCCCTAACATATAGTAGAACATCAGATTTTAGTCCCTTCCAAGTGAACCTCTCCTGAACCTGTTGATATGTTTTGAAATGCCTGGGATGGCCTGCCAATGGTGAATCATGAAAGGACCTCAATACTATGTTCTTCACTTCTGATCCTAGAGTCAAGAAGATCCTCCCCTTGTAAATGATAAGATCATTCACCACCATGTACCTATCATCCTGCAGTGACCCATCAATAATACCTGAAGCCCAAGAATCCTTAGCATATTCTACCACAATCAAATGTCTCCAATCCTTTGAAACCTTAGCCATAGAGCTCAAATGTGGTCGGTGAGACAAAGCATCAACAACTACATTCTGTGAACTTTTGACAAAAGAAATGTCAAAGTCATAAGATTGCAACTTGCTTACCCATTTCTGCTGACGGTCATTAAGATCCCGCTACCCAAGGAAATGTCTCAAGCTATTATGATCTATTTTTACAATGAACTTACTACCCACTAAGTATTGCCTGAACTTGGCCAATGCATGCATAATGGCCAACATTTCCTTGTCATATATATTGTAGCTCCTCTCAAGACCTCTCAGCTTCCTGCTACAAATGCAATTGGATGTTTGTCTTGCATAAGGATAGCTCCAATCCCCTCACCTAAAGCGTCACACTGCAACTCAAAGGGTTTAGTGAAATCTAGCAATGCAAGCACTGGGCAAGTAGTCATAAGTCGTTTGAACATCTCAAAGCATTCCTATGCCTCACGAGTCCAAACAAAAGCCCCTTTCTTAGTCAAATCTGTAAGTGATGCTACATGGTGAGAATACCCATTGACAAATCTGTGATAGAATCCACATAAGCCCAAAATCCTCTAAGCCATGTGAGATTCGTCGGAGTAGGCCACTCAACAATTACCTTGACCTTATCCGGATCCATCCGAACTCCTTCTGCACTAATGATGTGACCCAAATATAATAATTCTATCATGCCCAAGTCACATTTAGATTCCTTGGCATATAGAGATTTGTTCCCAAGAATACCCAAAACTATGTCAAGATGTGCAAGATGCTCTTCCCATGTCCTGCTATAAACCAAGATATCATCAAAGAAGACTAACACAAATCACCTCAACTGTGAATGAAATACCCTATTCATAGTAGACTGGAATGTAGCAGGGGCATTGGTTAGCCCAAATGGCATAACCACAAACTCAAAATGTCCAAGTGACAATGAAAAGTTGTCTTCTCAATATCCTCTTCCCTCACACGAATTTGGTGGTAACCTGATCTCAAATCAATTTTGGAGAAGTACTTGGCACCATGCAATTCATCAATCAACTCATCAATCCTTGGAATGGGATATCTATTCTTGATTGTTCTCTTGTTAAGCATTCTATAATCAATACACATCCTTAGAGTACCATCCTTCTTTTTAACCAATACTACTGATGAAGCAAAAGGTGACTTACTTGGTCTAATATGCCCCATAGCTAGCAACTCCTTGATAGTTTTTTCTATCTCATCTTTGAGCCGCTTAGGGTGCCCGTAGGGAGTGACTATCATGGGCTTAGCACCCTCCTCTAATTTGATGATGTGCTCTATCCCTCTATCTGGAGGTCTACCAAGTGGAATCTCACTGAAGACCTTATCATGCTTGATCCTCAACTCTTGTATATCAGGAGGATAAATAGGTTTTTGCTTCTCTTCCTGTGTTGGCTTCAAAACACAACCTGCTACCCACTCAACCATGTCATAACGCAAGAGACGTTCCATTCTCCTGAAAGAAATAGTCTTGCAACTAGTGTCTCTAAGTGCTTTCAACACATGAGTTTTCCCATCCATCTCAAATCTCATTTCCATCTCATGAAGGTTGAGGATGAATATCCCTATGTCATGTAACCATGTCATTCCCAAAGCCATATCTGTGTCTCCCATGTTCACCACATAAAAATCTGCCTTGAACTCATAATTATTCAAGCGCATGGGAAAATTTGAAATCATCTTGTCACACCTAAGAGTGTAACCATCAGCAACCTTAACCCGAATACCCTCAAAGTCTTTGGTGCGTAAGTCATGCCTCTCAACAAGTCTAGCATCAATAAAATTGTGTGTCGCACCTGTATCAAGAAGGGTAATAATCTTTTTTCCAGCAAGAACCCCTCTCATCCTAAAAGACCCTTCTCACTAAATACTTGTGAGATGAGCCTCTTTAAGATTCACTTCTTCCTCTACTTCTTCATCATGTTCTGATTTTTCTAATTCTGAATCATTAATTTCAGATTGCTGGTCTGAATCAGAATCTTCAATTAGTGCCCACATTGCATGGTTTGACTTCCCCTTAGGTCTCATAGGGTAGTCATGGTTAATATCATATGGCCCCTTACAATAGAAGCATAGTTTCTTCTTCCTTAAATAATTAAGTGTCTCACGATCAAACGGAAAAATAGACTTACCTTTTGCTTTGTCCTTCTTCTTAGGAAACTTCTTGTTGTCACGATTGGAAAATGTTCCCTTTGATGTAAACTTGTTGGTAGGGGCAGCGAACTCCATGCTTTGTGCCTTCTTCATTGCTTCCTGTAGTGAGGGAGGATCAAAAGCTTTCAACCAACCCTTCAATGGTTCCATCAATCCTTCCATGAATAAGACCACCAATCTTCTTTCACTGATGTTAGGAACCATGACTGATAATTGCTGGAAATCATTCACATAAGCATCAAGGGAACCATGCCGTTTAAGTTGTGCCAATTCACAAAAACTCACCTCAGGATCTTTGACATCAAACCTTTCAATCAGCCTATTGGTAAACTCCTCATATGTAGTGATAAGGTTGTCTCCTAGAGTGACTAATCCATGATACCACCACTCATGAGCAGCTCCTTCAAGATGTAGTGTGGAAAATCTTATGGCATCCTCTTCAAGCATTGGTCTCAAGGAAAGATAATTATCAAGCTTTTGAACCCAAGATCTGGTTGTGCATTTGTTACTTCCATCATAGTAAGGCATAGTGATCTTACCAAGTGTTTGCTAATAATCATTCCTTGGTGGAGTATAATAATCATTCCTTCCACCATTCCTTCTATTCCTTTGATTCATAAATTGATCAAAGGTCCATCATTCTTTCAAATCCAGAGGCAAACCATTATATTCCAGGTATGCTTGCCTTGCTTCATCACCAAAAGAAGTAGTTGCAACAACCTGTGTTTGTTCTTCTCTAGGTGCAAAGGTCAGAAAAAGTGGTCTAGAAGCTGATCCTCTATTAGTGGCTCTATGAATAGACCTTCCCTCATCATTGCTCCCACTATGTTCAGCTGTATGTTGATGCTGAAGATTATTATTTGTCTATTGTTCCATCTTCCCTAATAAATGTGACATCATGTCAAGCATGGTGTCAAACTTCTTTTCAATTCTTGTATCCTTGTCTTCTTCCGCCATGGTCTAAATTGTTTTGCCAGTATCTTTTTCCCTTAATGCTGCTGAAAATGTATCCACTTCTGGTACTTGTGGACTTTGATACTGCTGTCTTCTTTGTTCTCTATTATAATACCTAGTTTCCCTTGCACTCATTCGACATAATCTGATCACAAGATGGCAGGATGATGGCTCTGATACCACTATAATATCCCTATCCAAATCTGATTGAAACTTGCTATATTTTCTTTAGAAATTTCATCAAACACTTGTACAACAGAGGGATATATGACTGATTATTATTCCAATTTGTTCTCAGAATAAGGAAGATGACTTAAGATCATAGGATGACTGAAAAGTGAACTTCTCTTCCACTTAGTCTACACCTAATATGAATGCAATTCTTTTTTGTATTTTTCTGATGCAATATATGACATCTATTCAATGCAAATTAACACTTACAGCCAAGTGACATTTCATCATACAATTGGCATGCAAACATAAAAACTAGGAACAATGTAATCAATTTGAAATTCAAACTTCAGCTCCTTAAAATCTCTAAATATAGTGGAATGCCAAGTCTTCTTGGCTTACAATAGATATTCAAGTATAATGCTAAATCTGATATGAAAGATCATCTACAACAGCACCTAAATACACTTGATATACCAATGCAAACATCTGAAAATTATAAGAGGAATCTGATTATATGGAAGTGCTTGATGTCGAAGATGAAGATGCAATCAATAACTACTGAAAGGAGTTTCTTCTTAGCCCAAACTACCTTCTCAAAGCTGGAAAATAAATCAAAATTACTGTAGCGTCATTGTAGCATCACTGTAGCGGCACTGTAGTGTCACTATTCATGACTACTGTTCATGTCACCTTCAGCCTTACAAAAAATCATGGGACCCCAGCACTACTGTAATATGATTGAAATTTGTATCAGAATTATTCCTCAAATCATTTGCACAAATTTGGCCCTAGGCCACAAAATTTGGCACAATGAGAAGACTGAGTTATCTCCTCCAATAGTTGCAACCCTTCGGAGGATCTTTCACCACCTCAGTTATGCTATCAATGGGAGTTTTTGTTCCCAAAGACAAAGTTTGCATAAACCCTTGGCTCCACAAGTGCACAAGCAAATATCATTATCAAAATTGGATACCCTACAATGAGGCTCTCTCCTCTATTTATTCTATTCCTTCATCCCTTCTAGAAGAACATAAAATATTATTTTATTGCACTTTTCTAGAAGCTTCCTCCTTTCCAACAAATATTAGTTGTGCTTCTAGAAGATTCCCTTTTCCCATATAATATTATTTTAGTGACTTATGATTTAATATTTATTTTAGTCACTATTTAATTAAATTAATTAAATATAAAGTCACCTTTTAATTTTTAAATTATTTAATGACTTTATAAGAAATTAATTTAATTATTTCTCCACTTAGCCTTTAAGGAATGAAAGACTAAGAACTCTATTGAGAGGCTAAAAAGATGGGGACATTACAGAGTAGATATGACTCTCTTGGATGGTTTTCTAGATATGGTCTTTACTAAGAAGTGGGTATTGATTGTCAATCAAGAAACTATTCAAAGGTTTGTAATTGACTACTAACCTTTTTTCTGATATCTCTTGTCCATGCTCATCAAATTTAGGTGCATACATAGCATGACAAAAAATTGGAGATGATGATGGGGAAATAAATCCTTGATGAAGGAGTTCCTCAAATTCTTTCTTACAGAGTTTTGTTTCCTATGGAGTCATAAGGAAATAGTTAGCTTTAGCTTTAGGAGAAATTTCCTTACCATCTGAATCTGTTTTCAAAGGTAATCTGCATATTAGACTTCAATTCTATTGCTTGAGATCTTTGGTCATCACTGTTCTGATTACTGGAAAAAATAGGTTTTGAAGGGACCCAAAACCCTTTACAAATCAAGCTTTGAAAGATCGGAAGGTAAGATCATAAAACCAAAAAAGAGGAAAACAACATCGAAATGCCCAAAAAAGGGACTACATAGTTAGCGACATAAGGGACAAAACACCAGTCCAAAAGATAGTAGAAAACACAAAAAACCAGCACAGAGTCTAGCCTAAACATCCGCATACATAACCCCTACTTTTTCATCCAGGGTCTTCTCCATTTTGGCTTGGATATTGTCCATCTGACCAATGACACTTTTCAACTCCTTGAAGTTCTTCTTCATAAGAGGGGACTTTTTCTTGTTGCTCTTGCGGGTTCTAGAACTGGGGTCTCCACTATCCACCAGGGGATCATTTGTGTGCTCATTGTCCTCCTCCGGAGCTTTATCCAGCAGATTGACCAAGGCCTTGAGGTTGATGCTGGAGGCCTTCATGCTATCCATGCTATGCTGGAGGATATTAGAAAGAGTTTTATCCACTTTATCCATTATTTCATTAATATCTACAGTAGGGGGGTTAGAAGTGCCCTCCTTAAGAAAGGAATCCACTTTTTCTTGAAGGATAACACTATTTGCTTCAAGTTTCTTGCACTTCAGGTGGAGCCTTTTCATCTCAAGGAAGCACCATTTTCTGAATCTAAAGGAGTAGAGAGCCTCAACTTTGGTAGTTTGAAGAACACCAGTAGTAACTTCCTCTCTGTCATCAAAGTCTTCAAAAATCAGCTTAATGGAAGACTCTCTAACTTTCCTCTCACTGGAATCCTCACTACCCTCCTGAATATTCTCTTGAGAGTCATGGGAGACGAGCACATCATGCCTCACACCAAAAACAAAATCATCCAAGATGGGAACCTCCTCTTTGTGAAAATCCCTATCCATTTTGTGATTCTCGGCATACTAAATAGCAGTGTCAACAAGATCTTCAAGACTGTGAGAGTTGTGCGCCATGGCTCCTTCCGAATTGGCCCCTTCAACAGATTTGTCTTTTAGCTCAACCACACTTTCCTACTTCATGTTCTCTAGGTTCTCTTCCTTGGGAATTTCCTTCTTATCAATACACATTGGAGTAGAATCAACTTCCCTAGGCTAGGAATAACCAATATCCTTCTAGTGGGCTCCGTCATCCAGTTGATTTTTCATCTCTGCCATCTTCTTATTATCCTTATCAGAATCCTTACTGTTAACCTCCTCCTTACCACCATGGGGGGTAGTAATGTCATTAGAATCATCAGTATCCTCCATTTCCTTGCTAGGGCTCTACAAATTCTTAATCTCTACAGTTTCACCCTCTTCAGAGTCCTCAGTCTCGTACTCCTCAGAGTAGTCACTAGCTTTAGTCTCTCCCGAGTAGATTTTCTTAGAACTGCTACCCATAATCTCTTCAGCCTTCCATTTATCAGAGCTAGACTTAGGAGTTGTAGAACTCCATTTGTTCTTTCCTAAGGAAAGAGTAGAGCTAGGGTTAGGGATAGAACTCTTGATATACTCATAAATTAGAAGAATCAAACCCTCATGCTTAATAGCTTTCTTAGGAGAACTCTTATCCTCATTGAGACTTTTAACAAGAGAGCTATGAAGATAATAGGGAATGTTAATAGTGTCCTTGTACCTGAAATGGTTGAGAAACATGAAGTGGTGGGAGTGAGCACAAGTAAAGCGACCATCTAGGGTGAAATACTCCATCACCACCTGCAGAATGTTGTGCCAAATCTCCTTGATTTTGAAGACATCTATATAACCATTGGACCTGACCTCCACAAAATTTAACTGTTCCTTTTCAAATTTAGGGAACTTTTTGGTAGCCATATCCGAAATCTTACGATTTCTATAAAACCTCTGGCCAACATTGGGGATGATAGTAACTTGAGCAATAAGCTCCACAGTGATCTCCATAGTTCTACCCTCCATGGATATGGTATCATTTCTCCATCCCTCCATGATTTTTTGAGTGATTTCCTTGTCGAAACCATGTAACCTTTCCAGAAAAGGGGTAACCCCTCCTTTCTTCAGCTTCCACCGCACCATAGCCATGTCGGCTTCCTTGAGCTTCTTACAGTTGTCAAGTTCACCCCGTTTCAAATCGCCACCCATGGTTATGAGTTTTAACAACAGAGAGAACTTATGAAAGTTAAAATAGTGATTATCAAAGTTGCTTTCCCTATAGATATAGTCATTAACAGAAGTCACAACCCAGAAAGCATGTGATCTATCAATAATAATGATGCTAAGCACACTGCTCCACACTTTCTCATAACTACTTCTAGACTTCGTAGCTCTCAGGCGAGTCTCATTAATCATATCAAATCTTGCCTGCATTATGAGTGATTTTATAATAATAAATTTTTGATTTAGTATCCTCTTTGACATCTGCCTCATTGTCCCAAGTGATGACCTCATTAGATTTAACTCCAATATTTTCTAGGCTATCCTCCATAGTGTTACTTTCACGGTACACATGAGATATGTGGATTCTAGTACAATTGGCAATGCTATCTTTTGCCTTGGATATGAAATTCTCAATAGTCCATGATAGAGTAGTTTTTCCTTTAAGACAATTAGTAATGTTCATGGAATCACCTTCCAGCCAAATATTTTCAAAATTGAAACTGCTAGCCAGTTGTTGACCAAAGTAAGCTCCTGAAGCTTCCGCCATATGGTTATTTTGAGTTCCCAAAGGGGCAGCATTAGCAACAATAAGATTACCATTGTAGTCCCTGATAATACTACCGCATCCCACAGGACCAGGATTGCCCTTAGCTGCTCTGTCAAAATTTATATTAACCCATCTGATAGGGGGAGCAATCTAGACACTGTTCTCATGATCAATCTTCTTCGTGTCAGAGTCCTTATAATTCTAGTTGTGCTGGGTGAAACTTTTTAGAAGGTTTTCTAGCATCCCTCTATTCACTTTTCAAACACCAAAGCAGGAGTAGTGTATTTGTCCCTAAAGATGCGGTTGTTATGTTCTTCTAGATGCTCCAAGCAATATAAGGGGCAACCAAAATCCACCTTTTTTTATCCCTATCATTAGCATTAGGACAACACCACTGCTGGCAGAAATCCTGGACAAAATAGGGAAAAATCCAACATAAGGCCCACTCCTGCAAAAAGAAAGACCAAACCTGCTTAGAGAAAGGACAATGCAACAAGATGTGGTTAGTATCTTCCTCAGCCTCATGGCAAAGATAACATCTAATAGGCACGATGAATCCTCTCTTTTTGAGGTTGTCTATCATAAGAGCTTTGTCTTGGATGAAAATCCATTAGAAAATCCCAATTTTGGGAGTAAGATTTTTGTTCCAAACCTTCGACTAGAAGGTGATTTCCTTAGGTACCTTATATTGAAGATAGCTAGCAGAAGCCACATAAAAGGATCCATTAGAAGAAGGACCCTAGATCAAAGAGTCATCCTTGTTGGCATAGCAACATTGAGCCAGAAGGGCTTTGTCTATTTCTTGAAAAGAAAGGTTGACCGCAACTAGATTATGTTGGATTAGGAAAGATAGGGTACTAAAAGGGGAGGGGTGAATCAGTGCCCACAAAAATTTTCACTTGTAAACCTTTTAGATCTAAAACTATAAACAATAGTAACCTTGCATAATAACTTGTATCAAATGCATGTATCATCCATTCATTCTACTTGTAAAAGTAAATAACATGAAATCAACAATATAACAATCCCATAACACAAGTATTTTGGTAATGCAGAAACCCTTGTTAGAAGGTAAAAACTGCGGTGGGGATGACACCCACAAATTCTTCACTACTAAAGATAGAAAAGTTTTGCCTATTAGGGCTACAAGTTTTGATCACTTCTGGTGATCTTACCCTGTTAGGAGTAACATATTAGATCGGCTAGATCTACCTAGTGATAGGATTTTAGCAACACTACTTGAGTGTGCACTCGGTTAAGAGATTTACAAAAATACTATCAAGTCTACTTTGTTAGGAGATTTTAACAAAACTCTATTACATTGAATAAAAAGCAATAGGTAACTATCTTCTAATGACAACTTAACTTGTCTAATATAGATCAATAAAGTACTGAATATATATCACCTTATACTATGAAAATCTCTGATCTAAACTACCCGATTAGCCTGCTCTAATTTTTCTCAATCTGATTTCCTCTGAATATTGTTCTTCTCTATCAACTGATAATATTGAAGGTTGGCTAATGCTTCAAGTGCTTCTTCGCTCATACATCAGTTCACATAAAAAATGATGTAAAATACAAATATATAGCATACTGCTTTATGCCGCTTATACAAAATTAGGTTTCAACAACTTAGAGAAAAACCCTAAGATCTACGGTGTACATAGATAGATGTGCCATTTTTTATTCCTATGTCATTTCCTATGATCCTCGGTAAACACTATAAATACTCCTTGGTAATTACACTGATGCTCAGTGTTTACTATCTCTCAGTATCGATGTTTGATGCTCGATAAACTTGTTTGATGCTCGGCATGAAGACTTAACCGACTGGCTTGTGATACTTATAGTTACCGACTGGGTTCATATAAGTAACCGATTGATGTCTTTGACTTCCTTTGATACTAATGACAAAAATTAATGCTCAATAGAGATAACAATCCCCCCCTTTGGCATTAGTATCAAAACCTTAATGTATATAGACCTTATTTCTCAAAACTTATATCTCCGCCATATACATATACATATCAAAAAAATTTCTAAATACTCCTCCTCGGTGCATGCTCCTGGTAATGTGTAGTATACTTAGAATCTATTTACATATTTGGCATATACATTATTATCCCCTTTTTTATATTAATGCCAAATGCAAAAATGTATACTTACAGCTTGTAAAAAATGTGCTGATGGGTTTTCTTCAATGATTCCAAGAGGTTTCCCATTCCTCTTTCAAGTTGGTGAGAGCAATGTGCTCAAGACCGACTTGTGCATGCATGTCAAAGATGTTATCCAACATAAAAATTTCTGGTGTTGCAACAAGTTTCTCTGCTTTGACAATATGTTTCTCAAAAAATTTTAGGTAGGGTAGGAGCTCGGTTTGTAACTCAGTGACCTGATCACTGACTCTCTCTTCTTGTTTCCTAAGATCTGCTATCAACTACCTGAGTTCTTGAACTCACAATATATGCT
The DNA here is from genome assembly GCA_027943335.1 of Chamaecyparis obtusa. Taxonomy (NCBI): domain Eukaryota; kingdom Viridiplantae; phylum Streptophyta; class Pinopsida; order Cupressales; family Cupressaceae; genus Chamaecyparis; species Chamaecyparis obtusa. The sequence continues at coordinate 2,257,785 of BSBK01002398.1, forward strand.
TTGAAATAGCTTGTGGCTTAGTTGTAGTGGCTTGCGCACTGGCTTTGATTTCATTTTCAAATTGTTTTATCTTTTCACTGATCTCAACAGTGAAGGTTTCCATAGTGCATAGCTTAAACAAGATTTGACAAATTAACTTAGTAATACACTAAATTTCAGTTATTACCTCTGATATCTTAACCTTGTTAATTTCCACTTCCTAGCTTATGCTCTCTGCAAGTTTATCTTGTATCTTCAACTCGGCCCTCTCTTCAATTGTCTTGTCAGCATTGACATCTGGGGCATTTATTCCTTCAGTGAGAGTAGCAAGTTGGTCCATAATCAGAGTATCTTCATCTACTTTTATCTCAGGTACTACCTGTTGTAAGATATCCTGAACATTTTCTAATATCTCCTTGCTTTTTCTCTCTTGTCTCAACTTCTCCTGTGCTGCTTTTCTTTTGCATAACTCCCCATATTTTCTTAGTTCTTCAGGGCTAAGGGTACTCATGTCACACTTGGGTATCACAATTACTTCATCTAGAGTGACTGACCCTTTTCCTTCATTTTTCTTCTTCTTCTTCTTCTCCGGTTCCTGTGGTGAACTCTTGGCAACTAGAACAATAGCTTTCTATTCTGCCCTCAGAGTGTTCTGCCCCGGTTGACACATTGTCTTCCTTTTTCTACTCCTCGGTAGCCTGTGTATCAGTTGACTCAGATGGAGCCTCTGATGTTGTGTCATATGGGGTAGCCTCAGTTTCTTTGGGCTCTTCTTGTGCTTGTGTTTCTATTTCAGTAGCCTCTTTTCCTTCATCCTTGTCTACCTCTACACGTGTCTTGGTGCTTTGTTCCCTTGTTGTGTCTAGTTCTTGCTTGGGGTCTGAGCCATCGGGTTGTTGCTAAGATAGAATCTCTACAGCTTCAACAAGTACAAGAAGCTCACCTGATAGTGATGTGAATGCACACTCGGTAACTTGTGCTTCATCCTGTGTGATGTCTTGTGCATTATTCACATCATCATCTTCATCCCTATCATTAGGTTCACCATTTTTTATGTCCTTAATGAGTACATCCTTATCATTTGTGTCCTCAATCTGAATCACTGCTGGATTCGGTGCATCCTGTGAACTGTTCTTAATTTCTTGACCAATTGTTGTATTAATTAGCTCAGTAAATGATGCAAGGGACTCTATTTTCTGCTTAGCTCTACCATCATCAATGAATATACCTTTACCTTTGGAATTTTGTCTCTTTTTAGACAAATTTGGAAATGCAACTTTCTCATTTTTCCCTCTAACAGCTAAAAGTGAACTCCGGATGAGTTGACCAGACTCATCAAGATCTACCAAATTCTCATCTATTATTTGCATAGCTTGGCTTTTGACTTTGAATCTCTGCACATAAGTATCCATAAGATCTTTAATCTCATCAAGAGATAAGTCTGGTGCAATTGATACCAGGTCTTGTTCCGTCATCCTCTTCTTGGTGTCCAAGGCATAGGACCACTTCTGATTTATTCTATCTTCTAATGCCTTGGGCAGTGATAATTCAAACTCTAATGGAACTCATTTGAAGTGTATCATCATATGGATGACTGCTTCCTCAATTTTGTTTTGGTCTTCAATTGACATACTGTCAAACTTACTACATTCTAGATCTACAATATTTCCATTCTCAATTATGTCTGTAGCAACCTCATCTATTGACCTGTTCTTATTACTGACAACCTTGAATTGATTGTTGTCATCTTCATCATCCTCAAGGTCTTCTCTATTTCTTATCAATCTTCTCCTTTTCTTTGGTGCCTCTGCTACAGCGTTGGGTCCTTTCTTTACATAAGTCTTTGTCAGTGTAGTAGCCTTTCATTTTTCTACCTTCACAGCTCCCTTCTTGTGTGGTGGTGAAGCTGCAGTTGATGACCTTTTGCGTGCACTTGTTTGCACTAGCAACTGCCTCTTCTTCGGAGCTTGAGTGGGAGAAACCAGTATAGGTTCTTGTTGTTCTTTGGACTCATTTTCTTCACTGTCATATGGTTTGTCAGCCAACATTAACTGGCCTTTGGTTGTAGTTTCAACTGGTGACTCCTTAGATGAGTCAGATTCATTCCCAAACTTTTCAGATAAAAATTTCTTCATTTTCTTTTCTTTCCTTGTCATTTTACCGATGACCAAACCTGTTTTAATTCTAGACTTAGCTTCTTCAAAGGTTCCAAACCTTTTGGCCTTTTTGTCCTTTGGTAATGCTAGCAGTGCCTTAATAGATTTCAAACCGACATCATGATCCATTTCATTGCCCATAGGTGCTAGCCATTATATTCTCGGCTCAACTGCTTTTATCATAGTGTGGTCGGTGTTCACTAGAAAACAAATGTCCTCATATTTTTTAACCAATGAGCTCAGAATTCTACTTCTTAAATTCATCTTTACTTTAAAATCTTCAAAATAACTATCTATAACATTTCTAGCATTATCTCCCAGACCTCTCATAATCTCAAAAATTTGTGAAGTGATCGGTGTGTCATCTATCCAGTTAGTGTGACTGATAGAAGGAAAGAATTTTAGGAGATAGAAAAGTAAACATACAAGTAATGATCTAAAGTTACAGGTATTGGACTTATGTGTCCTGATTTTTTTCATGTTTTCTTCAACCTGTCTCAGTAGTAGCTCGGCAAGGTCTATCTGATGACCCTTCTTTATCAATTTATGAGCCATGTCAACTGCACTACACGGTACACTATTTTCTCTGCTTGATTGAAATATCTTGTTCCCAATTACATGCACTACAAAATTAACTTCGAGATCTACAATTGATGAAATTTTCAGTGCTCTACCGTCCCATGTTGCACCAGTATTTTTCTCAATCTTGACTCATGATGAGCTTCTGAATGCTTTGGCTTTATCAGTAGTTAGGTAACCAGTAACCTTGCTAATCATTCTTTTTGTAACCTTTATAGGTCTATCTAGCTAGAATGTGCCCTCATGATAGCGGCTCAACACAACCCTAATCCATTCATTCTTAAAATTCTTTGGGAAATTTAGGGCATTGGTAAGACCAAGTGTTTCAACAATTTTGTGCTCTGGTTTTCATTCTATTTTCTCATCACAAAGTTCCTGATATGCAACATACATATCAAAATCACCTATTTCCCTAATTTTACAGTGTATGTATGATCGTATGCCTTTAGTTAACAAAGTCCTAGGTGGGATGCTTGAAAAAGTGCCTGCTGAATCCATTTTTTATGCTACTTTAGGGTGTAACTTATAAGGAGGTTCCTTGTAGCTTGTTGACACTATTAAATTGACTTCTTCATCCACAAATTTAGAAGAACTCACAGTAGATACCATTTCAACAAACTAGGTTTTCCGATAAGTATGAGAAATATGCTCAGTAGGGTTTCAACTTACTTGAAATATATCAAAGAGTGTGCTTGGTTCGATATGCAATTGTTTGAATTTGCTTGAAATAGTCTTGCTCGAACTCGCTCTATGAAATCTTAGCTCTCTGAGATCGCAATGTGAAAAAATAAACTCTATCTTCTATCTATTTATAGAATTTTTGATATTCCTGCTCAAAACTTTATGCAATAAATGTCTAACCTACTTTTCAGTTCATGACAACTGCCAGCTCAGTGACAACTATAAAATTTCATCTTCTTGGTTAACACCAGTTGATATTATTATTCGGTTAACCTTGAATAGTGATTACCGATGGGTAACCAATGCTCGGTCTAACTTTTACCGACTATGTAACTTTGTTAGCTCAAAACATATAAACCACAATGCATCTTTAATCATGCAGATTTGGTATGTGCACAAAATGTATAATGAACTGTATGTTAAATGTGATCATTTTGAAATGTCAGTCCCATACATACCTATATCACCTTAGGTGGAAGTACCGATGTCACCCAATCCAGTGGATGAGGTTTCACTGATAGCATTACTTGACTTGACATTTTCATTAGATGCCTTTCTCCACATAGTGTTCCTTATTCTCATGATATCTACCATAGTGTTTCCACTTTCAAATACATGATTTTCTTCTGGTGCTTGGTCTCTGTAGTCCTTTCTTAGATGACTGACCTTATGACAATGCAAATATACCATTCCAGTGCTTGTCCAGCTTCGTGATTGTCCAACCCATCTTTTCCTGTTACAATTTGTTGCAATGTGCCCATATCTATCACATGCAATATAGTTAGCCCATGTGTTGTAATCCCAAACATAATAGTTACCTTGTCTCTTTGGTTGATAAGGCTAGTGTTGTGTCTTCTGCTTAGGTGTCCAGACTTGCTTCATTTTTGCCTTACATTCTCCTGCAGTGTGTCCATGTTCATTGCAAGTGTAACATAATTTCTCCATAGTAGGATTGTTAGCTTTCTTGTTCAATTTAGCTCTACACTCATAAGCTTGGTGACCATACTTTCCACAATAATAGAAATAACCATTAAACTTAGGAGTGGTTGGAGGTTTACCTTGTGCTTTGCTTCTACACACATTAGAAGTATGTCCCAGTTTTCCATAGTGATAACATGATAACACTTTAGGTCTTTGATTTTGATTGTTGTTGACTTGTTTAGCTTGTTGTGATGATTCTCCTTCGCCAGTATAACCTAATCCATCTTTGCTTCCAAATCTCCTTTGATTAATCATAAAATCATCAATCCTTTTAGAACTATCCTCAGCCAATTTCTTCATTTCATGATGTTGTTGTTGTGTTCTCACTTCATTTCTCAGCTTTTCATTTTCTTCTCTAAGTATTCCCATATCTTCAAGTTTTCTTGACAGTTCACCATTAACTCGGTTGACCTCCTGATTCACTATCACCATCTGATTTGATATTTCAAAATGGTGCTTGGTGAGTCTGTGAATCTCACTTTCTTTTGCTTGAAGTTGTTTAGATATCAGTCTTCGATCTTCAATAGCTAGATTCCTTTCCTGTTCAACCTATCTAGCATTGGTCATTACTTCTACCATTCTTACCATCTGAGATTCTTGACCGATTTGCAGTGCTTTCACTTGTTCGATTAAGTGAAGATTCTTTTCAGACAAGTCAAAGACTATACTTTCTGATCCTTCAGAAATACTTCTAGAACTAGATCCAATGTGATCAAACATATCATCAATCACTTCTTCATGGTAACCAATCTCATTTTGCAAAATAGCTAGGTTCTTACTTTCAACAAGTAATTTCCTTAGTCCATCCTTCGCTTGCTCATACTACTCAACAAACATCTGCATTTGAATCTTCTGATTTTCTATTATCTTATCTAACTTATACCTCTCCATGACTAGATCTTTACCCTTCAGTGGTTAAATTGTCCAATAAGAGAACTGTGCTCTAATACCAATTTTTGGATTAGGAGAGATAGGGTACTGAGAGGGGAGGGGTGAATCAGTGCCCACAAAAACTTTCACTTATAAACCTTTTAGATCTAAAACTATAACCAATAATAACCTTGCATAATAAATTGTATCAAATGCATGTATCATTCATTCATTCAACTTGTAAAATTAAATAACATGAAATCAACAATATAACAGTCCCATAACACAAGTATTTTGGTAACGCAGAAACCCTTTTTAAAAGGTAAAAACTGCAATGGGGATGACACCCACAAATTCTTCACTACTGTAGATAGAAAAGGTTTTCCTGTTAGGGCTACAAGTTTTGATCACTTCTGATGATCTTACCCTGTTAGGAGTAACATATTACATCAACTAGATCTACCTAGTGATAGGATTTTAGCAACACTACTTGAGTGTGCACTCAGTTAAGAGATTTACAAAAAGACTATCAAGTCTACTCTGTTAAGAGATTTTACCAAAACTCTATTATAGTGATTAGAAAGAAATAGGTAACTATCTGCTAATGACAACTTAAATTTTCTGATATGGATCAATAAAGTACTAAATATATATCACCTTATACTATGAAAATATCTACTCTGAACTGCTTGATTAGCTTGCTCTGATTCTGATCAATCTGATTTCCTCTGAATACTGTTATGCTTTGTCAACTGATAATCTTGAAGGTTACCTAATGTTTCAAGTGCTTCTTCACTCATACAATAGTTCACATAAAAAATGATGTAAAATACAAATATATAGCATACTGCTTTATGCCGCTTATACAAAATTAGGTTTCAACAACTTAGAGAAAAACCCTAAGATTTACGGTGTACATAGATAGATGTGCCATTTCTGATTCCTATGCCATTTCTTGTGATCCTTGGTAAACACTATAAATACTGCTCGGTAATTACACTAATGCTCAATGTTTACTATCTCTCAGTATCGGTGTTTGATGCTCGATAAAATTGTCTGATGCTTGGTATGAAGACTTAACCGACTGGCTTGTGATGCTTACAGTTACCGACTGGGTTCATATAAGTAACTAACCAATGTCTTCAACTTCCTTTGATACTAATGAAAAACATTAATGCTTAATAGAGATAACAATCTCCCCCTTTGGCATTAGTATCAAAACCTTAATGCATACAAATCTTATGTCTCAAAACTTATATCTCCGCCATATACACATACATAAAAAAAAAATTCTAAATTCTCCCCCTCAGTGCATGCTCTCGGTAATGTGGAGTATACTTAGCATCTATTTACATATTTGGCATATACATTATTATCCCCCTTTTTTATATTAATGCCAAATACAAAAATGTATACTTACAGCTTGTCAAAAATGTGCTGATGGGTTTTCTTCAATGATTCCAAGAGGTTTTCTGATTCCTCTTTCAAAATGGTGAGAGCAATGTGCTCAAGACCAACTTGTGCATGCATGTCAAAGATTTTATCCAACACAAAAATTTCTAGTGTTGCAACAAGTTTCTCCCCTTTGACAATATGTTTCTCAAAAAAATTTAGGTAGGGTAGGAGCTCGATTTGTAACTCAGTGACCTAATCACTGACTCTCTCTTCTTGTTTCCTGAGATCTTCTATCAACCAACTGTGTTCTTGAACTCGCAATATATGCATTGAAATAGCTTGTGGCTCAGTTGTAGCAGCTTGTGCATTGGCTTTGATTTCATTTTCAAATTGTTTTATCTTTTCACTGATCTTAGTAGTGAAGGTTTCCATAGTGCATAGCTTAAACAAGATTTGACAAATTAACTTAGTAATACACTAAATTTTAGTTATTACCTCTAATAGCTTAACCTTGTTAATTGCCACTTCCTGGCTTATTCTCTCTACAAGTTTATCTTGTATCTTCAACTTAGCCCTCTCTTCAATTCTCTTGTCAGCATCGACATCTGGGGCATTTATTTAGTCAACGAGAGTAGCAAGTTGGTCCATAATCAGAGTATCTTCATCTATTTTTGTCTCAGGTACTACCTATTATAAGGTATCCTGGACATTTTCTAATATCTCCTTGCTTTTTCTTTCTTGTCTCAACTTCTCCTATGCTACTTTTCTTTTTCATAAATCCCCATATTTGCTTAGTTCTTCGGGGCTAAGGGTCCTCGGGTCACACTCGTGTCTCACAATTACTTCATCTAGAGTGACCGACCCTTTTCCTTTATTTTTCTTCTTCTTCTTCTTCTCTGGTTCCTATGGTGAACTCTTGGCAACTAGAACAATAGCTTTTTCTTCTTCCCTCAGAGTGTTCTACCTAGTTGACACATTGTCTTCCTCTTTTTTCTCCTCTGTAACCTATGTGTTGGTTGACTGAGATAGAGCCTCTGATGTTGTGTCATGTGGGGTAGCCTCAGTTGCTTTGGGCTCTTCTTGTGCTTGTGTTTCTATTTTAGTAGCCTCTTTTCCTTCAGGCTTGTCTACCTCTGTAGGTGTCTTGGTGCTTTGTTCCCCTATTGTGTCTAGTGGTTGCTCAAGGTCTGAGCCATCGGGTTGTTCCTGAGATAGAATCTCTATGGCTTCAACAAGCACATGAAGCTCACCCGATAGTGATATGAATGCACACTCAGTAACTTGTGCTTCATCCTGTGTGATGTCTTGTGCATTATTCATATCATCTTCATCCCTGTCACTAGGATCACCATTTGTGATTACTCAATGAGTACATCCTTATCATTTGTGTCCTCAATCTGAATACTGCTAGATTTGGTGCATCCTGTGAACTATTCTTAATTTCTTAACCAATTTTTGTATTAATTACCTTGGTAAATGATGCAAGGGCCTCTATTTTCTACTTAGCTATACCATCATCATTGAATATACCTTTACCTTTGGAATTTTGTCTATTTTTAGACAAATTTGGAAATGCAACTTTCTCATTTTGCTCTTTGACAGCTAAAAGTGAACTCCACATGAGTTGACCAGACTCATCAAGATCTATCAAATTCTCATCTATTATTTGCATAGCTTAGCTTTTGACTTTGAATCTCTACACATAAGTATACATAAGCTCTTTAATCTCATCAAGAGATAAGTCTGGTGCAATCAATACTAGGGATTGTTCCCTCATCCTCTTCTCGGTGTCCAAGGCATAGGACCACTTCTGATTAATTCTATCTTCTAATGCCTTGGGCAGTGATAATTCAAACTCTAATAGAACTCTTTTGAAGCATATCATCATCTGGAGGACTGCTTCCTCAAAAAAAATTTGGTCTTTAGTTGACATACTATCAAACTTACTAAGTTCCGGATCTGCAAGATTTCCATTCTCAATTATGTTTGCAGCAACCTCATCTATTAACCTGTTCTTATTACTAACAACCTTGAATTGATTATTGTCATCTTTGTCATCCTCAAGGTCTTCTCTATTTCTTATCAATCTTCTCCTTTTCGTTGGTGCCTCTACTACAGCCTTGGTTCCTTTCTTTACATAAGTCTTTGTTGGTGTAGCAGCCTTTCATTTTTCTACCTTCACAGCTCCCTTCTTCTGTGGTGGTGAAGCTGCAGTTGATGACCTTGTGAATGCACCTGTTTGCACTAGCAACTCCCTCTTCTTCAAAGCTTGAGTGGGAGAAACTGGTATAGGTTTTTGTTCTTCTTTGAACTCAATTTCTTCACTATCATATGGTTTGTCAGCCAACATTAACTGACCTTTGGTTGCAGTTTCAACTGGTGATTCCTTAGATGAGTCAGATTCATTCCCAAACTTTTCAGATAAAAATTTCTTCATTTTCTTTGCTTTCCTTTTTATTTTACCAATGACCAAACCTATTTTAATTCTAGACTTAACTTCTTCAAAGGTTCCAAACCTTTTAGCCTTTTTGTCCTTCGGTAATGCTAGCAGTGCCTTAATAGATTTCAAACCGAAATCATGATCCATTTCATAGCCCATAGGTGTTAGCCATTTTATTCTCAGCTCAACTACTTTTATCATAGTGTGGTCGGTGTTCACTAGAAAATAAATGTCCTTCTCATATTTATCGACCAATGAGCTCAAAATTCTACTTCTTAAATTCATCTTTACTTTAAAATCTTTAAAATAACTATCTATATATAACATTTCCAGCATTATCTCCCAGACCTTTCATAATCTCAAAAATTTGTGAAGTGATCGGTGTGTCATCTATCTAGTCAGTGTGACTGACAGAAGGAAAGAATTTTTGAAGATAGAAAAATAAACATACAAGTAATGATCCAAACTTACAGGTATTGGACTTCTGTGTCCTGATTGTTTTCATGTTTTCTTCAACCTTTATCAGTAGTAGCTCAGAAAGTTCTATCTGATGACCCTTCTTTATCAATTTATGAGCCATGTTTACTGTGTTAATATGATTTAGAAAAATAGAGAGGGGGCACAAATTAGTTATTCTTAGGTCCAGATGTATAAAACAATTTTCAAACTCTTCAACAAATCAGATCTAATAACCAACACCTACTCGGTCATTACTAATTGCATAACAAAAACATATAACATTGCAATCCACTTATCCAATAGCATCTAACTTATAAAACATAGAAATGTTCAAACCAAAACATTCACACAAGTATCAACACTAGGATTTATAGTGGAAATCCAATTTGGGAAAAATCACTTTGTAACATGTTACTATTATGATCACTCTTCTAAAGTGAGCTCGGTGAAAAGCCAACCTTGTCAAAGGTTACAAACACACTGTCATGTGTGACCCAGTTAAAGGATTTCAACCACTTTGTTAAAAGTGTGCCTTGTTATAGGACTTACATACACTCCATTTGAATGCAACCTTGTTCAAAGGATTTATACCTATGACTGTTAGGTCAACCTCTGTTAAAAGGATTTTGAATGTTACAATGGTTAGAAAGTAGTAGTAATATTGATCTGAGAAACATACAACTCACTTTGCAAATATCAGATCCAATTCTATACACATATGCTAGCTTACTAACTATGAACCTTTTCCATCTCCATCACTGATCTACTCGGAACCCTTCAAGTGATCACAACACTTCTTCAACCTTTTCTGCTTAGACAGTCAATAACAATACTTCCAGCATTTACTTATTTTTGTCTCTCTACTCAACCTCTTGCTTAGTTTTCCTTAATACTACTTCTATTAGGTCAATACATCTTTTGCCGCTTAATCTCCTTCGTAGATCTTAGGGTTAGGGTAGATTAATTGAATCCATCCTACATTATGTTCTTCGACTTATCTTTGAAATATCTTGAATCTCTTAAAGATTTACAATAAAACATTTTACAGTGTATTAAATGCTTTCATACAATCAATAAATAAAGTCAACACATTTCACATAATTTAAGAATTCAACGATGTCAACTAGAAATCTGAATTCTTCAACAAATGCAAAATACTGACACTCGGTCAATACTGTGTCCAATTTCTCGGTCTTCTCTAGAAAGCTCAGTCACCACATAAACTTTTCCATCGGCTAACACTATCTTCCTCGACAATTAACTGGCGTTCGGTCAACACTATTTTTACTCGGCATTCACTAGCTCAGTCGACACAAACAACACTCGGCTTAAACTAGATTTCTTCACTTATGCTTGGTTAAGCCTACCAGTTTAATCTTTATTCTTACTATTATAAACAATACATTATTTTATAATTGTACCACATAATCAAGTACTCATTGAGGTATAAAGATAACTCAACCTTTCCTTAGGTGTTGTTGTTATCAACCTTGCCTATCCCCTTAGCAACACTCAAATAGATATGGTACTTTCTTAAATAGAAATAGTCTTATCAGTTAAGGTTTGACATCAATAACAATACAACAATTGCTTCAATTACAGTTTCCAACAATCTCCCTCTTTAGCATTGATGGCAACACCATATGAATATCACATGAATTACCAACCAATCCAAAACTTATATGTCATTAGAGAAATGTATAATATCCTTAGCTTCATTCTAATACAGAGTTTATTAGCCATGCATGACGGTCCATTGAATTTCTCTCACTGTTTTGATCTTCTCATTCTATATATTCATTTATGTGTATTCATCTGTATTCAACTTTCATTGTCTCCCTCTTTGACAAAAATATCAAAGCAGCAACAAAAACATACATCTTGTAGATGTGGATATCAATTCATTAGAGTATTTCTCCCTCTGTCATCTTGCTTATGACTTATTTTGACTTTCTGTGCTCTTCACAACTCTAGGCTACTCCTAAAGTGTGACCTTTCTCTGCATCAATATGTTAGATTTTCTTTGTAGCACACTTGATGTAGTGCTCCTAGCTTGACTAGGTAGCCTCAGTTAGGGGAAGGACCCCTAATTGACTTCTCAGGTATTCATAAGCTTCTTTAGGTAAAGCTTTAGTGAATATATCTTCTATTTGTTCCTTGGTATTCACATATTCTATGCGAACCTCTTTATCTTGTACCAATTCTCTCAAGTAGTGATACTTGATGGCAATGTGTTTGGTCTTTGTGTGCATCACTGGGTTTTTAGAGATGTTGATAGCACTTGTGTTGTCACAAAAGATGACAACTAGTTCAGTGATTTCTTCTTTCATGTCTACCAACAATTGCTTTATCCATATCAAATTTGAATAATTGATAGCTGCAACCACATACTCAGCTTCAACAGTAGATTGGGAAATGCAATTTTATTTCTTGCTTGTGTAGGAAACTAATCTCTGTCCAAGAAAGAAAGCTCCACCCCTAGTACTATTTATGTCATCTACATTTCCTGCCCAATCAGAATTTGTATACACTCTCAGTTCAAATTTGTCATGCTTCTTGTAGTACAATCCATAGTCAATAGTTCCTTTCAAGTATCTCATGATTCTTTCAACTGCCATCATGTGAGTTTCCTTAGGATTGGCAGAAAATCTTGCCACAATCCCAATAGTTAATGCAATATCTGGTCTGCTATGTACAACATACTGTAGCTTTCCGATCATAGATCTATACAAAGTCTAGTTAACTTCTACAACATCATCATTCTTAGACAACTTTTGTCTAGTAGCCATGGGAGTACTTAGTAGCCTTGAGTTGTCCATACCAAAGGTTTTCAGTATCTCATGAACATATTTAGACTGAGTGATGAAGATTCATTTCTCCATCTGATATACTTGCAAACCAACAAAAAATTTAATCTCTCCAAACATACTCATTTCAAATTTAGTTTGCATTTCATTTGAAAATTTCTTACACAAGGCATCTTGTCCATCAAATATAATATCATCTACAAAGATTTTGGCTAACATGATTCCTTTACCTTCTTCATCTTTCATGTACAGATTGCTTCTTCCAATATACCATTTAAAAATGCAGACTTGACATCTATTTGGTATACCTTGAAATTTTTATAGGTAGTATACACAAGTAGAGCTCTGACTCCTTCCAATCTTGCTACAGGGTCAAATGTTTCCCCATAATCTATTCCTTCTTCTTGTGCGTAGCCTTTGCATACCAGCCTAGCCTTATTTCTTGTGATTTGACCATGTTCATTTAGCTTATTACGAAATACCCACTTTGTCCCAATGACATTCTTATCTTCTGGTCTTGGCACTAGAGTCCAGGTATCATTCTTCTCTATCTGGTCAATCTCTTCATTCATTGCTTCTATCCAGTATTCATTTTCTAATGCTTCCTTTGTTGTCTTAGGCTCATATTCACATAGTAAACATGTTGGATCTCTTACCTTGCTTCTTGTCTAAATTCCTGTATCTTTATCTCCAATAATCTGTTTAGGCTTGTGATGTCTCTGTACATATTGTGCTAGAACAGGTTCTGCTCTTCTTTCATTCGGCTCATCAAGTTCTCCAACTATTCAAATTCAGCTTCTAAATGCTTGGCAACCTCTTCCTGATACTCGACAGATTCTTCCTGTCGCTTGGCACATTCTCCTTCTCTCTCGACATTGTTATCCTGATGCTTGGCATTGCTAACCTGAGACTTAGCATTAGGTGCAAGTCTATCACTTGCCTCTTTTTCCTCTATATACACAAAAGATCCATAATCTTTTGGTGCCCTATTACTGTCAACTTCATTTTTCTCTACATACTCATCAACTTTGACATTTACACTTTCCACAATTTTATTAGTGTTAGAATTCAAACACTTATAAGCTTTACTTTTTGTGGAATAGCCTAGGAATATACCTTCATCACTTTTAGCATCAGATTTTCCATTCCTACTATCCTTCAATATGTAGCACTTACTTCCAAAGATTCTAAAGTATTTTACATTCGGTGCATACCCATGCCATAATTCATAAGGTGTCAGATTTGTACCTTTTTTTTTATCTCTACTTGGTTAAGAGTATAAACAACTATACTTACAGCTTCTTTCCAATACTTCTGTGCAACATTCTTTTCAATTATTAATGTCCATGCATAGTCCAAGATAGATCTGTTCCTTCTCTCTACTATACCATTTTGTGGAGGAGTTCTAGGTCCAGACATTTATCTTTTGATCCCTCTATCATTGCAAAATAGATTGAACTCATTTGATGTAAATTGTCCACCTCGATCAGATCTCAAACACTTTAGGTTTTTACCTATCTCTTTCTCAACCTTGGCCACGTACCACTTAAAAAATGGAAAAGTATCAATTTTTTCTTTTAAGAACATTACATGCATCATTATGGTATAGTCATCAACAAACAAGATAAAATATCTAGCACCACAATAACTTTGTACACCCATTGGTCGACAAAGGTCAGTATGAACCAAATCTAAGACATTCTCTGAAGTAAAGGTTTTTCTCTTGAAACTAGACTTAGTCATCTTACCCAACTGACATTCTTTGCACATTACATTCTAAGGTTTCTTCAATCTAGGTAGACCTCTTAGTTTATTTTTCTTGCTAAGTTCTACCAGATTATCAAAGTTAACATGACACAGCCACTTATGCCATAACCAAATATCATCAAGTTGTGCAATCATACATGTTTCTTTAGATAGGTCTAGATAGAACAAATTACCTCTTGTATGTTCTCCACTTCCAATTAGTTCACCTGTGGCATCAAATATTTTGGCCTTCATGTGATGAAATTCCACTCGGTAGCCAGTGCTATTAAGCTGTGCAAAACTTAGTAGATTATAATTAAGACCCTCAACCTAATAAGCATTTTCACAAGAGATCTTATCAGTCGGCTTAATCAATCCTTTTCCTCTAACAGGACATGGTGCATCATTTCCAAACTTTACACTCCTACTTTTATAATGGTTTAAGGTATCAAACTTACTCTTATCTCCAGTCATATGATGTGAACAACCACTGTCAATAATCCATTTATCATTTTTGTTCACATAAGATATTAATGTAGTTTTCTCATCCTCATCAGATTCATCTTTCATTGCAACATAGACAACTTCAATTTCAAAATCATCATTATCAGTGTCAGTCTCTTCTTCAGCAATGTAGCGGGATTTCTTACCTTTCCCTTTGTAGTCTTTGTATGTTCGGTAACCTCTATCTTCTCTTTTGTCCTTTTGCTTGTTGTCTCTTTCTTAATCCTTATTATCTCTGTCAAGACATCTAGCAACTATATGACCAACCTTGTTACACGAAAAACATATAATAGTGAGTTTACCTTTGTACCTTCCTTTTCCCCTTTTCAGTCTTCTAGCCATAAGAGCTTCTAGATCCTCAAGTTCTTCATTAGATGTGCCACTGTCACTATCACTTTAACTTTCACTTTCATTGATGCATCTTTCTTTTTCCTTCTTTGACTTATTCAAAACCATCTGAGACTTAAAAGCAGATTCAATACTACCAACAGTGAAGTTATCATAGCTAGAAAGTTCAAAAGTAGTAAGCTTGCCGACCAAACTTTCTAAGGTAAGGACACTAGGAGAGTTACATCTAGATTCTTATATTGTAGAAATTTTGATTACATATATAGGACGCAGAGTTCTCAATACTTTTCCTATTACAGTTTCATCCTCAATAGTTCCATTTGCTCCTTGTTGGTTCCTGGATAGGATTTTACACTCCATGAGATACCAATATGCTTATGATGGATGTTAAGGAATGGTTAGCTCCAAATATGGGCAATCTATAAGCAATTGGTCCAACTACAAGGATAAGACTACCCTCTTTTGCTTCTAGCTCTGCAAAACCAAGGCCGGTGCACTTGATCCATAGTACTAACTCTGACTGATAGTTCTAACTCTGCCCCTTATTTCTTTATTGGATCCATTTCAACAGATGAATATAGTGAGAGAATACTAAACAAGAACCTATTGTTCATTGATCTTCCATCACTAGGTAGGACAATACATAAATGTAAATAAAAGTAAAGACTGGTAATGATTTAATGATTTGGGATTACAAGGCTTGAATCAATCTTCTCAACACAAAGATAGGAGAATATAGGCTAGTGCCTTATCCATTGGGCAAAATATTAAGGAAAAGGATGAATATAATGGTGTCTAAAATTGGTCTTTAGACATAAACACAAATACCTCAACTCTTTCCTACTTATGAAAATCCTTCAAATAAACTCCAAGAACACATATTCCACTTTGAGCAATATTTAATCTAACTCTAGGTTAGAACTCAAAGCACCAATACGTTCATATAAACCTTATGGAAAGATCTAAAGATTCAAAGAATAGAGCAAAGGAGAGCAAAGATCTGAGGTTTGTATTAAGTATAACCTTTCACCATATGCATACAGTATCCTGAATAACAAGCTTGCAAGATAAGAACAACCTGTACTTCTTCTCTATTGTTTGATAAAATGATATCAAAAATTACAATCCTTGACTAAAAGCTAGGGGTTCAGAAATTTCTATCTTTTTAACACCTAAACTCCAATCCCTTAGAATGATCATGAAAAATCCCTTTATACCAAGAGATGCAACAAGCAACCGATCATTCTAGGGCTACAAAAAATTAACCTAAAAAACCTTTACAACAACCCCAAAGGGTTTACAATAACTGCACTACTGAAACAAATGAGATATTTGCAATTGAGTCGACATGCTTTATGTTTTCAATGCTATCCTTGGCTCCTTTTCAACAAATCTAATTTTATTATCTCACTATCAAACTGTAATGAATGCCCTTCTGCAAAAATTCAACCCTGATATTCATTTGGCTTGGCATCATAGGAAACAAAATTGGATTTTAGCTATAATTTATGCCTTCTATATCCTTTCCCAACTACAATCTATACTGAAAAATTCAATTCCTGGCCACCGCATTGCTTTACATGACTCACTGGTTGAAAAAAACCCTAGCAAAACCCTGCAAGATATTTGAATTTGAATAAAAATGGTAACTGGCTCAACTTTAAAACTTAACCGTTGATGCATTTTATTCCTAGCAGATCGGGTGGTTCGTAGAATCCTTCAACAGTCAACAAAACCTTTTGAAAATCTTCCACCACCTCATTAATCTCATAGCCCTAACAGACTCCACGAGATCATACACCATCCGTTAGATCTTCCACACTGGCATTCTTTAGCATCTCTCAGGCCCACTAACATGTCTTCATTTCTTTCCAACTTAGCCAATCACAACACGACACCTTAGCTATTAATCACCAGACAGTCCCACTATTCTCGGCTAACCTTTAACCTTTTGACCACTTGGTGAATACGTGACTGCAAAGAAATTATGCCAAGTCATGTAATGATATAGAGCCTCACTACTTTATTTGGAGACTCAGCGAATACACATATTCGCCCATTCGCGAGAAGATTTAGAACTTCACCAATTTATTATGAGAATGCATGAACACTGTAGAAAAATATCGGGACCGCCAAAATTTATCAGAAATGCCAAACCTTAGAAAATACTTTTATATCCTTGGGCCTGCCTAAAAACCTACCACATGCCCACACATCATTCACTACCTCTGCTCAGTCAACTCTGACACAGGACCCACTACCTCCCTCGGCATCTAATCAGACGACAGGCGTAAGATCACATGGGGGAAGAATATTCCATGCGATCATACACTGACCATCAATCAAAAATATCCGACACAGGCCCCACTGACAAGCTCCACCTCATTACCATGTGGACCAATTAAAAACCACCAACTGTGCACACCTGGCAGTGGACCTGCTAAAAAAAAAGATTACGTCACAAAAAAGAATCAACGGTTGTCTTATAATCTCATGCATCTGACACATCCTTTGCAAAGATACGCCCACTATTGATCTCTGTAGATGTCAAAGCCCTCTAACATGCCGACAAACAAGACCCACTACCATTGCCAAATCACCAATAGGTGGACCAATCACAGACTGCCAACTGTGCAAATCTGTCAAATGGTCCCACGTCTTTGAAATGTTGCATCATTAGGAGAGATCAATGGCCAGCTTAAGATCACAAGCCTCTGACACATCACTTGTGAAGATACACCAATCGTTAGATGCAGATGTTGTCAGAGCCAGGCCCAGGAAAGAAATGAGGTCGGAAACTATAGGAAATATTAAAGCGCTAGACTTACGAAAAATCACACCGACAGACTTAGGAAAAATAAAGCTAGGCACTCGGAGTCTTAGGGAAAAAGAAGACCGTCGGGTGAAAATATTTAATGCACATGCGTTATAAAGTTCTTTAAGTGGCCCAAAAAGTAACGTGAATTTAGAACAGGCCTAGGGCACACTTAGGGTTTTCCTTGCAAACGGCTAGATTTTTGAATATTTGCCTAGGGTTTTGCCAGGAAAATGGGAAAAATAACTACAAAGGCATGAAAATTTTCATGTGCTAATAGTGGCTCATGCTTGGGGACATGTATCTCCTATAGATACAATGAGAAGCTAGAATCTCCTGGTATAGTAGACCAGAACAAAATTTTGAAACACAAACAAGGAACTGTACACAAAAAACTTAAACAAAACCTGTATAGAAACTGCCAAAACCTTTTAGAAGAAATAGAATTTCAAAAATTGACTATGAACAGGCAACTCTAGGAGCTCTCCTTTCAAATTCTTCAAAATGTAAGAACATGCTCCCCATTTTTCTTCAATAATATATGGGCCTAACCATATGGGATCAAATTTCCCATGCTTTCCTTTGTCTTGCATTCTTACATTCCACATTAATACCATGTCTCCCTCTACAAAATTTCTCTAAGTAGTCCTTCTATCATACAAGACTTTGCACTGAACCTGCAAATTCTCATTCTTGATGTGTGCATCATTTCTTACCTCATTGAGTTGAATCAGATCATTCATTCTAACTGTAATATCTTCTTTTACATCATCATATTTTTGAATGAACTGGTATATCTGTAACAAATTATTTTGGGGTAATCTTGCATTTATTCCATATACTAAGTGAAAAGGGGCACATCCTATTGCTTTCTTTATTGTAACCCTATCAACCCACAGGGCTTGTAATAACTTGGAATCCCAAGCCTTCTTGTTTTTGTCCAGGACTCTTTTCAAAATCTTGATTAAACTCTTATTGCTGGATTCTGCCTGGCCATTGCCTTATGGATGATAAGCAGATGAATATGAAATTTTAATACCATTATGTTGGCAGAAATCAACAAACTCTTCTCACCTAAAACATAATGCATTATCAACTAGCATAGTTTCTGGGCAACCAAACCTTGTCAAGATATTCTGCATCATAAAATCTGTCACCACCTTGCTAGTTGCTCTTCTTGTAGGGATTGCCTCAACCCACTTAGTGAAATAATTAGTTGCCACTAAGATGTAGGAATGTCCACCACTGGATTTATTAGGGATTTCACCAATGAAATCCATACCCCATTTCTGAAAAGGGGCTTGAATAGAAACAGGTTTGAGAGGCAAATTCCCACTAAATTTCAATTTTCCAGCAAACCTTTGGCAAGGATCACACTTCTTGATAAAATGATGTGTATCTTTGAAAAGTGAAGGCCACCAAAAACCTGCCCTGATAATCTTGTGGGCTGTAGTCTTTTCCATGTAGTGTCCTCCACAAATTCCACTGTGCATTTCATGCATCAAGAGCTGGGCTTTATCATGGTCTACACATCTGAGCAAAACACCTTCATTACTCCTCCACTAGAGTTCACCATTTATAATTGTATATCTCAAAGAGTGGAGTTTAATGGTTCTTCTCTTGTTATCATCCAATTCAGGGGGTAAGACCATCTTTTGTAGATACTTGACAATATCTTTATACCATTCACAACAGTCCATGTTACACATAGAAGGTCTTTGATCCTCTTCTAGCATATTGATCTGGTTTGCATTTAGATTACTTTGGGCCATCAACTTTGCTAGGCTTAAACCTCTAACCAACTTTGTAATGTGGATATCAATGTTAAATTCTTGAATTCTGTTAATCCACCTACATCTTCTTCCTGAAACCTCTTGTTGGACCAAGATGTCCTTAACTGCGGCACTTGGAACATAGGCAACCATTGTGGCTCCCACCAAATAGCATTTGAATGTTTTAATGGCCTTGACCAAGGCATAAGCTTGTTTCTCAATGATATCATAATTTAATTTTGCTACTTGTAAAGTCTTGCTGAAAAAGGATATAGGTTGTTCAAAACCTTCAGCATTCTTTTGTAATAGCACTGCAACAATAGTATGGGCAGATGCAAAAGAAAAGATTTGCATGGGTTTGCTATAATCTAGTGTCTTTAAGACCGGGGCATGCTTAATGGTCCTCTTAATGTCATTGAAGGCTTGAACTGCTTCAGTATTCCATTCTAGTTTTGCTCCTTTCTTTAACATCCTTGATATGGGAATATTGATTTTTGCAAAGTTTGTAATAAACCTTCTTAAAAAGTTGACCTGTCCTAAAAAGGACTAAATTCCCTTGATGTTCTTTGGTAAAGTTAGTTTTTCAATAGGCTCCACTCTTTTAGGATCTATCCTTACACCATCCCTTGAAATAATGTGCCCCAAAAGTTTCCCTTCTGTCACACCAAAGGCACATTTCTTTGGGTTCAAAGAAACCCCATATTCCAATGCTCTGATAAAAATTCTTTCAAGATGTTGGCAATGTTGTTCTTCTTTTGTTGAAAAGGCTGTCAAGTCATCCTGATAGACCACCATAAATCTATCAATGAAATTTTCAAAGGCTACGTCCATAGCCCTCTGAAAAGTGGCACCAACATTAGTCAACCCAAATGGCATTCTTACATAAACATATGTCCCCCATGAAGTTGTAAATGCAGTTTTAAACTATTATGTATCTTTGACCATAACCTAATTGTAACCAGAAAAACCATCCATCATGGACATCACTTCTAATCCAGTAACCTTTTGTAACATGTTCTCCATATTGGGTAATCCATAATTATCCTTTAGAGAAATTATGTTAAGATTCCTAAACTCTACACATAATCTGATATCACCATTCTTTTTTCTGACAGGCACTAAATTTGAAACCCAAGTGGAATGCCTAATGGGCTTGATTATTCTAGTATCCACCATCTTCTTGAGATTTCTCTGCATTTTGGGTGCCAAGGTAGGGTTAACAAGTCTCAACTTCTGTCTAAAAGGCTTTGTGCCTTCCTTGAGTGGAACCTCATGCTGAAAAAGGTCCTTTCTATAAGCTTTAAGGTCTTCATAAGACCAGGAAAAAACATGCCTAAATTTTTTGAGAAGGTCAATCAAATTTTTTCTAATTCTTGGGGAGAGAGACCTGCCTATATAAAATTTCTTGGGAGCTATCCTTGTGCCCAAGTTTATCTCTTCAAGCTCATTGATTTTATTAGTACTAGTCGAGAAGGCCTTGTCTTTATTGTCAAATGCCCTTTCAAGAGCAACTAGTCCTTTAGGAACCTTGTTTGATTTTAATTGCAAAACCTATTTCCCAAAGATGACATCTTTTCCATTCACTGTATTAACATAAGCACTGAAGTCCATTTCTTTATCACCAAAGTGAGATTCACAATGGAGAAACCTTAATATATCTTGGTCATCAGAAAAAACTTGCCAATTATCTAGATTGTCAGGGATGGAAGGTCTAGCTTGTACCTCTATATTAGAGACATCTGCAAATGTAACATCTTCTGGTCTAAGGGCTATATTAGCCAAAAAATCTTCCATCCTATTCTGACTTCTTTCCATCCAACAAATATTAAAAGCACTAAAGCTTTCAATCTCATCCCATACTGCATTCCTATATTGTTTCAACTTTTGATTCTTTGAAGCATATTTTGATCTAATTTGGGATATGACTAACTCAGAGTCACCTATAACTTTCAAACACTTTATGCCATGCCTTGATGCTAATCTTAGACCAATTAATAGAGCCTCATACTCTACAACATTATTTGTGCATGAAAACAACAAAGTAAATGAGAACTTGAAAGTTTTACCATTTGGAGATATGAGCAATATTCTAGCTCCAAATCCTTCTTTTCTATTTGCTCCATCAAAATACATGGTCTAGAGATTATCAAGGTCAATCCACCCCTCTTGGCTTTCTGATTTGTGGGGAGGATCAATACCTTCCTTTGCTTCCTTATCTTGGACTTTGAAGGCATTAATATCAGTATCGAGGAAACAATTCATGTTGTCCTACTCTTCTTCTTCAATCATGTGTGGAGTTCTAGAATCCCTAGTGACTTTGATATTCTATCCTTCAAAATTAAAAGTAGCAAATGATAAGTCACATTGTATGCTACCTCCCATAGAGGCACTCCATTTTCTTGATAATAACATTCCATACTGGGGAGGAATATCCACCACCAAGACACTCATGGTTAATTGTTTGTTGGGGTATGCAGCCAATCTGTAAGGCAAAGCCTTAATAGTACCAACAACTGGCACTTCTCTTGAATCCATAGCTTGACACCTACCATGGGGTGTATCCACCTTTAATCCTAATGACTTCATAACCTCAGTAGGCATAACAGTATTTGATGCTCCAAAATCAATCATGCAATTCTTTAGCAACTTTCCATTTATTTGCAGAGTTAAGAAAAAAGGATCAACTGATCCTACTATAGTACTAACAACATTTGTGTCCAAATAAATTTGAGGGATTTTAGAAACAATCTCCTCACTACAATTTTCATCTTCTTCATCCACAATTGCTACTTGTTTCTCAGTTTTTTCTATTTTTGAAAATCATTATGTACTACACTTTTTACCCATTTCAAGGCATTTTTCTTATGTTCTTCTATTCTCATCATCTCTAATAATGGAACTTTGATAGTGATTTGAGACAATAATTTACTCATGTCAACTGGAACATACTTTAAATCAGGTACATCTAGTTTTGAATCTGCAATCTCTTTATCAGCTTCTTGGGTGGATGTATCTGCAGGTTTGTCAATTTGGGCCTTGTTTTTCTTTTGCAAAACTAGTACAACCTCAGTAGTAGGCTTAGTTTTTACCTTATAAACAATATTAGGCTTGGAAACTTTCTTTACCTTGACTTTATCAACAGGATTAGCATCCTTGTCTATCTTCTTGATAAAAATGCCAACAGGCTTGGGGTTTGCATCACCAACAACTCTATTCCTCAAGTTATAATTACCTTTGCTTGAGTAACCAAATTGGCTGTTATCAAAGCAATTTCTTCATCAGAAAGTCTTCTCAAAGTAGTTGTTTGTTCATTATTTTGAACATTGCACTGAATGTTATGAGGCTCACTATCTTCATCATCTGAAAAAACTTGTTGATGATATGATTCATTTCTAGTTTGGGAATGTGAAGCATCCTGATTTTCATCCTCTTCAACAGAGTCTACCTCACTCAAAACATGAGAAGAGAACATCCCACATCCTTGGTCATCATAAGGTTGTTCCTCATTGCATTCTTGCTCCTCCTAAGAAGAGACATTTTGGGATATGGCACAATAATCAGGATCATGCGGTGATTGACAAGAAATACACCATGGGACTTCTTCCACCATATTCATTGAATTTCTTTGTAATGGATTAGGGGTCCTATCATTTGGTTTATCTCTTTTCTCAGGAATAAAAGTCTTCCCATCTTTCCATTGAGTTTTGTAGGGGTAATTCTACATTCTTGGCAATTTGTTGAAATTATTAAAGGGGGGCTTGTCCCCTCCTGCAGCTTTATTACCTCTATTTTCACTAGGCTTCAGATCTTTGATTTCTTTCAGAATCTATTTTAAGCTTTCATCATCCATAGGTTTCACACCTTGAAGCTTTCCTAGATCTTTTCTATTTAACAAAGGAGGCTTGTTATCTTCTCTCCTTCCCAAATTTCCTAAGATTCTGTGGTTGCTTTCTATGTTCACAGCTAACTTGTAAGCTTCAACCAGACTCCTTGGATTTTTATCTCTCAATAGGTAGTCCATCTTAGAATCAAAAGCATTTAAATATGTGACAAGGCACACCCTGTCATCCAATCTGATAACCTGCAACAATTTATGCATGGCCTTTTGAAATCTAACATTAAATTCAACACCATCCTCATTAAAGTTCTTTTTTATGTTATTGAATTCATTTAGCATAAAACCTTCATGTGTTTTATCACCATATTTCTCTTTGAAACAATGTATAAGCTGATCCCATGATCCTATGCTACCATGTGGCAAAGCCCTAAACCAATCCCTTGAATCTTCTGTTAGGGATTGCACAAACAATTTTATGATAACATCATCAGGCACAATATTATAATCATCAATGACATCAATAAACTTCTTTAAATGTTCCTCACAAGTAACAACATTGCTCCCAGTAAACTTAGGAAGTTTCTTTCTAATTTCTTCAGGGATGGGGTTAGGATAACCAAGGATACTAGTAAAATCCAATTGTTTACATCTTTCATGTATAATCCCTGAATTAGGAAAACCAACACCCTGAGATGTAGATGCATTATTAGTAGTGGTAGCACCTTTAAAACCTCCTGGTGGAGGAACACCAGTTGTTTGATTTTCTGAATTTGTGACATTTTCTCCTTGTGTCATGGTAGAACTAGCAAAATTTGTAGGTCCTGCAGAACTTTTAAGAAAATCAATTTTCTTTTTCATTTCTAGTGTTGCAGCTTCTAGTTCTGCCTTTTCAAGTTCTTTGGCTAGCATTTCCTATTCTTTTTTGGCCTTTTCAAGGTCGGCTTCCAATCTTAGGGCCTGGTCTATAGGGATTTTTGGGGCTACAGGTTCTTTAATTGAAATGCCTACTTCCTTTTGTTTCCCTTTATCCCTTGGTTTCCTTGTTTCAAAAGTATTATGGACAACAAGAAGCTCATTTGTTTGTTCAGGAATAGGAACATGATTTATAGCCTCTAAATCTAACAGTTGCCTTCTTAATTGGTCAGCCCTGATCATGGCATGTCTAACCCTTTCTTCCTTCTCATTTTCTCTCCTTTGCCTAATGGCTGCTTGTTCTTGAATTCTTCTTTCCAATTCATATACTTCCTCAAAAATTTCCTCAAAATCAGGCAAAGTGGTTTTAGACTCATCTTGTTGTGCTTGGGGCTCTTCTTGTTGATCCCGAGACTCATGGGGGCCTTGAGGCATTAATGAATCAAGGGTTAAAGGGGGAACAAAATCCTGTCCACCCCTACTTTTGCTTCTAGACATACTAAATTTTCTTGAAATCCTTCTATTTTGGGATGGTCTTTCACCCTCTCTGTCTGTGGGGGAATAATAGTCATCATATTGGTTCAGGCCCAAATCAACTACCTCCTCATATTCTGAGGCATTTCCTTACTAACTAGGAGGAGTAAGACCCTCCCATCCTGGGTTTCCCCTTTGTTTCCAAGTCAGAGACATATCATTAACACTTTTTTCTTTCCTAACCTGAGTTCTTCTTGATGTGGTAGGAAGCCCACCCTGCAAGCTTTCTTCTGGGTGTTCCTTCCTATAAGACCTTGTGTTTTTGAAGCTCATAACTATATATTATAAAGTACTAGTTACAGAGATGCTTGGAGAGTTTCCACTCACAATATGTGAGATAATTTGAAACCTTACTGAAATTGACTCTTATACTCTTTAATGAAGACCACTGCATAAATGATAAGCCGGCCAGGAGTCTAAGCTCAACTCGTACCCATGTTATCTATGCTGATTTGTAACACCAGAGACATCAAATGATTGAAATAGGTAGGTCAGGAGTCAAGCTCAACTTGAAACCTATACTATTTGCTCTTGACAGTATTTCTCTATTCTCGAGTAGAATCACTGATTTGATGGTGACCTGGAAGGGGTGAATCAAATGGGTAATGAGATATTGAAAATTTACAACATAAACAGTGATTCAAAACTGAGTTTAATTTTTCGTTATGCTTTACCCCTCAGCAAAGTCACCATTTTGTTGGTGACTCAAATGGGTCAAATCTATCTGAGCTATATAATACTAATAATCTGTGATGTAGCAATAACCAAAGATTCTAATAATTGAGTTCTTTCTTGTTGTTCTCCCTAGTAGAGTCACCATTTTGTTGGTTCCTGCATAGGATTTTACACTCCATGAGATATCAATATGCTTATGATGGATGTTAAGGAATGGTTAGCTCCAAATATGGGCAATCTATAAGCAATAGGTTCAACTATAGGGATAAGACTACCCTCTTCTGCTTCTGGCTCTGCAAAACCAAGGCGGGTGCACCTAATCCAATAGTACTAACTCTGACTGATAGTTCTAACTCTGCCCCTTATTTCTTTATTGGATCCCTTTCAACAGATGAATATAGTGAGAGAATACTAAACAAGAACCTATTGTTCATTGATCCTCCATGACTAGGTAGGACAATACATAAATGTAAATAAAAGTAAAGACTGGTAATGATTTAATGATTTGGGATTACAAGGCTTGAATCAATCTTCTCAACACAAAGATAGGAGAATATAGGCCAGTGCCTTATCCACTAGGCAAAATATTAAGGAAAAGGATGAATATAATGGTGTCTAAAATTGGTCTTTAGACATAAACACAAATACCTCAACTCTTTCCTACTTATGAAAATCCTTCAAATAAACTCCAAGAACACATATTCCACTTTGAGCAATATTTAATCTAACTCTAGGTTAGAACTCAAAGCACCAATACCTTCATATAAACCTTATGGAAAGATCTAAAGATTCAAAGAATAGAGCAAAGGAGAGCAAAGATCTGAGGTTTGTATTAAGTATAACCTTTCACCATATGCATACAGTATCCTGAATAACAAGCTTGCAATATAAGAACAACCTGTACTTCTTCTCTATTGTTTGATAAAATGATATCAAAAATTACAATCCTTGACTTAAAGCTAGGGTTTCAAAAATTTCTATCTTTTTAACACCTAAACTCCAATCCCTTAGAATGATCATGAAAAATCCCTTTATACCAAGAGATGCAACAAGCAACCGATCATTCTAGGGCTACAAAAAATTAACCTAAAAAACCTTTACAACAACCCCAAAGGGTTTACAATAACTACACTCCTGAAATAGATGAGATATTTGTAATTGAGTTGACATGCTTTATGTTTTCAATGCTAGCCTTGGCTCCTTTTCAACAAATCTAATTTTATTATCTCACTGTCAAACTGCAATGAATGCCCTTCTGCAAAAATTCAACCCTGATATTCATTTGGCTCGGCATCATAGGAAACAAAATTGGATTTTAGCTGTAATTTATGCCTTCTATATCCTTTCCCAACTACAATCTGTATTGAAAAATTCAATTCCTAGCCACCGCATCACTTTACATGACTCACTGGTTTAAAAAAACCCTAGCAAAACCCTGCAAGATATTTGAATTTGAATAAAAATGATAACCGAATCAACTTTAAAATGTGACCATTGATGCATTTTATTCCCAGCAGATCGAGCGGTTCATAGAATCCTTCAACAGTCAACAAAACCTTTTGAAAATCTTCCGCCACCTCATAAAACTCTCAACCAATGAAAACTGAGCACGTCGGCGATGAATCAACATTTTGGACCCACTCCTTATAAGCCTTAGATCGAATGGCTAGCGCATAATCTCATAGCCCTGACAGACTCCATGAGATCATATGATGTTTGTTAGATCTTCCACACTGGCATTCTTTAGAATCTTTTGGGCCCACTGACATATCTTCATTTCTTTCCAGCGCAGCCAATCACAACATGACACCTCAACTATGAATCACTAGATGCTGCCACTGTTCTCAGCTAACCTTTAACCTTTTGACCACTTGGCGAATACGCGACTGCAAAGAAATTCCACCAAGTCGCGTAATGATATATAACCTCGCTACTTTATTTTGAGACTCAATGAATACACATATTCGCCCATTCGCGAGAAGATTTAGAACACCAATTTATTATGAGAATGCATGAACACTATAGAAAAATATTGGGACCGCCAAAATTTATTAGAAATGCCAAACCTTAGAAAATACTTTTATATCCTTGGGCCCGCCTAAAAATGTGCGACATGCCCACACATCATTCGCTGCCTCCGCTCAGTCAGCTCTGACACAGGACCCACTACCTCCCTCAGCATCTAATTAGACGATGGGTGTAAGATCACATGGGGGAAGAATATTCCATGCGATCATACACTGACCATCAATCAAAAATATCTGACACAGGCCCCACTTACAAGCTCCACCTCATTATCATGTGGACCAATTAAAAACCACCAACTGCACACACCTAGCAGTGGACCCACTGAAAGAAAAGATTACGTCACAAAAAAGAATCAACAGTTGTCTTATAATCTCATGCATCTGACACATCCTTTTTGAAGATACGCCCATCATTGATCTCTGTAGATGTCAGAGCCCTCTGACATGCCGAAAAATAGGACCCACTACCCTTGCCAGATCACCAATAGGTGGACCAATCACAGAATGCCAACTGTGCAAATCTATCAGACGGTCCCACGTCTTTGAAATGCCACATCATTAGGAGAGATCAATGGCTAGCATAAGATCACATGCCTCTGACACATCGCTTGCGAAGATATGTCAACCGTTAGATGCAGATGTTGTTAGAGTCAGGCCCAGGAAAGAAATGAGGTCGAAAACTATAGGAAATATTAAAGCGCTAGACTTAGGAAAAATCACACCGATGGACTTAGGAAAAATAAAGCTAGGCACTCGAAGAATTAGAGAAAAAGAAGATCACTGGGTGAAAATATTTAAGGCACATGCGTTATAAAGTTCTTTAAGTGGCCCAAAAAGTAACGCGAATTTAGAACAGGCCTAGGGCACACTTAGGGTTTTCCTTGCAAACGGCTAGATTTTTGAATATTTGCCTAGGGTTTTGCCAGGAAAATGGGAAAAATAATTGCAAAGGCATGAAAATTTTCATCTGCTAACACTCCTCTAATATCATTTACAACTTCTTTTATTCTACCACAATATTGTGCAATATTCTCACCTTCTTGCATTCTCATTTCATCAAATTTACCTCTTAGGCTCTCGAATTTTTCTCTCAACACATTCACATCACCACCATAAATGCGTGCGAGGGTGTCCCACATTTGCTTTGTGGTACTGCAGTCTTTGATGTCTTTGAATTTTGGATAACTTAGGGTAGACACAATCTCCAACATTGCTTGGTTGTGTTCTTGTTTGGCTTTCATTTCCTTGGCAGTCAGAGGTGCAGTAGGTGTGACATAGTCATGTTTAATGTAATACTTAGTAGAATCACCAATACCAGCCAGATGCAGCTTTATCAAACTTTTCCATGTAGAAAAGTTTTCCTTATTCATATTGGGTACCTCCTTATACATCTTGATCATTTGCTTCAAGTACCTTAAAACTTGTTCTCTGTAAGCACCAAAAGCTCTGATACCAATTGTTAATATGATTTAGAACAACAGAGGGGGGGGGTGAATTAGTTGTTCTCGGGTCCAGATGTATAAAACAATCTTTCAAACTCTTCAACAAATCAAATCTAATAACCAACACCTACTCGGTCATTACTGATTGCATAACAAAAACATATAACATTGCAGTCCACTTATCCAATAGCATCTAACTTGTAAAACACATAAATATTCAAACCAAAACATTCACACAAGTATCAACACTGAGATTTATAGTGGAAACCCAATTTGGGAAAAACCACTTTGTAACATGTTACTATTATGATCACTCTTTTGAAGTGAGCTCAGTGAAAAGCCAACCCTATCAAAGGTTACAAACACACTATCAGGTGTGACCTGGTTAAAATATTTCAACCACTTTGTTAAAAGTGTGCCTTGTTATAGGGCTTACATACACTCCATTAGAATGCAACCTTATTTAAAGGATTTATACCTATGACTCTTAGGTAAACCTCTCTTAAAAGGATTTTGACTATTACAATGGTTAGAAAGTAGCAGTAATATTGATCTGAGAAACATACAACTCACTTTGCAAATATCAGATCCAATTCCGTACACATATGCTAACTTACTAATTATGAACCTTTTCCATCTCCATCACTGATCTACTTAGAACCCTTCAAGCGATCACAACACTTCTTCTTCAGCCTTTTCTGCTTAGACAGTCAATAACAATACTTCCAACATTTACTTCTTTTTGTCTCTCTACTCAACCTCTTACTTAGGTTTCCTTAATACTACCTCTATTAGGTCAATACATCTTTTGCCGCTTAATCTCCTTTGTAGATCTTAGGGTTAGGTCAAATTCATTGAATTTGTCCTACATTATGTTCTTCGGCTTATCTTTGAAATATCTTGAATCTCTTAAAGATTTACAATAAAACATTTTACAGTGCATTAAATGCTTTCATACAATCAATAAATAATGTCAACACATTTTACATAATTCAAGAATTCAACAATGTCAGCTAGAAATCCAAATTCTTCAACAAATGCAAAATACTGACGCTCGGTCAATACTGTGTCCAACTTATCGGTCTTCTCCAAAAAGCTCGGTCACCACATAAACTTTTCCCTTGGCTAACACTGTCTTCCTCGACAATTAACTGGTGTTCGGTCAACACTATTTTTACTCAACATTCACTAGCTCAGTTGACACAAACAACACTCAGCTTAAACTAGATTTCTTCACTTATGCTTGGTTAAGCCTACCAGTTTAGTCTTCATTCTAACTAAGATAAACAATACATTGTCTTATCATTGTACCACATAATCAAGTACTCATTGAAGTATCAAGATAACTCAACCTTTCCTTAGGTGCTGTTGTTACCAACCTTGCCTATCCCCTTAGCAACACTCAAATAGATATAGTACTTTCTTAAATAGCAATAGTCTTATCAGTTAAGGTTTGACATCAATGACAACACAACAATTGCTTCAATTGCAGTTTCCAACAGACTGCACAACATGGTACATTGTTTTCTCTGCTTGATTGAAATATCTTGTACCCAATTACATGCACTACAAACTTAACTTTGGGATCCACAATTGATGAAATTTTCAGTGCTCTAGCATCCCATGTTGTGCCAGTATTTTTCTCAATCTCATCTCGTGATGAGCTTCTGAATGCTTTGGCTTTATCGGTAGTAGGGTAACCAGTAACCCTGCTAATCATTATTTTTGTAACCTTGATAGGTCTTTCTAGCCAGAATGTGCCCTCATGATAGCGGCTCAACACAACCCTAATCCATTCATTCTTAAAATTCTTTGGAAAATTTAGGGCATTGGTAAGACCAAGTGTTTCAACAATTTTGTGCTCTGGTTTCAATTCTATTTTCTCATCACAAAGTGCCTGATACACAACATACATATCAAAATCACCTATTTCCCTAATTTTATAGTGTATATATGATCGTATGTCTTCAATTAACAAAACCCTAGGTGGGATGCTTGAAAAAGTGACCGCTGAATCCATTTTTTATGCTACTTCAGGGTGTAACTCATAAGGAGGTTCCTTGTAGCTTGTTGACACTATTAAATTAACTTCTTCATCCACAACTTTAGAAGAACTCACAGTAGATGTCATTTCAACAAACAAGGTTTTTCGATAAGTATGATAAATATGCTCAGTAGGGTTTCAACTTACTCAGAATATATTGAAGAGTGTGCTCAGTTCGATCTGCAACTATTTGAATTTGCTTGAAAGATTCTTGATCGAACTTACTTTGTGAAATCTTAGCTCTCTGAGATCACAATGTGAAAAAATAAACTCCGTCTTTCATGTATTTATAGAATTTTTTATATTCCCTCTCAAAACTTTATGCAAAAAATGTCTGACCTACAATCCAGCTCATGATAACTACAAATTCTCATTTTCTCGGTTAACACAAGACTTCTTTGCTCGGTTAATATTTTTATTTGGTTAACCTTGAATAGTGATTACCGAGGGGTAACCAATTCTTGGTCTAACTTTTATCCATTGTGTAACTTTGTTAGCTCAAAACATATAAACCACAATGCATCTTTATTCATGTAGATTTGGTATGTGCACAACACGTATAAGGAACTGTATGTAAAATGTGATCATTTTGAAATGTCAGTCCCATACATACCTATATCACCTTAGGTGGAAGTATTGATGTCACCCAATCCAATGGATGAGGTTTCACCGACATCATTACTTGAATCAGCATTTTCATTTGATGCCTTTCTCCAGATAGTGTTCCTTATTCTCGTGATATCTTTCATAGTGTTTCCACTCTCAAATACATGATTTTCTTTTGGTGCTCGGTCTCTACAATCCTTTCTTAGATGACTGACCTTATGACAATGCAAACATGCCATTCTAGTGCTTGTCCACCTTTGTGATTGTCCAGCCCATCTTTTCCTATTACAATTTACTACAATGTACCCATATCTACCACATGCAATACAATTAATCCATGTGTTGTTATCCAAAACATAAGAGTTACCTTGTCTCTTCGGTTCGTAAGGCTTGCATTGTGTCTTCTGCTTAGGTGTCCAGACTTGCTTCATTTTTGCCTTACATTCTCGTGCAGTGTGTCCATGTTCATTGCAAGTGTAACATAATTTCTCCATAGTAGGATTGTTAGCTTTATTGCTCAATTTAGCTCTACACTCATAAGCTTGGTGACCATACTTTCCACAATAATAGCAATAACCATTAAACTTAGGAGTGACTAGAGGTTTACCTTGTGCTTTGCTTCTACACACATTAGAAGTATGTCCCAATTTTCCATAGTGATAACATGATAACACTTTAGGTTTTTGATTTTGATTGTTGTTGACTTGTTCAACTTTTTGTGATGATTCTCCTTCACTGGTATAGCCTAATCCAACTTTGCTTCCAAATCTCCTTTGATTAATCATAAAATCATCAATCCTTTTAGAACTATCCTCAGCCAATTTCTTCATTTCATGATGTTGTTGTTGTGTTCTCACTTCATTTCTTAGCTTTTCATTTTCTTCTTTGAGTATTCCTATATCTTCAAGTTTTCTTGACAGTTCACCATTAACTCGGTTGACCTCCTAATTCACTATCACCATCTGATTTGATATTTTGAAATGGTGCTCGGTGAGTCTATGAATCTCACTTTCTTTTGCTTGAAGTTTTTTAGTTATCAGTGTTCAGTCTTCAATAGCTAGATTCCTTTCCTGCTCAACCTTTCTAGCATTGTTCATTACTTCTACCATTCTTACCATCTAAGATTCCTGACTGATTTGTAGTGCTTTCACTTGTTTGGTTAAGTGAAGATTCTTTTAGACAAGTCAGAGACTATACTTTCTGATCCTTCATAAATACTTCCAGAACTAGATCTAATGTGATCAAACATATCATCAATCACTTCTTCATGGTAACCAATCTCATTTTGCAAAATAGCTAGGTACTTACTTTCAACCAGTAATTTCCTCAATCCATCCTTCGCTTGCTTATACTGCTCAACAAATATCTGCATTTGAATCTTCTAATTTTCTATTGTCTTATCTAACTTATACCTGTCCATGAATAGATCTTTACCCTTCAGTGGTTAAAATTTCCAATAAGAGAACTGTTCTCTGATACCAATTGTTGGATTAGGAGATATAGGGTACTATGAAAATCTTTGCTCTGAACTGCTCGATTAGCCTGCTTTGATTCTGCTCAATCTGATTTCCTCTGAATACTATTCTGCTCTGTCAACTAATAATCTTGAAAGTTGGCTAATGCTTCAAGTGCTTCTTCGCTCATACATCAGTTCACATAAAAAATGATGTAAAATACAAATATATAGCATACTACTTTATGCCGCTTATACAAAATTAGGTTTCAACAACTTAGAGAAAAACCCTAAGATCTACGGTGTACATAGATAGATGTGCCATTTCTGATTCCTATGGCATTTCCTATGATCTTTGGTAAACACTGTAAATACTACTCGGTAATTACACTGATGCTCAGTATGAAGACTTAACCAACTAGCTTATGATGCTTACAGTTACCAAGTGGGTTCATATAAGTAACCGATCGATGTCTTCAACTTCCTTTGATAGTAATGACAAACATTAATGCTCAATAGATAACAATCTCCCCCTTTCGTATTAGTATCAAAACCTTAATGTATACAAACCTTATGTCTCAAAACTTATATCTCCACCATATACATATACATATCAAAACAATTTCTAAATACTCCCCCTCAGTGCATGCTCCCGGTAATGTGTAGTATACTTAGCATCTATTTACATATCTGGCATATACATTATTATCCTCCTTTTTTATATTAATGACAAATACAAAAATGTATACTTACAACTTGTCAAAAATTTGCTGATGGGTTTTCTTCAATGATTCCAAGAGGTTTTCCCATTCCTCTTTCAAGTTGGTGAGAGAAATGTGCTAAAGACTGACTTGTACTTGCATGTCAAAGATGTTATCCAACACATAAATTTCTGATGTTGCAACAAGTTTCTCCACTTTGACAATATGTTTCTCAAAAAATTTCAGGTAGGGTAGGATCTTGTGGCTTTATATGATTTGAAATAGCTTGTGGCTCAGTTGTAGCAGCTTGTACACTGGCTTTGATTTCATTTTCAAATTATTTTATCTTTTCACTGATCTCAGAAGTGAAGGTTTCCACAGTGCATAGCTTAAACAAGATTTGACAAATTAACTTAGTAATACACTGAATTTGAGTTATTACTAAATTGCCTAAGAATCAAACACAAAAAGCTCCAGTCAACGCAGTCATAAGCTTTAGACAAATCAATTTTGAGGATAAAGCCCTGTTTGTCTCCCTTGATGGCCGAGTCTATGTTCTCATGAACTAGAACAATAGAATCCTGAATTTGTCTTCCAGGAATAAAACCATTCTGCTGAGGAGCTATCAAATCAGGAAGAATTTTCAGAAGTCTAGTAGTTAAGATTTTCAAGAAGATCTTACAGTAGGAATTGCATAGACTGATAGGCCTGAATTGATCAAAAGAATGAGCTCCAACAATTTTAGGAACCAAGGCTAAGAAAGTTTCATTGATTTCTTTAAGAAGTCGTCTAAAACCACAGAACTCCTTCACAGCATTAGAAACATCCTTCTCAACTATAAACTAGAATTTTTGAAAAAAGAACGTAGGGAACCCATCAGGGCCAGGAGCCTTATCACCTTCAAAATAAAAGACAACATCCTTAATCTCCTTATTGGAAGGAATAGCCTGCAAAGTCTTATTTTGATCTTGGTTAAAAATTTTAGGGATAGCTTCCAATAATTTATCTTGATTGTCCCTATCAAGATTAACATCTGCAAAAATTAAAGAGGAAAAGTAATTGATAGTGGCAATCTTGATATCTTCTTCTTTGTGGATCTCATCATTGCCCTTAGAAATTTTAGCTATACAATTGGAAGCTCTATGTTTGAGAGTAGTCAGGTGGAAGAACTTAGTATTTTTGTCCCCTTCCTGAAGCGAAACCGCCCTAGATCTCTGGCACCAGTAGATTTCCTCTTTGGATATTAGATCATGGTAACTAACAAGGGCTTTCTTCTCTTCATCTTTAACAAAGTCCAATAGGCCATGATTTTGAATGGCTTCCTAAATAGCAGAGAGGTCAGATTTAGCCTTATTCTTATGTTTGAAAATGTCTCCAAAAACCTCTTTATTCCAAATTTTGTTTTTTTCCTTAATGTTTCTAAGCTTCCTGGTTACCTTGAACATGGTAGTACCCTCAATTCTTATATTCCACCATTTAGAGATTTTATTCTCCAGATCAGGGTGGTTTATCCACATCTTCTCAAACTGGAAAGGAAAATGCCTAGGTGCATTGATAGGGTTGACTTCCAACATCAGAAGGTAGTGATCAGAGCCAATCTTAGGGAAGGAAGAAAGGGTGCAACAGTACTTAGAAAGCCAATCATGAGTAATGAGAGCTCTATCCAGCTTGCTATGGATATTATGAATGCTAGCATGCTGGTTGAATTAGGTGAAGTTCATCCCTTGGAGATCTAAATCAATCAGGCCCTCATCATTGCTGAAATTGAAGACATCAGCTCTACTATCATTTTGAGATAAGATGCCTCCATACTTCTCACTATCCATAAGAGGGGTATTGAAATCCCCCATGAGCAACCAGTGTTCATCCTTGAAGTCATTCCTTTTATCCACAATTTTCTTCCAAAACTTAGCTCTATTCACTTTAGCATTAGGAGCATATATGTTAGTGATAAACTAGCTGAAATCATCTCTAATATTCTCCATTCTAACAGATATCATATTAGGGTCTTCAACAATGATCACTCCCTTAATCATTTTTAGATTCCAAAAAATGGCAGTACCTCCAGAAGCTCCAATCGAACTATAGCTGCTAACACCACCTTTCTGAAAAATTCTAAGTTTGTCCACTTTATCCTTGCTCATTTTAGTTTCCTAAACAAGAAGGATATCAAGTTTATAATCCCTCACCACATTTCTAAGATTGTCTTTTTTATGGGGTGCATTCAACCCCCTTATATTCCAAGAGATATTCTTCATAGTTTATTTGGAGAAAAGGCCTCCGGAATAGTCCTTTGTTTCCCATCTGCAATGTCTTGCCAACTATCTTGCTCTCTTCCAACTTTAGCTTGTTTTCTTCCTGGTCCAGACTTAGCTTTCCCTACATCACTCTTCTTGCTTTTGGTCTTGATACCATCCATAGACATAGGAGATATGATTCCTTTTGAGTTCTTTTTAGAGCTCTGACCAACCTCCCTGGTCTTATTTTGATCTTTGAATTTAGGGCATTCAGGGGATAGGGTCCTTAGTTCATCACTTCCTTGAGGGTTAGAGGCCTTATCTATAGGAGAGATATGCATGACAACCTGGTTAAGATCTGAGAAAAGATCAAAGTTCTCCTTTTCATGAAGAGGGTCCTTAGAATTCACCCCACTGCTATCTATCTCAGGCTGGGAAATAGGGAGAATCTCACCCCCTTGGATCACCTCTTCCACCAAAAAATTAACATTCAGCAGAGGTGAGAATTCATTTTCCTCAAAAAAATTATCCAAAGTAGATCTAGCAGAAGAGATATGACTGATATCTTCAGTTTGATCACTTACCAAGGTCTCAAACTCCATATTACTACCTGACATATTACTACCTATGTCAGCCTTGTCATTACTATGGTCTTCAACCAGAGGGCTTTGATCAGTTTTCTTAAGGGGCTTCACATTAGAAGGTTTTAGTGAAGATTCTGAGGTCCCCTTAGGGTTGGTCTTGGGTTTCCAGACAACAGTAGAAGAATCTTTCTTCTTGACCAAAGGGTCTTCCTCTTTTTTATTAGGAGCTTTCATTGGGCATTTTTTAGAACAATGGCTCATTTTATTACAAATGAAGCAAGCAAAGGGGATTGATTCATATTCAATCATCTATTTCCAGACACCCATTATAGAAACTAAGTCTATTGAAATAGGAAGGTTAGTAGACTTACAAATTTTAACACATATTCTAGCATTAACCAGCCTAGATCGTGATGTTGTAGCTAGATCTATAGATAGGAGTTACCTAAAAACATTCGCTATTCCTTTGAAAACACATTCATTCCAGTATTCTAAAGGGAGCATTGGAAGTCTGACCCAAACAAGAGCCCATTCTAGAAAAGATTCACTCAAATCCATATTAGGCTCCCAATTTCGCAGATCCAAGGATGACTTTCCCATAACCCAAGGGCCCCCACATAAGGCTTTAGTCATATCATCCTCATTGGTAAAGGAGAATGAGAAGAACCTTTTGGCATAGCAGTTATGTCAACTTACCCTTTAAGAAACCATCTTCTCTGGATGAAGTGTTAGACATAATCTATGTCTGGCCTAAATCCAACATATTTCCCAACCAGCATGAGCTCCATCTGAGATACAGTGTGATCAATCACAGTATCGGGAATAAAAATGGAAAAATCTCCCTTGATAGGATCTGATATATTATTGGCTTCAGGAAGGGTAGATTTTCCAGAAGGATTTTTGCTAAACAACATCACCTAGGGTTTTTTAGGTATAGAAGCCTCACCTTTTTTTACTTTTTTAGCAAGATTCTCAGCTTCCCCCAGGTCTGGGGAAGCACTATCTCCTCATGGGTCCCAAAGACTTGAAATCCTAACATCATCCATAGGTTTCATTGACCCACCATCATTCTCCTTGTCTCCTAACACTATCGAGATTCCAACAAACTATCCCGCATCTCCAACAAAAGCCCCAATAGAGCTACTAAGTTTCCCGCCCAAGCCACCATTCAAATTTTGGTCATCACTGTTGTTGCAAACTGTTGCTTGAGCTTCTCTATCTTTGGAGTGGTATTTTCAGCTTGTTTTGTGATCCAGGCTACATTCCTCTACTTGGGGGTTTCCGGTTCAACTTTACTTGTATAAACATGTTCAATCTATAGTCTTGGTACTTTGTGATGATTTAAACTGATAGAATCCTTAGTTATCTAGATTGGTTCCCATTGTTGCATGGATGTACTGCCAATGATTCCATTGTAGCCATCTATTTCATAATGGACAAAAACCAATTCATCTTGGTGTCCATCATCAAACTCAATAGGTGCTTTTTTGGCAATTTGGCTGAGTTGGTTACATAGATGTTGTCATTATGGCAACATGTGATCTACATGAAGATCGCATAGGTCAGAGAACTAGTATGTCAGAGTGCAATGCGAAATTGTCTAAGTATGAGACAATATTTTTACCAGTGAACCTAGAGATAGTTTTTGATTGCGATGTTGATTGGAGTAAGTTCAGTGCTTGCACACTTGAACATAGACTCTATGATGACTATTGAAGACTAATTTCAGAGCGCAAGTCAGTACGGAATGTGCGGAAGAAGTTATGACAGTGTCAAGCCGACAGAACAGAATTGGTAAAGAGTTAAGGGATTATTTTGTTTATCAAAATAATGAGTTAACAATATAAAGGGATGACATCCTAGATGTTAACCCTTGGATAAATTTATTTTTAATATGATAGCCGACTATAAATTTATTAATCCTAATAACTTATATAAATGTAATTGTAAATTGTAAGAAGGTAATGAATGATGAAGGAACAAATGTATGTAATAGTGATAGTGAAAGAGAAGCGAAAAGATATTGATGCAAGCAGTATAAGGTTATGTACCTTGACCTACTTTTGTAATTAGTAAATATTGTACATTACTTGTTTGGGCAGTGGGCTCATCTGGTAATCACATTTTGTACTGCCAACTCCTAATAGGGTTGAGGCTTCTAACAAGGCCTATAGTCCCTTAATTAGGACTACGACACTATATGCATGTAATAGACTCCTAACAGGGTCAACATCCTTAACAGGATACTTTTGATTAGTGGATCTTTGTGGGTAGCATCCCCACCAGGGTTTTCCCTTGGCCAAGGTTTCCTCGAGAACAAATAATGTGTTATGAGTTCTTTAGTTTTATTGCTATGCATGTTGTTTAGCATCTTATGTTATGCATGTGTAAAGATAATCTATTATATCCATAATTGGGAAAAAGATAAAGTTTGTAGAATACTAATTCACCACCCCCTCTCAGTATTCCCTATTTCTAACAACTGGTATCAAAGCTTAGTTACTCGAAAAAGAAACATTCAAGGAAAGCCTAGCAGCTTGAGTAAGATCTTTATGGCTATGGATCAACTACAGAAGAATCTTGAAGAAGCTCTTGAATAGATTGACTTTCTTACTATTGAAAGAGACACTTTGAAAATAAAATATGATGATGCAAAGAACCTCATTGAGATACTGAAAAAAAAGTTGGAAGATTTGAGATTTGAAAAGGAATCTGAAGTATTTATTGAAGATTGTGATGACAAATTAGAAAAAGAAAATGAGATCCTTAAGCATGAACTGAAGACAGAAAATTTGAAGCTTAGTCTAAATAATGGAAATGGTAAGAATGAAGCAAATATGAAATTTGAGAATGAAAGTCTAAAGACTAAAAATGAAGGACTAAAATCTAAACTTTGTAAAGTAACATCTAAACTTGAGAAAGTCAATTTGCAATATGCTGAACTTGAGAAATACAATATGTTAGCTTGTAGTGACTGATCAACAAAGCACTATCTAGAAAAGTACTGTACACTTTTCATTCATCATGGGGTTCAGGGTTAACTCGTCAAGCATTTTTGAGTTGACACGTCAAACATTTCCCTAGGTTGACTCGTCAAGCCTTTTTGAGTTGACATGTCAAACATTTCCCTAGGTTAACTCGTCAAGCCTTTTCTTAGGTTGACTTGTCAAGTATTTTAGTGTTAATTTGTTAACTGACATAAGCCTTGTTATATTGGCTTAGGGTTAGGGATTTCAGTATGATGTATGATTTTAGTACTTGTGATAGAATTGAGCTATAAGGGATTACAGATTGTAATCAAGTTGTAATCACTGGATAATAAAATATTGGACTCGTTGTTGGTGGACATAGCCTATGGATTGGGTGAACCACATTAAATCTTTGTGTCTTGTGTTCTCTTCTTTGTGGTTTATTGTTTTTTGATATTGATTATATTTGCATGTAATTGTTTTTCTGCCTTGTTAATCCTAACAAGTGGTATCAGAGCAAGGTTATTTCATTCGTTCTTTCATCTATTCTTTGAAGCGGGTCTCATGAGTCAGTGGGAGAATCTCTCGGTTAAGTGGGAGAAATGGTAGACAAGGGTAGGCTGAAGGTTGATAAGTTTAATGGGTAGAACTTCCAGTTATGGAAGATACAAATGGAGGACTATCTCTATCAGAAGGATCTATGGTGGCCATTAGAGGGAATAGCCAAGAAAGAGGCAACAATGTCTCAGGAAGAATGGGATATTTTGGATAGGAAGGCATTGGGGAGTATTTGTCTATGCCTGGCACAATCGGTGGCATTCAATATTACTGGAGCAATGAAAGCTAAAGATCTGATGGATACCCTAGTGAAGTTGTATGAAAAGCCTTCAGCTTCAAACAAGGTATTTCTTATGAAGCATTTATTTAATATGAAAATGGTAGAAGGTGGATCATTCACTGATCATTTGAATGAGTTTAATATAGTTACAAGTTAGTTAGCCTCAATTAAAATTAATTTTGATGAAGAGGTTAGGGCTCTCTTGATTTTGTGTTCTTTGCCAAAAAGCTGAAATGGCTTGGTAATGGCTATTAGTAATTCTATTTCTGGTTCTAATACCCTAAAGTTTGATGATGCTATTGGTGTTATATTGAGTGAGGAAATTTGTAGGAAAAGCTCAGGGGCATCCACATCAGGTAGTGTATTGAACGCAGAAAGCAGAGGCAGAACAAGAGATAGAGGAAACAACTTTGGAAATTATGGGAAATCAAGAGGAAAATCAAAGGGAAAGAGGTCTGAATCGAAAGGGCCAAATGATTGCTGGTACTATGGAAAACCAGGTCATAAGAAGAAAGATTGTTGGTCTCGAAAGAAAGATCAAGGAGACAAACATGATGGAAACAAGGAGGCAAATGTGGTAAGTAACAAATCCAAAGAGGATGCTTTTCTCTTGTCTTTAGAAAATGTTGATGATTCATGGGTGTTAGATTCAGGGGCTTCATTTCATGCTACATTCCATAGAGGTTATTTTGTTAATTATATCCAAGGGAATTTTGGGCTAGTTTATTTGGGAGATAATGAACCCTGTCAAATTATTGGAAAAGGGAAAATCAAGATTAAGTTGCACAATGGGAATCATTGGCTACTACAAGAGGTAAGACATGTTCCAAGGCTGAGTAAGAATTTAATTTCAGCAGGGCAACTCGCTGATGAGGGTTGCACAGTTACTTTTAATGATAAAAATTGGAAGGTTTCAAAAGGTTCCTTAGTAGTAAAAAAAGGTGTGAAAGTAGGCACCTTATATCTTTGTACAATTCATATTGTTCCTTCTACTTTAATTGTTTCAGAAGATAATGAATGTTCAGGAACAGTGGCTGCAGTTGAGTAGGAAGAACATCAAACCATTGCTGTAGATTCTGACACAACACTTTGGCACAATAGACTTGGGCACATGAGTGAAAAAGGTATGAAATTACTTCATTCAAAGAAAGTTTTACCTGGTCTGAAATGTGTCAATATGGATTTCTATGAAAGTTGTGTTTATGGAAAGCAAAAGAGAGTTAGTTTTGTAAATAGTGGGAAGGAAAAGAAAGATGAAAAATTAGAGCTTGTGCATACAGATGTATGGGGTCCAGCTCAGGTATCTTCCCTTAGTGGCTCTCTATATTATGTTACATTTATAGATGATGCAACAAGAAAAGTATGGATTTATTTCCTTAGATAGAAATCTGATGTATTTCAAACTTTTAAGAAATGGAAATGCTTGGTTGAGAATGAGACTGGAAAAAGATTAAAATGTCTCAAATTTGATAATGGCGGTGAGTATTGTAGCAAAGAATTTGAAGATTATTGTGCCTCTACTGGTATTCGTAGGCAGAAAACTATACCAAGGACTCCACAAGAAAATGGAGTGGCTAAATGCATGAGCAGGACAATAATGGAGCATGGAAGGAGTATGAGGTTGCATGCTAAGCTGCCCAAAAATATGTGGGCAGAGGCTATGAACACTATTGTTTATTTAATCAATAGATGCCCCTCTACTCCTTTGGACTATGGTATTCCAGAGGAAGCATGGAGTGTTGAGAAGGTGAGTTATTCTTTTCTCAAAACCTTTGGTTGTGAAGCTTTTGCACTTATAGATTCTGAAAATAGAACCAAGCTGGAAGCTAAGTCGAAGAAATGTGTATTTGTTGGATATGGCATTGATGAATTTGGTTATAGGCTTTGAGATTTTGAAAATCATAAAATTGTAAGAAGCAGGGATGTCATATTCAATGAGAAAGTGTTGTACAAAGATCTGTTGTAGCAGCATGAGAAGAAATAAAATGATTATGTAGTGGTGGATGATATTCCAAATGATAATGTTCCAAAAATTCTTTATGCTCCACAACAACAAATACCACACACACCAGTGAATGTTAGATAGTCAACAAGGCTAAGTAGACCTCCAGAGAGATTCTCTCCCTCTTTGTATTCTATTTTATTAACAGATGCCG
Organism: Chamaecyparis obtusa; assembly: GCA_027943335.1. Lineage (NCBI taxonomy): Eukaryota > Viridiplantae > Streptophyta > Pinopsida > Cupressales > Cupressaceae > Chamaecyparis > Chamaecyparis obtusa. Next base: position 2,300,333 of record BSBK01002398.1, read on the forward strand.
GTGAACCTGAATGTTATAATGAAGCTATGCAGGTGGATACAAAGCTTTAGTGGGAGTTTGCAATGATAGATGAAATGGACTCCTTGTTGAAAAATCACACTTGGGATTTATGCAAGTTACCTACAGGTAAAAGGGCTTTACAGAATAAATGGGTTTACAGGATAAAAGAAGAGGATGGAGGTAACAAAAGATTTAAAGCCAGATTAGTCGTAAAAGGATTTGTATAGAAACATGGTATTGATTTTGATGAGATTTTTTTTCCAGTTGTTAAAATGACTTTTATTCGTACTGTTTTAAGTATTGTGGCTATTGAAGATTTTCATTTAGAGTAGCTTAATGTTAAAACAACCTTTCTTCATGGTGATTTGAATGAAGAAATATATATGGTACAACCACAAGGATTTGAGGTCAAGGGTAAGGAGAATTTGGTGTGCAGATTGCAGAAAAGTTTGTATGGCTTGAAGCAAGCACCTCGACAATGGTATATTAAATTTGATACTTTTATGAACGAGAATGGATACACTCGATGTAATTCTGACCATTGTGTTTATTTTAAGAGGTTGGATGATGATAGCTACATTATTTTATGTTTATATGTTGATGATATGCTTGTAGCCGAGTCTAACATGGATCACATTAAGGGGTTGAAACAACAGTTAGCACATTCATTTGCTATGAAGGATTTGGGGGTAGCAAAACAAATCCTTGGTATGAAAATTTGCAGAGATAGGAAGAATAGAAAATTAACTCTATCTCAGGTTGATTATGTTGAAAAGGTGTTGCAGAGATTCTACATGAAGGATGCCAAAGCTGTCACTACACCTTTGCCTGGTCATTTGAAATTGACTAAGGAGATGTGTCCCATGACACCAAAAGAAGAGACTAAAATGTCTATGGTACCTTATGCTTCAGTTGTAGGGAGCTTAATGTATGCTATGGTATGTACTAGGCCAGATATTGCACACGCAGTGGGATCCGTTAGCCGATATATGAGTAACCTTGGTATTGAGCATTGGAATGCAGTCAAATGGATTCTCAGATATTTGAGAGGTACATCTAGTAAGTGTTTACACTTTGGGGGTTCTACTATTATTGTACAAGGCTATTTTGACTCAGATTTGATAGGAGATATAGATAGCAGGAGGAGTACTATAGGTTATGTATTTACTATTGGTGGGATAGCAGTGAGTTGGATTTCTCGACTACAAAAGGTGGTTGCTTTATCCACTATAGAGGTAGATTATGTTGTTGCTACAGAGGCAGCCAAGGAGATGATATGGCTTCAATTCTTCATGGAAGAATTGGGACATCCATGGAAGGATAATTTTCTACATACAGATAGCCAAAGTGTCATTCATCTTGCGAAGAATTTTGCTTTGCACTCAAAGAAAAAACACATACAGTTGTGGTACCATTTCATTCGGTTAGTTTTGGATGATGGGCAGCTATAGCTAGAAAAGATACATACAGATGATAATCCAGTAGATATGTTTACAAAGGTAGTAACAAGGGAGAAGTTGAACTCCTGTTCAACTTTGGTTGGTCTACTAGACTGAACAGAATAAAGGGACAATTGAGTCTAGGCTAGTTGGATCCAATGGGAGCCTCACAGGGTAGTAGTTTAGCTACATGATTAGTCTCCAAGTGGGAGATTATTGTTTGGTGTGGAATCTAATCAGTCCTCAAGTGGGAGATTGTTAGCTTGTGGTGACTAATCAGGAAAGTACTGTACACTTTTCATTCATTGTGGGGTTCGGGGTTAACTCGTCAAGCATTTTTGAGTTGACATGTCAAACATTTCCCTAGGTTGACTCGTCAAGCCTTTTCTTAGGTTGACTCGTCAAGTATTTTAGGGTTAATTTGTTAACCGACATAAGCCTTGTTATATTGTCTTAGGGTTAGGGATTTCATTATGATGTATGATTTTAGTACTTGCAACAGAATTGAGTTGTAAGGGATTACAAATTGTAATCAGATTGTAATCACTAGATAATAAAATATTGGACTCGCTGTTGGTGGACATAGCTCAGGGATTGGGTGAACACATTAAATCTTTGTGTCTTGTGTTCTCTTCTGTGTGGTTTATTGTTTTCTAATATTAGTTATATTTGCATGTAATTGTTTTTCTACCTTATTAATCATAACACAATAAAATTGCGAAAGGTGAACTGACTCAATCCAAACAACTTGAAAGGCTATATTCAACTAGTGAGAAGATTGATGAACAAATATCTTATCAAAAATCATTCTATGATAAGACTGGTCTTGGATTCAACACTTTTAAAGCAAATGAAAAAAGCAAGGAACTAGATCTGAAAATATCTAAAAGCATAGATGAAAAGAAGTTTGATGAGATTAACAAATCTAAAGATACACCTAAAGAAGAAGAATCACCTAAGCAAGAGGAATCACCCAAAGGTATGCAAAGAGAATTAAAAGGTAGATGTTTTTCTTGTAATATTATTGGTCATATGAAGAGAGATTGCACAAGTAAGCAATTCAAACCTCTTAATGGTTATTGTTATAATTGTCATGGTTTTGGACATAGAGCTATTGAATGTAGGAAACCTAAATTTATTGAGAATAATGATGGTAGTAGAATGTTTAGGAATACTAACAATGCAGATAAGAAACCTACTGAAGATATGAACAAAAGAAATGGAGTAATATGTTATAGATGCAACAAGGTTGGACACATTGCTAGAAATTGCAAATCACGGATCAATCAGCTTGGACCAAGATATGGAGACAATGGAATTGTTTGTCAGATATGCAACAAGATTGGACATATAGCAAGGTTTTGTAGAATGAACAATAGAGTTTTTCATCCTAATCCTAATCCCAAAAATCATGTAAGAAGAAATGAAGATGCAAGTAACAGTCAGAAAGGATGATGTAGTAGCTCAGATGAAGTGAAGTTTATCAAAAGCATAGATCAAGGAGACATATTCAACATTGAAGGTAATCATGAAGGTGAAGCATTAAAAGGTAAGAATGAATCTTTACCTGACCCATCTCAAAGTACTTAATTTATGAAAATTACAGTAGAATAGGAACTTAGATTAGTGTAGAAGTAGATATATGATGAAATAAGTCTTGCGCAATTAATGCAAGGTAGTAAATGATGTTCTAATGCTATGGTTAAGAGCGCAAAGAAAAATATTATGTTTTGCGAGATCACAAGAATTTTTAAGTTTTGTAGGTTAGCATAAACAACTTTTTGGAAAGAAGCGGAAAAAGAATTGAATGCAATGTCAAATTTAAGTGAGATTGAATTAATAAAAGGTCATGATCGGTATTATTTGATCTCAAAGTGAATTTAAGTGTTAAGGAGATCAAAGAGCAATGATTGGAAGCATTTTGCAAGGATTTGGAGAAGAATTTTGTGTCGAATCTATGCAAGCCCTATAATCATGAAATCGAGGTATTTTACTTGACAGACCTTTAAATCAATGAAAGAATTAGAAGAAATCATGGATGTTTCTTTAATTCACAATGTCAGGGATAAAAATAGACCTAAGTTGAAAAGGGAACTAGTAGAACCCTTGGAAGATGATCCTAGGTTAGCTTTATCATCTGTACCAAACGGAGTTTTACATCTAGAGAATGTCAGAAGTTATCTTGGATGCAAACTAGAGACTATCAGTGATAGTAATTTCACCAATGAATATTAGAAGATCTACAATCAGGACATGACATTGAAAGAAGGATTTGAACATTTGAAAGATAATGAAATCATTAAGTATGCATTATAGTATGAATTTGACAATGAATAATGTACTAAGATAATCTTAAGCAGAATTCATAATGGGAAGTTTTGGTTAGAAGATAGAGTGATAGATATCACAATTGATTTGATTCATGAAGTTACTAGACTATCTAAAATTGGAGCTATTCCTTTAAATGAGAAGAACATGAGGAAAATAGTCATAGAAAACACAAATTCATCCTATAATGGTAGAGGAATTGTGATTAGTAAGATTCAACAAGATGATGTCAGATACTTATGCAAGATCCTAACCACTAAGTTTTGTGCAAATTCAAGAGAGGATGACATGGCAGCTAGAATGATACAAGTAGCTTATCTGATGTGTGTTGACAAAGTACAAGTTGATATGTGTGAGATTCTGAGAATTCAACTGTTTGAGAATTTGGAAAAGATTAAGAAAACTAAGTATACACAGTTTAGATTCTCATCCTTAATCACCTATATGTTTTTTCATCTATTGAGAAGTTTTCCTTACACCATTGGAAATGATTGGAATGATGGCCAAACTATAATGGAAAGGATTAACCTAGTGTACAGAAGGCATGTTATTGACAAAGTGAATGAGAGTGCAGTATTGGTAATCAAGACATTTTAGGATATAGTGTCTAGCAGATCAAGGATCCCATAGTCTCTTGTGGAGAAGTATAAAAATGAGATATGTTTCATGGTTGATACTGAATTTACCTACATTGAAGTAGTAGAACCTAGAACAAAGTTCATAGACCCTCTTGGCTATGAGATATTTGAGGTAGAGACAGAAGAGTATGTGAGCAGGTTACTTAAGTGCAAGTTGGACACTCACTGTAATAGGTTTGGAACCTTTGAGGAGAACTTCAACTCCACAAAGACCTTACTTGAAGAGAAGCAGTCAAATAAAAGAGTTGAGAGTACTATCAAGAAAATCCTAAAAGATAGAGGGATGACTAAGCATGAATTCTTGGTAGCAAAGCAAACAGCAGCAACAATTAGAGATATTGGACAAAAAGAAGTTTTGTCTGTTCCACTCTTATCATCAATTGCAGCACAGCAAGAAGAAACACAAGTTAAGGTGAAAGTGGAAGAAATTGAGAAGGATCAAGGAGCAAAGATATCCACTAGATCCACTTCCTCCACACTTAGCAAAAGAGTAAAGGAGAGTGCTACTGGACTAGGTAAAAGATAGAAAACATTAGTGCAACCAATTTTAAGGAAAATTGTAGAAATCAAAGATGATGTCACTTCTATTAAGAAGAAAACTTGGAAACCTAAAGTTGAGAAGCTTAATGAGTAGATCATTCAGGATGGAGACTTTATAAGAATGAATAAGTACTATGATCTCTATGATTATGCAGAGAGATTAAATCTAGAAAATGCAGTGGTAAAGCATATGATTTTGTCTAATAAGAAGTTTGATACAATTTAGAGTAAGATACCTGATGATTTGTACAATAAACTTGTGAATAGGAAGAAGAGAGCATCAGAGGAAGACACCTCTATTAGAGAAAAGCTTGTAAGAAAGATTTGTGTTATAAAATATGAAGCACACTTTGATCAGATCATGAAAGCTTTAAGCACCCATTTAAGAACCAAGAAGAGAACCATTCAGATTATGGGAGGCAGCTATGAAGAAGTTAACTTAGAAATAGAGCAAGAAATCATCAAGGTTATGTCAGAAAATGTTGGAGAACTGTCAGTTGTAGCAAAGCAAGCAGGTGAAACAGAACAAGAGGACATTCCCTCTCCACCAACCATAAACATTAAAGATGAAGTCATGAATGTAGAAGGAACAAAGATCACCTTGGATACTAATGATAATGTATTCAAGAATCTAGAAAACATTGTTGACAATTCGGCTTTTGAAGAGCGGGAGTCTACCAAAGGAGAAGAGAAAATAGAGACAATAGTCATAGAACCCCGAGTGACAAAAAAACAAGTACCTTTTCCCACTAAAGAAGATATCAGTCTTACTCCTGAGACTGGAAGGAAGAATCGGATTGGATCTATGATTGAGCATTTGGGAAAGGAAGTAGATGATGATGATCAGATGGAATTGATCACATCCTTGAACAAGATCATTGGAAAGAACAAGAAAGTAAAAAGTCTTGAAGGATGCCTGAAGGAACTTATTGAGAAGTTACAAGGTGTTGTAACTACACAAATTGCACAAGCTGATCCTCTTGAGAAAGAAAAGAAAATGATGAACACTTTTGACAGTGAATTGACAAATTTAACTGATATAGCAAAAGTGAAAGCTCAAGCAGCCTATGAGGCCAAAATGCTTTTGAACATTAGCCAAAATATCAAGAATGATATCAAAAATCTTGATATCTGTATAAAGGACTTGAGGAAGAATTTGGAAAGAGGAAAATCTTTGTACATCCAGTGTACAAAATCAGAGACCTTGACAGCAGAAGAAGATCAGAAGATGAAGATGAAGGAAGCAGAAATTCAAAATGAAACTAACTTTCTTTCAAGCCCCAATGTGAAGGTATTTGATGTTGAGAAGAAAATTTGTAAGATATATGATGAAATAAGAATTTTGCAAGATGAAAAGGATAGAAAAATGAAAAGATTCACTCTTTTAAGAGAGCACACTTCTATGAAGTTAAGTATTGTTGAAGGGCAATTGGAAGAATGTCTTTCAACTAAGACATCTTTTCAAAAGTTTAACTTTGAGAATCTCCAAGCATGTGAGATAGCATCTTATGGATTGAGAACACTACTAAGTGTGGTAGATTCTATTAATAAATCATGGGAGAAGGAGTTAGAATCTATAAAGATGGATTTTGCAGATTGTGTTGCAAGCCTACCGGCTTTGCAATATTGAATTAATAAGGTAAAACTTTTTGTGAATACAGTTTTGTAACCCTCCTTACCTTTATTTTGTCATTGTTGTCAAAGGGGGGGAGATATATAGCAAAAAATTGATAAGAAAATGATAAGGATTGATACTCTTAGGGGGAGTACTATATTAGAGATAAGTTTTTTTTTGGAGTTATAAGGATAGTATATATGTTATACTATGGCCACAATTTTTGAGATTTTGAAGTTGTAGACTTAGCCAATTTTCTCATATGTTGCCACCAATGACAAAGGGGGAGATTGTTGGCAATTTGGCTGAGTTGGTCACATAGATGTTGTCATTATAGCAACATATGGTCTACATGAAGATCGCACAGGTCAGAGAGCTAGTATGTTAAAGCGCAATGCGAAATTGTCTAAGTATGAGATAGTGTTTTTACCAGTGAACCTGGAAATAGTTTTTGTTTGCGATGTTGATTGGAGTAAGTTCAATGCTTGTGTACTTGAACATAGACTCTATGATGACTATTGAAGACTCATCTTAGAGCGCAATTCAATACGGCATGTACGGAAGAAGTTATGATAGTTTTACTAAAGATAGTGTCAAACTGACAGGACAAAATTGGTAAAGAGTTAAGTGATTATTTTGTTTATCAAAATAATGACTTAACAATCTAAAGGGATGACATCTTAGATGTTAACCCTTGGATAAATTTATTTTTAATATGATAGCCGACTGGAAAGTTATTAATCCTAATAACTTATATAAATGTAATTGTAAATTGTAAGAAGGTAATGAATGATGAAGGAACGAATGTATGTAATAGCGATAGTGAAAGAGAAGAGAAAAGATATTGATGCAAGAAATAGAAGGTTATCTACCTTGACCTACTTTTGTAATCATTAAATATTATACATTGATTGTTTGGGTAGTGGGCTCATCTGGTAATCAGAATTTTTACTGCCAACTCCTAACAGGGTTGAGGCTTCTAACAAGGCCTATAGTCCCTTAATCGGGACTAAGACACTATATACATGTAATAGACTCCTAACAGGGTCAACATCCTTAACATGATACTTTTGATTAGTGGATCTTTGTGGGTACCATCCCCACCAGGGTTTTCCCTTGGCCAGGGTTTCCTCAAGAACAAATAATGTGTTATGAGTTCTTTAGTTTTATTGCTATGCATGTTGTTTAGCTTCTTATGTTATGCATGTGTAAAGATAATCTGTTATATCCATAATTGGGCAAAAGATAAAGTTTGTATAATACTGATTCACCCCCCCCTCTCAGTATTCCCTATTTCTAACATGCTTTATAGATTAGATGAGACATGTGTCTCCCTTTGCCAAAGGTAATATATGTATTTCCTTTAATCCATTGATTAGGAAGAAAACAATGATATCTTGCAATATTTAAATTAACACCTGTATCCCATAAAAAGGCTACGAGATATGGAGTTGTACCTCTGAAGTGAATGCATAGTTCTAACCCTAGACAAGATGTCCATACTAGTTTCTTTGTGACTCTACAATACTGAGTGTGTTGTGAAAATTTTTCTTTAGTTTCTTCAATCCTTTCACCTATATCTGGATCAATAACTTATGTTACCATAGCATTATGAATAAATGGACTATATAATTTTTCATTACAATAAAAATCATCTATGGTAGAGGTTATTTGAGGAGTATCTCGGAGAGTTAGTTTTGAAGAGAATTGGTCTAGTTCTTTTCCTTTGTCTAGTTCCTTTTGAAGATTCTCATCTTCTTCCTTAGATAATTCTTGAAGTTCTTCTAAGGCTTGACTAACAACTTTTTTGAGAAATTCTTTTCTATGTTGTGTCCAAATTCTACATGCCATGTTGCTTGGTGCAGGGGCTTCTATTTTAGTCTGTTTTCCAATAGGATTCACTATTTTGAAAAGAGTAGGTCTAGGCGATCTAAGAGGTGAACAACCTCCAAAGGTTGATTGTTGTCTTTTCCATGGTGTAATTTTATATCCATGGTCGGGTCTTCTGGTTTGGTGGAGACCTAGTAATTATTTTTTTTGCTCCTCAAGGATGGCTAGTTTAAGCTTATTCTTTTTCCATGTTTCAGGATCCATATTCATTTCTTTCTATAATCTTTCCAAATCAAAGATTTCTCTTAGAATCCATTCTAAGGCTTGTTGTGGGTCAGAAATACCTCACATCATTCTATAGAAGAATGATACTTCTGAATCAGATTCAGATTCAGATTCTGGTTGTTTTTTGGAATCAACAAAGTGATTTGATTGATCTAATCCTAGTTCTTCATCTGTTTCTTCTATATTAGTTAGAACAATATCCTCTAAATCAAAGGGATATTCAACAATATAAACAAATTCATCTGGATTTTCTAATCTAGCTTCTTTTAACACACGTACCTTACCTTTGAACTTGACTTTGTTCTTTTTAGGGCACTTATTGGAAAAATGGTGACCTTTGCATATGTAACAGGTAGGTTTCCATTTACTTTTTCCTTTGAATTTTCCTTTTTGCGAAAATATCCTTTTCGCTAGTAGGATTTTCTTTTGGAAGAATACTTTTGTTTCCTGTGAAAACACTCAGTACATTCTTTTTATCTTTTCTTGTGTTTATGGAAAGTTTTACCACATCCAAAAAGTGGTGTAATTATTTTACATACAGTAGGAGAGATTAAGGGTTTTACCTTTTTCAATTCCTTTCTTTTATTGACTTCTTGACATACATGTTCGTTAAATTCTTTTAAGAATTTAATTAACTGTGGGAAAGTGAGTTCTCAGATAGTAAGGTTTTCATCTATTAGATTTTCTAGTACCCTTTTGTGATAATATTATCCAAATCCTTCAAAACTTTTAATAAATGTGTACATAAACTCTTGATTTTGTTCCTTTCCAGACTAATAGAAGTTCTGAAATTGTTCAGCACAGTATTCATCAAACTTGGTTAAGTCACAACACTTGTTGCTAATGAATCTTCTGTAGGCTGTTCTTTCAAGAGAATCTGTCCTTCCTACAAACATTCTTATTAATTGAGAACATACTTGATCAATGTCATTGTTAATTAAATCATTTCTATAAGGATTATCAAGGTGATCCCAAACTCTTTTGGTAGTGCCAGTAAGATAATTAAGAGCTTGTTTGACGACTTATGTCTCATCTATACTAGTATTTGTAGACACATAATTGATCACCCATGCTCTAATAGCATATATGTTTCTGAGATTTTAAGTGCTATCAAAGGTGTCAAAATTTACTAATGATGGTGTATCAGCTTTGAAATTATGGAGGTTTCTAAATGGTTGATTTCCTCCACTGCTAGGACTAGTATTCTCCTTGGTCATCTGAATTTTCCCTTTCTTTCATTCCTCTAGGGTAGCTGTTATTATAGTACCAGTAGTTGTATCCTAGACCCTTTCTATTTTTGGTTCAGGTAGATCTGTGGTTACTGGTTAGCCCTTTTTCCTTTATACTAGGCTTGCAAGTATCCTGCTGAGCTATCAGGGAAACTTATTATTTTTATAGGTTTAATTGGTTGAATAGACAAGTTTTGAAGCTTGTCTGATATTTCATCCACATGTGATTTACTATCAATGGATTATTTAATTACAATAGTCTCAACATGACAAAACTGTTGATTGGTAGATTGAGAGATTACATCAATGCATTTAACAGTTTCAACAATCATGTTAACTTCAAAACGCAAGCTTTTAATGTGTTGTTCATGTGATTGCTAGAAAGCTATTTGCTGTACCCACCATGCTTTGGCATGTTGCTTGAAAGTAGCACAATTAGTGCATAACTGAAGAATAAAATTAAGGATATCATCATGTCATTCTTTAGTAAGATGGGCTTCAACTTACTGGATGATAGCAATGATCCTATGGGCATTAGCTTGAGTACTAGAATGATGCTTATCCTGGGCTAAGGTCTACAAGCTTTTCTAGTGTTGAATATTTTTGGTAAGGATCATGTGTTTATGAGTAAAAGATTATTCCAATTGAGCAACTGAATTTGGGATGAGACCTAGGTTTCTCCGATAGGAGAGACATGTTGAGCCCAAAAATCAATTTGGTATTAACCCATTGGATCTATTTGCATAAAATCATAGAATGAAGGAATGACTCTGGGAGTTATAGATTTTCCTACTAGAGTGACAACTTCAATGGCTTTTTTATTCTTATTATCTAGCTCAGGGAAAGAAATAGTGCGACCAGATATCATTCAGACTTTACCAATGGTAAAGACAAAATTACAATTATCACATTTTAATTGGCCACCTTCAAGTTCAGAGAAATGTACGTGTGAATAGGAAGAGGTGTCATTACCAAACAATGGTGTTGGCTTAGGAAGAGCCAAATGTATATACGGAAAATAAAATAAAGACTCCATTCATGGAGCTTGTTTTATAGATTTTGAAGTTTTTTGGTTAACTGAAGGTCGAGATGCTATCATAGGTTCATGGGCTGTGTGTCTAGAATACTAAGACTGGGAAAGATTTTGATTTATAAAGTTAAGTATTGCAAAATCATCTGTCTCTTAGATATTGACCCCTTTTAGCTGAGCAGGCTTCTCAGGCTGAGCATCTTTGCTCCATAACTCAAGTGCCCATTCAGTTGGCATCTTGATATCTTTATGTTTCACAATATGTGGGGCTCATAACTTTGTGGTTGGACTAGTGAATTTCCAGACAGTAGACAAGGCTTCTTCAGGACTCATGGCTTTTTTGGGATTTACCATTAAAGGTAATGATTTATTGAATAAACAATAGTGAATCAAAAAATTCAAAGTATGATCTATGGATAGCTTTTTGAAGTATGTGTTCATGGTTTTGAACTCATAGGTCAGGACATCATCCAAGTTTGAATCCTTTAGACTAACAAAATAATCTAAAGAACAATCTATATAGATAGGACCATTTGACATGGAATCACAAGCACCTCCTAGAAGAGCATGAGAAGTTTTGGTGATTCTGGCATCCTTCAACATCATTATGATGATGGGAAAACCTTTGCTGTAGTGACCTAATAGACCAATCCTGACATAGGATAGATGCATGTACTAAAATTTTTTAGGACTGGCTCTTGCTTGTCTCTGTAATTCACCTATTTCTTTTATAGTGAACAACTTTAGACCTTTTTCAATTCCATCAGTAATAGTATACTGAAGTTTAGCAATCTTACATCTACTAACACTCTTATAAAAAAAGACATCTCTCAATCCCTTAGGGATATCTCTATAAATATCAAAAGCTTTAATTCTAGGAACAGTAAATTCTTGATCAAAAAATCTATAGCCTAAATCAGCTTCTTCTAAAACATTTGTATCAGTTTCTCGTAAAGTAAAATCTTTTTCATCTTGGGAAAAGAAATTTGTGTAACTTGCCTCTTCATTTCTTGCAACAGTATGATCTTGCATTTTTAGATCTTTTGTTCCCTTTCCATTGTCTACCATTACTTGTGCTTGTCAAATCTACGCTTGAATCCTTTCTTGAACCTAAAATTTTACTACTTGAACTTGCCCTAACATGTCTTTGCATGGTTTAACACAAGACTTACCAACTAGGTCTTACAAAATATTTGCGATAGTTTAGGGATGCTATAAGGAGAGCTTTATAGAGAGCTATACCAGATAATTAGGCTCATAATAAGGGACAATAGATGGAAATTTGTGAACACATATTTCTTTTCATTAAAGTAATATTGGAATAGGTTTACAACTGATGAAGACTACTACTGTGTTGGTTGTATCAATGGCTTCATTGATAGTGATGAATAATGCCTAAGTAGATGGGGTTTTCATCTACATTTCTTGTACGTGTTATCATTTGACTATCAGCTTTGGGAAAGCTAATCCCTACTTCAAAAACCATCCATATAAGTATTTGGACACAATTAATGTTTATGTGGCTTATATTGGCTCTGGCATTTCGAGTGTCCCTATCGAAGGAAGCTATTCATAATGTGAACCAGTAACCAAAGTCTAGTCGATCAAAACTAGGGGTAGAATCCACTACCATTTAAAAGGATTAACCCAATACCTTAAAAGGGTCGATGATCTATTCCTTCACGAGTTGAAAAAATGAAATTCCCATAGTAACTTTTAGGTGTAAAGTGAATGCATTACGAGTTACATGTCCCCACTCATTTTTTTGCATACTATTGTGCTTCATAGATATTAGGGTGCATCCATATCAATACATAGGTCATAGTGGACATCTTCTTTAGTAGTGTGTGTGTCACTTCAATAAAGTGGTTTGTTTGATCTTCACCATGTGACAAGCATCAAAGGCTTCTCTCTCCTTCTCTTTGCCTATATAAGGAAGAGCTTCTAACCTTTGAAGGCATTTGAAGTGAAGAGAGTTTAGATTCTAGAGTCTTTAGGAAAGATTTCTTAGTCTACAAGTAGAGAGTATGCTCTCATCTTTTTGATGATAAAAAATTAGACCTTGTATCTAAGATGTCTAGTGAGTTTGAGAATTGTAAGCAGGTGTGCATAGGCTTTATCATAATCTTAGTTATTTTCTTTTTTATAGGCATGTATATGTTGCTCCATCATTAAGTGCTCAATTTATGCAATGGAAGTAGATCCTCTTCTTCTCTCAAAGCTTGGTATAAAATCTGGTATCAGAGCCTATTTTGATGTTTGTATCAATTGTAAATCTATTCCAATATTACTTTAATAAAATGAAATATGTGCTCATAATTTTTTGTCAATTATCCCTTATTATGAGTCTAATTATCTTGTATAGCTCTCTGTAAAGCTCTCCTTATAGCATCCCTGAACTATCACAAAGACATTGTAAGACCTGGTTGATAAGTCTCGTGTTAAGTTGAGTAAAGGCATGTTAGGGAAAGTTTAGGCAATAAAGTTTTAGGTTGGAGAGAGGATTCAAGTGTAGATTTGAGCACAAGCAATGGTAGACAATAGAAAGGGAACACAATATCTAGAAATGCAGGATCATATTGTTTCATGAAATGAAGAGGCAAGTTACACAAATTTCTTTGCCCAAGTTGAAAAAGATTTTACTTTACGAGAAATTGATGAAATTTTTTAGAAGAAGCTGATTTAGGCTATAGATTTGTTGATCAAGAATTTATTATTCTAGAATTAAAGCTTTTGATATTTATAGAGATATCCCTAAGGGATTGAGAGATGTCTTTTCTTATAAGAGTGTTAGTAGATGTAAGGTCGCTGAACTTCAGCATACTGTTACTAATGGAACTAAAAAAGGTCTAAAGTTGTTCACTATAAAAGAAATAGGTGAATTACAGAGACAAACAAGAGCCAATCCTAAAAGATTTCAGTACATGCATCTGTCCTATGTCAGGATTGGTATATTAGGTCATTACCACAAAGGTTTTCCCATCATCATAATGATGTTGTTGAAGGATGCTAGAATCACTAAAACTTCTCATGCTCTTCTAAGAGGTGCTTGTGATTCCATGTCGAATGGTCCTCTCTATATAGATTTTTCTTTAGATTATTTTGTCATTCTAAAGGATTCAAACCTAGATGATGTCTTGACCTATGAGCTCAAAACCATGAACACTTACTTCAAAACTCTATCCATAGACCATACTTTAACTTTTCTGATTCACTATCATTTGTTCAATAAATCATTACCTTTAATGGTAAATCCCAAAAAAGCCACGAGTCTTGAAGAAGCCTTGTCTACTGTCTAGAAATCCACTACTCCAACCATAGAGTTACGAGCCCCACATATTGTGAAACATAAAGATATCAAGATGCAAACTAAATGGGAACTTGAGTTATGGAGCAAAGATGCTCAGCCTGAGAAGCCTTCTCAACTACAAGGGGTCAATATCCAAGAGACTGATGATTTTGCTGTACTTAACTTTGCAAATCCAAATATTTCCCGGTCTTGATCTTCTAGAAATAGTTGTGAACCTGTGATACCATCTTGACCTTTAGTTAACCACAAACCTTCTACATCTATAAAACTAGCTCCAAGAATGGAGTCTTTATTTTCTTTTTTGTATATACATTATGCTCTTCCTAAGCCAACACCATTGTTTGGTAATGACACCTCTTTCTGTTCACACGTACATTTCTTTGAACTTGAAGATGGCCAATTAAAATATGATAATTATAATTTTGTCTTCACCACTCATAAATTACAAATGATATTTGGACGCATCATTTCTTTCCCTGAGCTAGATAACAAGAATAAAAAAGTCATTGAAGTTGTCACTCCAGGAGGAAAATCTATAACTCCCAAAGTCATTCCTTCATTCTATGATTTTCTGCAAATAGATCCGACTGGTAAATACCAAATTGATTTTTGGGCATGACATGACTCTCCTATAGGAGAAACCTAGGTCTCATCCCAAATTAAGTTGCTCAATTGAAATAATCCTTGTACCCGTAAACACATGCTCCTTACTAATGCAGTGGCATTGTTGGGTACTCAACAAATCTGCATGGTGATGTGTTGAAATGGTTCTATGTTACTCGGTTGCATCTTTAACCGAGGCTCTTAGTTATTGAAGGAGCTTGGTCCCTGAAGGAACTCGATAAAACCTCTGGTGCATGGTGGAACATGTATGTGGCAATGCTTGTGGTGCTCGGTTGATGTACTTGCTCGGTGATGCTTGGCATGCTCGGTTGTTTCACTGGTGCTTGGTTATTTGACTAGTTCTCAGTAGTTCTAGTTTACCAACTAGAGTTCTTGAATTTTTGGTTGGCTGACTTGGTGTATTTAATAATGGTAGCTTTTGTTGTATTCTCTTATGTGGATCTAGAGGCCAACATAGAGAATTAATTGTTTGTAAGACTATTTGTGAGATGACTATTGTTGCATTTAATATTTGTTTGTAGTAGAAGCCGACTTGAGTTAGGAGTTAATTATTTCTCCCAACCGACTTGTAGTTGAGGAAATGTATTTAAGGAGTGTTTGGGTAGTTGTTTAGGCAACAAATTTAGGGGTCAGTTAGTGGAAGTAACTTAGAAGGATAATCATTGGATCCTACAAGATCTTGAAGATTAGATTGATTGTCTGATAGTTGTAATAGCATAGCTAGTGGTTGCATGCTTGGAGACAAGAAGATTTCTTGGAGGCTTGTGAGCTCAAGTTTGGATCTGGCTTAGGGGTTCCATTAGTTGCTGATGTGTTTCAAAACTGGACTAGCTAGGAGATTGCATAAATACTTTTGTAAGTGATTATATTTGGGCCTAGCCCGGAAGAGCTTACAATCGGGCATGTTGAATGAAAATTCTATTTGGGCATATTCTTGATGTGTTATTTCCATTATTGGTGTTTGGCTACAAGTTTGGATAGTACTTTATTGGATCCTCTGATGGTATCAGAGCTTGAAGTTCTTGAGTGTATAAACTGATCACCGAGTTGAGGCAATTTGCACCAAGACCTTATGTTGGTGATTTGTTGCCTTGATTTTTCAAAGGTATTGAGGATGCCTCCAAGAAGATTGGAGCCTAGGATGATTGCAAATCTCTATGATGTTGTGGAATCAAAGATTACATAGAAGGTTAAAGTTGATTTCATATCTGAGATGGAATTGATGAAGAATGACATAATTATGAGATCATGAGGGCTATTACTGGTGTGCCAAGGAATCTTGGTACTGAAGATGGTTATGAGGAGGTTTTTGAACACTTTGAAGCTATTAGATCTAGTGGAGATGACCAAAGGGATAGATCTAGTGAAGATAGAATTGGTTGGTTGCATAGATATGGAGCTCAGTTAAGTACTAGTTACTAAATGGAAGTTGCTACTTTCTCTAGTACCTTGAGACCTGAGGATTTGATTGATTGGATTGGTGAATTAGAAGATTTATTTGTCCTTGAAGAAATTGAAGATCCTCTTAGAGTAAGATTGGCACAGACAAAGTTGAAAGGACATGCTGCTCTTTGGTGGAAAGAATTACAAAGAGATAGAGAAGATGAAAGTGAAATGAAGATCAATTGGTGGAGGTTGATGGTGACTAAATTGAAAGCTAAGTTCATACCTGCCAACTATGAGCTTGACTTTGTTAAGAAGTTACAGAATCTGAAGCAAAAATATTTGACTATGGAGGACTATATCGAGGAGTTCTATAAGTTGACTATTCAGTCTGGACACAGAGAACTTGGTAAAGAAAAGGTAGCTCGATGTGTGAATGGTTTGAGATTCAATATTTAGGATGAGCTTGGTATGCTGAAGATTGATTCAGCTGAGGATGCTTATCAATATGCTCAGAAGGAAGAAGATAAGTTGAAGAGGAGAAAACATGGTAATTCCTAAGGGAAGGAGAAGCTCAATCACTCGGTTAAAGATAAATTGACTATTGAAGATGAACCAAAACCTGTGGAGCTGAAAAAGAAGACAGGTAGGGTTATCTTTAAGGCCACTTGTTATAATTGTGGTGAAGAAGGACATAGATCTTTTGAGTGCACACAGAAGAAGTTTGGTGATCGAAGGAATGTTGTGGTGAATGACAACATTCAGAATAAACCTGAATCTGACAACTTGCTGGTTCAAAGAACATTGCTTGATGAAAAGGTGGAACCCTATCAGAGGAGTAATTTGTTGAGAACTCGATGCAAGTTAGGAGGTAAACTTTGTGATGTGATGGTGGACAGTGGTAGCACTAATAACCTTCTAGCTGAGAAGATGGTTCAAAAACTTGGTTTGAAGAGAATGAGACATCCTTATCCTTATAGGATTGGATGGTTGCAAGATGTTCATGCTTTGGAAGTGAGGGAGCAATGTCTTATTGATTTTTCAATTGGCCAATATAAGGATCAAGTGCTCTGTGATATTATGGAGATGAGTAATTGTCACATATTTCTCGGTAGACCTTGGTAGTATGATTGTAGAGCTATGTATGATTATGTCTGTAATACCCCAAAATTGGCACCTATTTAATTTCATCAATTTTGGTGCATTATCTCAATTTTACATCACCAAAGTCCTAGTTCCCTAGATAATTTTCTCTCTCCTACCTGACTTAATTTGACTTGATGTCAATTGCAAAGACCATAAATTGCAATAATCAAATATTAATATTAATTCCTAAAGTCCTTGACTTTAATTAGCTAAATTACCTCTATGATAATTTAATTTAGTTCTAAAGTCCTAAGCACTTTGAATTAAATTACAATCTACCCCTTTGGCTAATTACCCTTAAAAAAGAATTAATAAATATTTAGTTAATTGAATGGACACCTCTTTATTTGAATTTAATAATTCAAATTACTCGAAAGGTCACTCCCCACATGTGGCAAATTTTATTCTTTTAATGAAATAATTCATACATTTTTGTCTCAAAGGGGAATGAAGAGTCATGAGTTTCAAATCAAGAAACTCTTCATTCCTCTCCAGGCTTCTCTATTTAATGAACCTCTTTTTCTCATTCAAGAGAGCAATTTTTGAGAGCATCTACACTATAGGCATTTTTTAGTCTCATTTGATTAATTTTTTTCAAAGCTTTTTATTGCATTTATTAGATTAATATCTCATTATTAGTATAATCTTTGCATCACATTTTAGACTAAATTTGCTTATTTGTTCTTAGTTTAATATCATATTTGTTTCAAGTTCTTAGATTAATTGCATCCTCATTCTTAGATTAAATTGCACTCCATCTTAGATTAATTTCATCTTGCTCATCTTTATTGCTTCTTGGAAATCCTCCATTGTTGAATTGGTCTCCCAGCTGTTGGCTCTCATTCTGAGAGTATTCAAACACCCCATTCACATAGGAGGCAACAGGTCGCCTCACCATAGAATTTGGATTGAGTTCTTCATACTCTCTCCTGAATTCTATCAAGTGAATAATGACCATATTGTGTTGTGCCTGATTTAGAGGTCACATTCAGTCACATACATTTTGGCACCCACCGTGGGGCAGAAAAGATCAATTTCTGGCCTCATTCTTGATTGGTTTTTCAATTTTAGTGTTGGTTCCAGGCCTTTTACGGCCATGTATAGCCTAAAAACCTTGTAATATAGTAATGGATGGATATAATGATGAATCCTCTTTCTCATGCTTTTGGTTTGGTTCATTTTTATAAAAAAATGAATAAGTTATGATCATTTTGGTGAAAGTGGATATTTGTAGATTTGAGATTCTCTGAATACAGTCAGATTGAAACATCTGGTACGGACAAATTGTGAAGAATGAATATCTCTAATAATATTCATTGAAAAGATACGTGAATTATCTTTCATTTCCTTTTGGTTTGAGTCATTTTTATGTAGATTTGTGAAAGTTATGGGCATTTGAGTGAAAACTAGTTTTTAACAATCTGTATGAGAGTTGCAGGAAATGATTTATTCTTAGAAAATGATTTATGAATGGGAAAAATAAATGGCTTACATATTTGGAAACTATATTCATTAATAGTTACTATGAAATTGGTTTGGTTTCATTTGGATTATTTTTGAGAAAGATATGTGATTCCCTAGGCAGGGTTTGGTGTTTTAAATCTGATTTATGACAGAAAAATTGCAATCTGAAAAGGTTATTGGTTGAGGAACCAAATGGAATCATAAGACCTTGTAATTTTGGGAAATGATAGTTATTGATGTTGGCTAAAAAATTAATTCTTTCTATAAATTTTAATATTGTGATTTTATGGGTCAAATAAATCAATCTTTAAAGACTATCTTGAAGACATCAATGTTACATATCTTACGGTTTGTCATTGATTTGTCTTGATTTTGTACTTTCGAATGTGTGATAAATGCTGGATTGTAGATCTTTGGACCTAAGGTGAGTTCTTAAAATCTCTATAACATTTGGACTTTAGAATTAAAATTGAATCTCTCATGTGTTTGGCTTGAGTGTTTACATGCTTTCATAGAACACATTTTAATTGATGCTCTTAATGGGAAATGAATGAACATAGATTTTCTTTCATACAAGTTTATGTAAGTGAATGCTTGTGTTTAAACCTTAAGTAATTCTTAGTTCCAATATCAAATATCTCATTGAGTGATTGAGGGCATGGATTCATTCCTTGTTTACATGAAGAGTTAAATGCACCACTTTGTGGACTCACTTCATGTTTACTTGGAAAGTTAAATATTCCATGATTCAAACCCTCTTGCACTTATGAGTAGTATTGATTAGCAGTCTTAGATTACTTGTGATTGATCTAGATTGCTATCTTGAGTTATTGGACTCGCTAATTTGCCGGCCCCTCATTTCCACCCTGTGGTTGCAATCTCAGCACCACATTAAAGGGGAGGGGTTTATAGGAAAGAAGCGTTAATTGTTCCACTAGGCAACCCTTTTGTGCTTTTTGGAACTCACTTGTTTTCTAGGTTGTGGATTCATTTGTAGCTTGTGTGAGGTGTTAAGTGTTCCACCTTGTGGACTCACCTCATATTTTCTTTAAGCATTAAGTGTTCCACCTTTAGTGCTTTTCAATACTTTTTGATAGAGAATTACTTACTTTTCATTTTTTTTAGAAGGCCTGCTTGGGGATTTCATCACCCCAAGGGATGACCTTAACTCCCATGTTTCGGTGAAGTATAAATATCAGGAGGTGAATCCAAAGACACCTCTCTTGGGAATGAGTTAGATTTCACTCTTGGCTAAGCCTAAAAGAACTTTATACCTTTGAGAAGTGAAGGAGGAGATTTGGGTTACCGTCTCCCCCCGGCTGTGTGATTTTAGATTCGTCTCATCTACAGATTTATGCCTCACGTACCTTGCATATATCGAGGAATCCCTTTAAAAAAGCTATTTATATCCTTGTAGACAACTTGCTAGGATGTTGTTGTGTTTTCAGTGTCTTCTAAAACATTCTCAAGAACATACACAAGTAGAGTCCTTAGGGAGTAGAAATACTAAGTCACTATTCCTGTTCGTGCGCAAGGTTTCTTTGTCCCTTGCCCATTGCTTGAAGACTATTTTCTTGAACTCCTTGATTGTTGTCTTATGTGCTTGATCAATGACATAAATCTGATCTACCTTCTATCCATGATCTATTTTCTATTTTCCTATTGTTTACCGTCGAAAACTGGTTGTCTTGAGTTAGGAATCGATCGATCTTTGCTTTGACTCGTATTGTCTCTCATTAGTCTACCTTATCTCATTGTGCTCTTGTACCTTGCATTGCGATTGTCTTATCTCAGCTGTTCTAGCCATCTCTTTTTAACAATTCATACCAGGTTCATCTTGCATCTTGGCTATTCTAGCCATTTATCTCCTTTTCGTTATCTTAGAGACAGAGTCTAGCTTTATCCTGAATCTTTGCTTGTTACATCTTCGTCTATGAATGTCACGACTCGAAGTGGCAAGACTTATCCCATTCAAAACGCTGATCAAGATCAAAGTAAACCTCATAATTGAGACATAGGTCATCCTGAATTTGTTATGAAATCTAAACTTTGTGAGAGATCCTCACATTCCTCCTCGTTCCAAGAGTATTACAATCCATTGTTTCAGATAAAGTCTGACTTATTATTTCAAGAACATTATAACCCATTGTTTTAAGACCAGCAAGACTTTGAAGGGTCACTTTCTAAAATTGAACCTATTGATTCTTTTGAACCTATCGACTCTTTCACGATCTCTCAAAATACTACCAAAAATATGGGAGATCCATTCCACTTCCCAAGGGGAGGTAAATTCAACGATAGTCATGAGCAATCTCCAAATGACCAAGGTCATGGTCAGTCTCAAAATGACAAGAGTTATGATCAATCCCACAATATTCAATATCTGGTCAACATCCAGGACCTTTGCAATTTGAAATAATGATAAGGGGAGCCTCTCCTAACATTTCTCCAGAGATGGAGACAACTATGCACAAAGTATCTGCATGAATTACCCGAGTCTGAAAACCTTGATATCTTCTTGGACAGTCTTGTCCCAAATTTTGGATACCAAGTGCGATTACAAGGTCCCCTCACTTTTGACAATATGATTAGGTGGGCTGTGAGGATAGAAGCGTTTATGGTCAAGAAGGGAGAATTGACTTTGAACAAAGACAACAAGCAAGGACCTTCTCCCTCAAACAAGGATAAGGATAAGATTTTCAACAAAAACATAGATGTTATGAATGACAGGGTTGTTGACAATGTGATGCCAAAACCCTCAAAGTCTATCTTTAATCTTAGCTCTAGCATGCAAACAGTCAATGCCACTGAGAAGGCTACAACAGAAGCTCAACCGCCTTCCAAATTTGCTAGAAACAAACCTTGGATCTCTCACTGTGACATGATCATTGCTCCAAGGAGCGAGGATACTCCTAAACCCATAACTCCCTTTGTCTTGTGAGGCCCTGCGTCTCCCTCTTATAAATCCACATAGTCTCCAGCTTGTGCGAATGCTATCACTCGATCTCATGCAAAGATTGTTCTCAAAGGTCCAGAACCTTCGACATCTAGATGAAAACTATCTATGGATAAAGCCCTCACCAAGGCAAATGTCCCCAAAGATCTCAATCTCGACCAGTTTCAATCTATGGTGGATCATTTGACCTCACCTCATTATTTGTCCTTCTCTGAAGAAGATGATCACTCTCTAAGCCATCCGCATGATGCTCCCCTACACATTGAAGTTATGGAAGGTCCCAAGTGTGTCCACCACATCCTCACTGAAAATAATGCTACCCTAAATACTTGCTCTGCTAAGCTTCTTACCCAAACAATAGACAACTTTGTTCCTGTCAATAGAGAGTCCACTGAGTTCTATGATGCTAAGCTAAAAGAAATAGAAAAGACCTTGAAGATCAAAGATATTAGCATGGGGGAATATCAGATTGAGTCCATCTTGTCACTGACAGCTCTCCCCATATCTCCACATTCCTGTGAAGAACCCTCTAAAGATAGATTTGGTATTGGCTGTCAAAGCTATGAGCTTGACCAACCTAGCTACAGCTTTCACTCATGCAAGGATTCAAATAATGAAGAAACACAGATTCGGCCTATGACATATGAAAGACCTTTGAATGATCAAAATTCTGATTTAGACTACCAAAAAGAGTCTTATCTACATTCTCAAGTGCTTCAAGAACATGATCTTGGTCCTTACCAGGAGGATTTTATACACTCTACTGAACAGATTTCTACTACTACAACTACTACTGAATATGTCATTGCCTCTAATGGCACACATACTGATTGGGTGCAACTGTTGGATGCTTCCCTTATCTTGGGTATGCCTCAAGGTATGCCTATTCTAGATTGTTCCACCACTTCTACTATTGAACAGACTCCTACTACTGCTAACTCCAATGGCACACATACTAATTGGGAGCAACTGTTGGATGCTTCCCTCCTCTTGGGTATGCCTCAAGGTATGCCTATTCCAGATTACTCTACTACTTCTACTACTGAACAAGATCCTACTGTTAAAGAAACACTTCCTATATTAGATGATAGCAATGAAGAAAATATGCCTCTAACTATGTCTCTAGCTAAATGGGACTCCACATCAGATGCTACTATAGAAATACTAGTTGATGCTATGCACTTATATGCTAGTCTTAACAACTCAGAAAGAGGAGAAAGTTATGATCCTCTAGATCAAGCTATTGATGATGATCCTTTCCACCCTCCTGTGGAGATCATTCCTATGGCTCTTAGGCCATCTACTCCAAGCTATACTCCTACTGCTCCAGCAAATCATGGGTATGTAAGACCCCATTTTGTTACAGCTTTATGGAATATTGGTAGATCCAGAATTGAAAGTGTTCCTATTCATGCACTCTTACCACCTAAAAGGGGACCTGACTCTTGGAATAGACCATCTTGGTTAGGCTCACATAATATTCCTCCAAACTTATCTGACTCTTCTAAGATTACTCACAATCGACAATGCTCTATGGAAGATTACTTTCTTGATCTATCTAATGCATTCATGAATGATGAGGATGATATTGATATATTTTCACTTGAGCCCATCCCATCGACTTTTCTTCCCCCTTCATCTCCCAGAAAAGTGGCTTGTCCACTTCCATCTCCATCTCTCCACCTGAACCAGTCATATAAGCCTTTTTCATCCACAATTCCTGAGTCTTTTGGAAGTAACTTGGATGTGCAACATAAAAACAAAAATAATGAGAATCCACTTATATCTCAAGGTCACCATGTCCCATCTAATCGACATGTGACTACAAAGAAAGGAAAGCAAGAGGGGTGTTCAAAAGACTGCAAAGGTCCTCAAAAAGAAGAAGATAATCAAAAGCCAGAAAATAAAATAAAAAATGGATCTTGAAGTCCATTCTATAGGCATTGTCATCAAAAGCACCTCAAAGTAAAGAAGAAAAAATTCAAAAGCTATGTGGATTCCAAAGAAAAAAAAAATCAAAGTTGTCATTCGAGCTTCCAAAATTCTCATGCTTCCCTCCATTCCATCACCCTTGCCTCTCATACTTTACACTCTTCACTCCATCTTGCCTTTTCCCAAAGTGCATATCAGTATCTCCTTATTGCTAATGGCATGACTAAGAAAAATCTATAATGTACTCTTCCTAAGCGTTTAGAGCATGGGAAATCTAACAAAGAGTTAAGGTGTGTCCATGAGGATATTTGTGGGTCTCACTTAAGTGATCTTTCCTTGACTATGGATCTCTTGACTTTTGGACACTACTGGTTGGCTCTCCTGTTACTACTACAACATCTGGTTCTAATTCTGCAACTTCTCAGCTAGCTACTACTACAAATGACTATGTTTCCAGAGATCACCACTGAAGGAGAGAAACTCAAAGAGCCCATCAACACTCTTCATTTGAAGAAGTTCTACATTTGACATTCTCAGTATGCTCATGTACATACTTATTGATCCTGAAAAAATCCAAAAAAATTGATATATTGCAAAAAATTCTAAAAATTGCAAAATGTCCTTAAAAAATGATCATCTTAGTGAAAACCTGGCAAACAGGCGCTTTGATATATCTATTATCTTGGTGAAAACCTGGTAAACAGGTGCCTTGATAATACAAAAAAAAATAGAAAATTTCAAAAATACAAAAAAAATAGAAAATGTGAAAAATACAAAAAAAATGAAAAGATCAAAAATACAAAAAAATGAAATATTCAAAAAAATACAAAAAAAAGAGAAAAGTACAAAAAAATTGAAAAAGAGAAAAATGTGCCATTGATGAAAACCTGGTAAACAGGTGTCATAGTAGCAAAAATAGAATCTCTGCCAAGATGGTGAAAACCTGGTAAATAGGCGCCTCTTGTTTTCCTGAAGTAACATCTTCTCTCGGCATCGCTTGGCTCTTAGTTTCTTGCTTTAGTTTGCTTTCTAGCTTTAGTTTGCTTCCTTTGTTTCCTGCTTTAGTTTGCTAGCTCATGCCTTGCTTTCAGTGTCTTCGAGATTTTCCTCGACTCTTCATAGATTGGAACTGGTTCACACTTGGGGGCACCTTCCTGGTCTAGGGGGCATTGTCCTATCACTTTCAAAAACTCTTTTTGAGCATCGGTCACCAGTAGTTCTCACTGTGTCTGCCTGCTGATGCCTAGCTACTTTTGAGATTTCTCTCCTTGAGAGTCTCTTGTGTATCAACGGCCATATCATCCAACTGTGCCCTCCACTGCTCTATCTTACCCAACAGGGGCTAGGTCATCACACCTGAATACCTGTATATGTAAGGCTCCAGTTCCTGTCGAGTATCATGAAAAAGGGGTCTACACATGAGGAGGTGCTCCCAGGCCCAGATCTACAAGATGAAGACTCCTACTACCATAGATCTTGCATCTCGATAAAAAATATCATGCATCTCATGATACATGCGTGCCAGCATACACTCTCCCCATCCAAATCTCATAGCTGGTTTGTCCAACATCCTCTGCAGCATGGTACCCCAGCCGCACTCTAGTCCATGCTGACCTTGATCAGGTACAAGGTAGCAGCTTAGAAACATCGCCAAAACAACCTGGAATGGATGAGTACCACCATATCTATGCATCAAATCCTCCCAAGAGATGGCTTGGCCCATCACAAGATCATCCCTGAAGATAGTCCTCAAGGACACTATACCCTGTTGCGGTTGTGTGTTGTACTCAACACAAATACCATGAATGGGTATCCACAGGATCCTGTATATATCCTCCGTGGTCACTGCCATCTCTCCCATCAAAAAATGAAATGTGTTCATCTCCGAATGGAAACGCTCTACTAGTGCTGTAAGAAGGCCGTGATTTACCTAAATGTTGGGTAAATCATGCAAATATCCCAAGCCAAGAGCGTCAATATGAGCACTCTTAGCATCTGTAAGTCTCTGAACTAATGTAGTGATGACAAGGTGGTGTGCCCAGAATGTGACATCTGGAAAGTCAACCTGCAAAGCAAGCGATGATACGGGGTTAGTACCTCAATCATGCTGGTTTTCAACACTGCAATAGCAACTACAGCAAAGCTCTATCCTAAGACAAGACTCTACAAGGCTTTACTTGGCTGATTTCATGCAAATTTAGCAAAATTTGGACAAACTATAAATTCTGTAACAGTCTTTCATGTGAATAAACTCTTGGTTCACACGAGACAAGAAATTTTTCACGCGAGGAAAGAGAATCTTCGCGCGTGACCAGCCAACAGCTAGCATGAGACTCTGAACCAGTTGCACACTAGTTCACGTGAGGAAACTAAATGCTCACACGAGGGGGAACCTAGGCCCGTGTGAGAGACCTACTTTCTCGCGTCAGATTTCATAAATTTGTTCCTATCTACATTAGATTCTCTTTAAAAAAATTGTACGAATTGAAATGGAAGGTTTATCAACTACTTACAGGTGCGTCATACTCTGGTGGCCAGCATGTCATCGAGAGCACTCAAAATAGTGTGTATGCAATGGAAGACCCTCCATTTCTCTATCTCAGAGCTCGGAATCACTAGAAGATGAAGATGAATAATGATTTGAAAATGACTCCTCCAGGCCTTATATAGCTTTTCACCTAATTTTTGAAAGTGCTCCATTTTGCATGAAAATTGCACCCTTGGCTAAATCAACTATTCTGAATCCATTTTCAGGATCAAAATCAACATCTGACATTTCTAGATAGCTTGAAATCATGTTTTAAATTCTGAGACCCTTTGGGATCAGACGCTTGTGCAGTCAACCTTCTGGCATCATCTTCCTACCAGATTTTCATCTTTGCATCATGTTCTTGAGATCTTTGCTCTTTTCATCAAAGTCAACTCTAGTCAAACTTGGTCAACAGGACCTTTGCATTACTCCGATTCACTTCTGCAGCTTTGTGAATCTAGTCTAATTTCTTTTGCTCTACAATCTCTTATTATTTATCATCCTTCTAACATGTCATCTTTCAATTTTTCTCCCGAGGGGACAGGATGATTACATCATTGGAATCTTGTTGAATCTATTCTTGAATCAGTTTGATTTAAATAATCAGTCCTCATTGCTAAGGGCATCTTCACGCCTCGCATCTTGTCATCTAGAAATCTATCTCTTAGGTATCTGAGCGATCTAACTCAGATCCTCAAGGATCATTCTTCATTCTGGAGATGGTTCTTGAAATCTATTGGGTATTGGGGAAATCTAACCCTGATTCCTAGGAGTCAATCTTCATTCTGGAGATGACTCTCAAAATCTCTTTTAGACCATTATTTGGGCAATCTAACTTGGGTCTCGGAGGGCTGAGCTTCGTATTGGGGCAATCTAACCCTGATTCTGGAGACAGTCCTAATTTGCATCTAAATCTCACTCTAGGGCATTGGGGCAATCTAATCCTGATTCTCATCTCTCTCAAGAACCGTTGTCTTTGCAATCTAACTTAGACTTTGGAAAATTCATGCTTTGATCTGCTTTGATCTGTCACTTCAGACTATTCTTTGAATCAATGCACTGCTCGCACATCAATTCAAAGAGGGGCAAATGTAATACCCCAAAATTGGCACCTATTTAATTTCATCAATTTTGGTGCATTATCTCAATTTTACATCACCAAAGTCCTAGTTCCCTAGGCAATTTTCTCTCTCCTACCTGACTTAATTTGACTTGATGTCAATTGCAAAGACCATAAATTGCAATAATCAAATATTAATATTAATTCCTAAAGTCCTTGACTTTAATTAGCTAAATTACCTCTATGATAATTTAATTTAGTTCTAAAGTCCTAAGCACTTTGAATTAAATTACAATCTACCCCTTTGGCTAATTACCCTTAAAAAGGAAGTAATAAATATTTAGTTAATTGAATGGACACCTCTTTATTTGAATTTAATAATTCAAATCACTCGAAAGGTCACTCCCCACATGTGGCAAATTTTATTCTTTTAATTAAATAATTCATACCTTTTTGTCTCAAAGGGGAATGAAGAGTCCTGAGTTTCAAATCAAAAAACTCTTCATTCCTCTCCGGGCTTCTCTATTTAATGAACCTCTTTTTCTCATTCAAGAGAGCAATTTTTGAGAGCATCTACACTATAGGCATTTTTTAGTCTCATTTGATTCATTATTTTCAAAGCTTTTTATTGCATTTATTAGATTAATATCTCATTATTAGTATAATCTTTGCATCACATTTTAGACTAAATTTGCTTATTTGTTCTTAGTTTAATATCATATTTGTTTCAAGTTCTTAGATTAATTGCATCCTCATTCTTAGATTAAATTGCACTTCATCTTAGATTAATTTCATCTTGCTCATCTTTATTGCTTCTTGGAAATCCTCCATTGTTGAATTGGTCTCCCGGCTATTGGCTCTCATTCTGAGAGTATTCAAACACCCCATTCACATAGGAGGCAACTGGTCACCTCACCATGGAATTTAGATTGAGTTCTTCATACTCTCTCCTGAATTCTATCAAGTGAATAATGACCATGTTGTGTTGTGCCTAATTTAGAGGTCACATTCAGTCACATACAATGTCAAGAATATATTTACTGTTGAGAAGAATGACATGAATTTTTCTCTGATGCCTTTGTTGGATACAACACTCAGTAGGAGAAACCTAAGATTTTTTAGCTGAGATGAGTTGAATAATTCTAAAAGGACTTATTTGTTTGGAGGACAAACCTATGTATTATCAAGAAAAGACTTGAAAAGATAGAGGAAGTAGAAGTGGAATAGTATGCAAGATGGAGACTTGAAGGGCTTGTATGTGAAGAACCAGTTTGGGTTTTATGTGCTGAATCCTGAAAGATGTTCTTCCAGCCTATAAGAACATCTTTTCAAACCTGGGGTGTCTGATGCATGAGCATTCTTGGGTACTCAACAAATTTGCATGGTGATGTGTTGAAATGGTTGTGTTACTCAATTGCAACTTTAACCGACGGTCTCGGTTATTGAAGGAGCTCAATTGCTGAAGGAACTTAGTAAAACCTCTGGTGCTCAGTGGAACATGTACTCGGTGATGCTTATGGTGCTTGGTTGATGTGCTTTCTCATTGATGCTTGGTGTGCTTAGTTGTTTCACTGGTGCTCGATTATTTGACTGGTGCTCAGTAGTTCTAGTTTACCGATTGGAGTTCTTGGATTTTTGGTTGGCCGACTTAGTGTATTTAATGATGGTATCTTTTGTTGTATTCTTCTATGTGGATCTAGAGGCCAACATAGAGAATTAATTGTTTGTAAGGCTATTTGTGAGCCGATTGTTGTTGCATTTAATATTTGTTTGTAGTCGAAGCTGACTTCTCTTAGGAGTTAATTATTTCTCCTAGCCAACTTGTGGTTGAGGAAATGTATTTAAGGAGTGTTTGGGTAGTTGTTTAGGTAGAAAATTTAGGGGTTAGTCAGTGGAAGTAGCTGAGAAGGATAATCATTAGTTCCCGCAAAATCTTGAATATCAGATTGATTGTCTGATAGTTGTAATAGCAAAGCTAGTGGTTGCATGCTTGGAGATAAGGAGATTTCTTGGAGGCTTATGAGCTCAAGTTTGGATCTTCCTTGGGGTTTCCATCAGTTGCTGATGTGTTTCAGAACTAGACTAGCTAGGAGATTGCATAAATACTTTTGTAAGTGATTATATTTGGCCCTAACCTGGAAGGCCCTAACCTAGAAGGCCTTACAACTGGGCATGTTGAATGAAAATTCTGTTTGAGCATATTCTTGTTGTGTTATTTCACATTGTTGGTGTCTGGCTACAATTTTGGACAAACCTTTATTAGATCCTTCGACCTCAGACTGCATCACTTACCAAAGATATTCAACACCAATAAAACTTGAAGACCTTAGCCCAAGATAAGAATCATGCTAGTACTCAAGTTAATGCCCATAGGATCATTGCTATCATCTAGCAAGTTGAAGCCCATCTTACTAAAGAATGGCAAGATGATGTCCTTAATTTTATTCATCAGTTACACACTGATTTTGGTACTTTTGAGAAACATGTCGAAGTGTAGTGGGCACAACAAATATCTTTCCAACAATCCCATGAACAACACATTAAAATATTGTGTTCTGAAGTTAACATGGTTTTCCAAACCGTCAAACTTATTGATGTAATCTCTCAGTCTACCAGTCAATAGTTTCGTCATGTTGAGACTACTGTAATTAAAGAATCCACTAATATTAAATCACATGTGGATGAAATATCAGATAAGATTCAAAAAAAAATTATTCAACCAATTAAACCTATTAAAATAATGAGTTTCCCTGATAGCTCAACAAGATACCTGCAAGCCCAGTATAAAGGAAAAGGGCTAACCACAGATCTACCTGAACCAAAAATAGATAGGGTCTAGGATACAACTACTGGTACTATAAGAACAACTACCCCAAAGGAAAGACATAAAGGGAAAATTCAGATAACTAGAGGGAATACTGGTCCTAGCAGTAGAGGAAATGAACCATTTAGAAACCTCCAGAATTTCAAAGTTGATACACCACCATTAGTAAATTTTGACACCTTTTATACCACTAAAAATCTTAGAAAAATAGATGCTATTAGAGCATGGGTGATCTATTATGTGTCTACAAATACTGGTATAGATGAGACATAAGTCATTAAATAAGCTCTTAATTCTCTTACTGAAACTACCAAAAGAGTTTGGGATTGCCTTGATAATACTTATAGAAATGATTTAATTAACATTGGCATTGATCAAGTATGTGCTCAATTAATAAGAATGTTTGTAGGAAGGACTGATTCTATTGAAACAAAAACCTACAGAAGATTCATTAGCAACAAGTGTTGTGACTTAACCAGGTTTGATGAATATTGTGATGAAGAATTGCATAACTTTTATTAGTCTAGAAAGGAATAGAATCAGGAGTTTATGTACTCCGCATTTATTAAAATTTTTGAAGGATTAGGAGAATATTATCATAAAAGGGTACTAGAAAATCTAGTAGATGAAAACCTTACTATCTGGGAACTCACTTTCCCATAGTTAATTCAAAATTTAAAAGAAATCAATGAATAAGTCTGTCAAGAAGTCAGTAAAAGAAAGGAATTGAAAAAGGTAAAACCCTTGATCTCTCCTACTATACATAAAATAATTACACCACTTTTTGGATGTGGTAAAACTTTCCATAAACACAAGAAAAGATATAAAGAATGTACTGAGTGTTTTCATAGGAAAGGAAAGTTTTCTTCCAAAAGAAAATCCTACCAGTGAAAAGGATATTTTCGTAAAAAAGGAAAATTCAAAGGAAAAAGTAAATGGAAACCTACCTATTACATATGCAAAGGTCACCATTTTGCCAATAAGTGCCTTGAAAAGAATGAAGCCAAGTTCAAAGGTAAGGCACGTGTGTTGAAAGAAGCTGGATTAGAAAATCTAGATGCATTTATTTATATTGATGAATATCCCTCTGATTCAGAGGATATTTTTCTAACTGATCAAGAGGAAACAAATGAAGAACTAGGATAAGATCAATCAGATCACTTTTTTTATTCCCATAAACAGCCAGAATCTGATTCAAAAGTATCATTCTTCTATAGAATAATGCGAGGTATGTCTGACCCACAACAAGCCTTAGAACGTATTTTAGAGAAATCTATGATTTGGAAAGATTATAGAAAGAAATGAATATGGGTCCTAAGACATGGAAAAAGAATAAGCTTAAACTAGCTAGCCTTGAGGAGCAGAAAAAAGAATTACTAGGTCTCTACCAAACCAAAGACCCGACCATGGATATAAAATTCCACCATGGCAAAGACAACAATCAACCTTTGGAGGTCGTTAACCTCTTAGATTTCCTAGACTTAGTCTGTTAAAAAAAATGAATCCTATTAGACAACAGACTAAAAGAGAAGCCCTTGCACCAGACAGCATGGCACGCAAAATTTGGAGGCAACATAGAAAAGAATTTCTCAAAAAGGTTGTCAGTCAAGCCTCATAAGAACTTCAAGAATTATCTGAGGAAGAAGATGAGAATCTTTAGGAGGAACTAGACAAAGGAAAAGAATTAGACCAATTCTCTTCAAAAATAACTCCCACAGAGACTCCTCAAATAACTTCTACCATAGATTATTTTTATTGTCATGAAAAATCATATAGTCCATTTATTCATAATGCTATGGTAATAGAAGGTATTGATCAAGATATAGGTGAAAGGACTGAAGAAATTGAAGAAAACTTTGCAAAACATACTCAACATTGTAGAGTCACAAAGAAACTAGTACGGACATCCTGTCCAAGGTTAGAACTACGCATTCACTTTAGAGGTACAACTCCATATCCCTTAGCCTTTTTATGGGATACAGGTTCTGATTTAAATATTGTAAGATACCATTGTTTTCCTCTTGATCAATGGATTAAATGAAATATAGAGATTACCTTTGGCAAAGGGAGACATATGTCTCATCTAATCTGCAAAGCACCTATTGAGTTTGATGATGAACACCAAGATTAATTAGTTTTTGTCCATTATGAAATAGATGGCTATGATGGAATCATCGATAGTACAACCATGCAGCAATGGGAACCAAACCTGATAACTAAGGATTCTGTCTTTTTAAATAATCACAAAGTACCAAGACTACATACTAGACATGCATATACAAGTAAAGCTGAACTGGCAACCCCCAAGTAGAGGAATGTAGCCTGGATCACAAAACAAGCTGAAAATACCACTCCATAGATAGAGTAACTCAACCAACAGTTTGTAGTAACAATGATGACCAAATATCTCAAGCAACAAAATCGAAATCTAATCTACAGATTACCTTTGAAAATAGATTCAGATGGTAAGGAAATTCTTCCTAAAGCTAAAGCTAACTATTTCCTAATGACTCCATAGGAAACAAAACTTTGTAAGAAAGAAATTGAGGAACTCCTTCATCAAGGATTTATTTCCCCATCATCATTTCCATTTTCCTATCATGCTATACATATGTACATAAATTTGATGAGAGTGGACAAGAGATATCAGAAAAAAGGTTATTGGTCAATTACAAACCTTTAAATAGTTGCTTGATTGACAATCAATACCTGTTGCCCACTAAAGACCATATCTGGAAAACCATCCAAGGGAGTCATATCTACTCTAAGTTTGATTTAACCAAAGGTTTTTGGAAAATCACTGTCCATCCTGATGACCATTATAAAACAACCTTCTCTATTCCACAAGATCTCTATGAATGGAATGTTTTACCCTTTGGCATTAAAACAACTCCCTCTATCTTCCAACAACAGATGGATAAAATCTTTCAAAAATACTCAAAGTTTATTCTCCCATATATAGATGATATCCTTGTGTTTAGCCAGAGTCCATCCTCACATTTTGAGCATCTTCAACAATTCTTTTCTCTTTGTCAACAACATGGTCTTGTTGTTCATCCTACCAAATCCCACTTTGCTCAAGAATCTATTATTTATATTGGCATTCGTCTTCTTCCAGGGGGGAAAATGGAAGCATAATCCCATATTTTAAATCAAATTGCAAGTCTCTCTATAACCAATGTAAAAGAACTTCAATGATTCCTTGGTCTTGTGAATTACTGAAGAAGACCCCTCCTGCATGGTTAGCCAAACATAATCAAGCCATAGAACACATCAAACAGAAATGTGTACACCTTTCTTCTCTTATCTTACTTGGAACCGGCTCTAAAATCATTGAGACGGATGCCAAGGAGCACACCTGGGCCAGTATTCTCAAAGAAAAGAATGCTCAAGGAAAAGAGGAAATTGATAGGTATGTGTCTGGTAATTTCAAAGGGAATGAAGACACGAAGGTTTGAGGAACCAAGATGCCAATATATTAAGTACATAATATTCAAGAAGACATGGGTGTGCTCTCAAAATGGATGAGAGTATGCATGCATGATGAGTGATGGATAAGTGGATGGAGGGATATGAAGCTTGATCTGGCATCCCCCAAAATGTGAGTTGTCATATAGTGAGCACTAAGTTTAATATTATACTCAACACTATACACCAGGATATGATGAACCAAGATGTGAATGTATTAAGTACGTCATCAAAAGGGTCAAATACAACCATATGTCTTATGACACCATGATATGAAAGACCATGATGCCTTGTGATAATAGGATGCAAAGACCACAACAAATACAAAAAACTGGTAATACATACAAACAACAAGCAAGCATGCATCCC
Organism: Chamaecyparis obtusa; assembly: GCA_027943335.1. Lineage (NCBI taxonomy): Eukaryota > Viridiplantae > Streptophyta > Pinopsida > Cupressales > Cupressaceae > Chamaecyparis > Chamaecyparis obtusa. Next base: position 2,334,333 of record BSBK01002398.1, read on the forward strand.
ATGAGAAGGATACATCCCATGATGATGATTGTGGATGAGAGGATAGATTGATTAAGGTTGATGTACTAGATAACAAGATTGGATTGTATGGATTGCAAATGATTGGATTGATTTGATATTTTTAAATTTTTTGAATATTTTGTATTTTTTTTATTTTTAAGTTTTTCTTTTATCAAGGTGTCGATTTACCAGATTTTTACCAAGACACTAATTTTTTTTAGGATAATTTATATTATTTTTGGATTTTTACAGATACATATGATACACTATATAACTTAGGCATAGAACCACTTTAGAGGAATGATGTTGATGGCTTGCCAACCATGATATTTGGGATGGTTACAACTTCTTCTATTATACGTGTTTGATGATGGAACATCAGAGGAACATGAAGATTGATTAGCTGACCTTCTGACAAGATTGATTGGTAAGAAGCATCACCTCGCTATATACAATAGCTATAAACATAGGACAGGGACTGACTTTTAACAACTATATACAATGGCTATAAAGACAAGACAATGTCATTAGTAGACTGTTAATGACTATATACAATAATTATAAAGACAAGATATGGACAGTAGGGTTCTCCCAATGTCTTAGAAAGCATAAACGATCCAAATTTAGCAAGAAAAAAGGCCAAGGAGGATTCACGAGAGCAGACACAACTAGTGTATCAGAGAGAATGGCGAAGAGATATGGATCATTGATGGGGAGGAGAGGTATTGAGTACAATGAGAGGAAGTAGAAGGGGTGAAGACAGTGGTGATGAGAGTGTAGATGGGAGATGGGTGAGATCAAGACTCAGAATAACACGTCCTTGAAGAGATCTAGGTTTGTTGTTGTCTCATTCTGCACTTAGGAGATATGCTCGGGATGAGGGCGATGGAAGCAAAAATGATTTACCTCAAGATCGACTAGGTGGACTTAGTGCTCAGGTTGATGCCCCTACTCAAGATCAACAAGATTGTACACCATTGTAGTCATAGGGTGAGACATGTCTCACTGATTAGGACCGTTGCCTTGTGGATTTGATGGCTCAGATTGTCTAGATGTACACGTGCATCGACTAAGGACTTAAGAGGTTAAGACAATGCAAAAACATGGTGCTACCAATAGTTGGGTACAAGAGCTACAGATTAATATGGTATAAATCCCATGGGTACTTGGACAAGGTACTATCAATGACGCATGGGGGATCCTAGTATATGCACTATATTGGGGGGAAAACCAACCATTCTTTCCAAGCTTTCCTAGAGAAAGGAAACTATGTGATCAACTACAAGGAGTAAATCTTTTGGTACAATTGCAAAGATCAGAGCTAGATGTCTCAGTTCAATCATTTTTGTCAGATCGGGGATTGTGACCAGGATATATGTTGTAGGAGGACCACGATGTGGTGGTCACAAAGAGAACCAACCTGTAGGAACTCCTTGCGATGGAGGAGGAAATGGTTGATGAGGTTGAGAAGGAGGTTACCTAGTGTAATAGATAAAATATGAATGGGGTCCTAGGGCAATGGCTTGCACACAAAAGAGACCCCAAAGCCAATATTTTACACTTACATTTGAATTGTATTGATTTGGAAAGTAAATGTAGATGACTAATATTGAAATTAAGAAATAAAGGTACTTACCTCTGAAAAAGAATCGGCTGAAAACCCTGTCAAATGATCTCAAAACCTATCGATTTTCATGATTTTAAACCGAAACTGCGAGATCTACAAAACTCAAAAATCTTTTCTCAAAATTCACACAGGTTGACTTTGACCTTTTAAAAGGTCAAAGACCACATTTTTATTCTAAAGTCTGATTCTGATTATGTTCACAGATCCTGAAAGATTGTCGAAAAGGGTATCCAAATTCGCTCTTAGATCTGAGATTCCACACCTATACCTACAAGAAAAATGGTGTTTTGTTTGTTTGGGGGGGGGGGGGGTTCCTTGGTCAAACCCCGATTTGGAATCAACCTTAATATTGAAATTGAAATAGGAGAATGCTAGCAAGTAGTAGAAATGAATCTAACAATGAAGCTATGCAATTCAATAGATATGCTAATGTATTTGGAATGTAATCAAGTATATAGATATGAAAGCTTGAACATAACATCATCAAACTTCCATGATTGTATGCTTGAAGTCCACCTTAAGGGAAGAATGAAATGGATCTTGAAGATGAACAAAAGGATCTTGAAGAAAGATCACACCATCATGATGGCTAGATCTAGGGTTTGAATGATAAATCTTGAATGCTTGAACCAAATCCCTTCAATAGCTTGAATGCTTGAATCCTTGATCTTCAATGGAGAACTTGGATGGAGAAGAAGACTTGAATGCTTTAATGAATTCTTGCTTGATCACCTTGAGAGCTTGAGTGCTTGATTGCAAAACTTGATGTGAAAAAATGAGAGAGGAAGGCCTCCTTTTATAGTGATCTAGGGCACAATCCTCTAGAGGGGCCACCTTAGGGAATTAAATTCCAATTAGGCCTCAAACCTATAGGAATGGACCTAAATTAAATATAATTTAAGAGTTTACCATTTCAGAGACCAAAATAGCGGACCTAGAGGTGGGAAAACCATTATTTCTGAAAACTGACAACCGGAGATCCTGAGACCTTAAAATTTGAACCCAGGTTCAAGGATGAGCTTGACCCTAACTAGGTCAAGGTCAAGGTCAACCTTGACCCCTTTAGGTTGACTTTGACCTTAAGGGAACAGATTTCTAGGTCTCAGTCAAAGTGAGAAATAGGAGGTCTCGGGGGTGCCCAGAGACCTAGAAATGATGCCAGAACAAGGTAGAGTGCCAAGGAGAGGCAAAAAATCCTATGATGAACATGATGAAGTCTAGGAGGATCCATTTATAATTCCTACCTAAAAAATAGAGCCACAAAAGAGGGAAATTTAGGAGAATCCTTAAAATCCTAACCCTAATTTCACCTAGAATGAAGCAAAAAAGAAATGGAAAGCAGTGAGAAATCCAGATCAAAGAAAAGATCAATTCAAGGCATCCAATATGACCCCAAACCACTTACTCAGAGGGCTAAACACTCTTAACATGGAAGTGCTTCCATTTTAAGATGATGCACCTAGTTGTAGGGTCTGATGGATAGACTTCGGGAAGAGAGAACCCAAACAGAAGTGACCTGTTTGCGGGGTCTGATATAGGCAAAGTGATCTCAGGAAAACAACACTCAGTAAGCATGTAAAGTATTGCAGATTAGGAATGAGGCTTCAAAGAAAATAATAAAAAAGATTGACACCATTACAACAAATACATAAGATCAACTTAATACTTTTACTCAAGATGTGAGCAATCTTAGGCAATAGCTATAGGACTTGACGGTGGAGAAACATCAATGGAGGTTGTTGGCAGTAGCCTACAAAGGTTAGTGAGATACTACATGATAGGCAGTGACTCTCTTAGGGGCATCCCCATTATTGAATGAGACTTTTTTAGTAATGAGAGATTCAGCTAAGGTTGGGCAGGAAGGCTACATACTAAATGAGACTATTACATCAGGAAGTCCCAGTAAATCAAAGACAAGTAGCATTCATAATTCTTTGTGTCATCCCTCTTTGTGAATGCCACTTGCCTCTGATCTACTGGGACTACCTGATGGTATAGTCCCATGTAGTACATAGGCTCTTGTCCAACCCTAGTTGAATCTCTCATGATTGACAAATTCCTATTCAATAGGTAGGATGTCCATGGTTGAAACACTACCCATCGTGTAGTATCTCACTTACCTCTATAGGTTTTTGCAAATAACCTCCATCAATCTCTATCCACCATCAGATTCTCTAGCTGCTGCCTAAGATTGCCCACATCTTGAGTAAAATTATTCAGTCACTCTCATGTCCCTACTCCAATGGTGTGAATATCTTCCATTATTTCTAAGAAGGCTCATTCTTGGTCTGCAATACATCATATGTTGACTAAGTGTTGTTTTCTTGGGCCCACCCTACCTCTATCAGACCCCACTGATGAGTCACTTCTTTCTGGGTGCTCTCTTCTTAGAATCTATCCATCAGACCCTACAACCAGATAACCTCCTTAGCCTTGTCATACCTATCCTTCTCAATCACAAGTAGTTCCTACAGGCTAGTTCTCTCTGTGACCACCACATCGTGGTCCTCCTATAACACATATCCTGATCATAATCCTTGATCTAACAAAAATGATTGCGCTGAGCTATCTAGCCCTGATCCTTGCAGCTATATCACATGATTTTCTCCCTGTAGTTGATCACTTGACTACTTTTGTTTAGTAAAGCTGAAAAATATTGGTTGATTTTTCCCCCACAATAGTGCATATATTGGGATCCCCCCATGTCATTGATAGTACCTTGTCAAGGTACCCATGAGACTGCTACCATATTAATCCATGACTCATGTACCCAATTATTGGTAGCACCATGTCCCTGCATTGCATCAACTTCTTGAGTCCTCAATGAATACAAGTGTACATATAGGCCTCCCTCTTGCAACCTATCCCTCTGAGCCATCAATTCCACAAGGCAATGGTCCTGATCAATGATACGTGTCTCACCTTGTGACTGCAATGGTGCACAATCTTTTTGATCTTTAGTATGGATATCAACCAGACTACCTAGTCCACCTGGTCAAGTTTGAGTTGAATCATTTTGGCTTCCATCACCCTCATCCCAAGCATGTCCCTTAAGCACAACATGAGGCAGCAACAGACCTAGCTTTCTCTGAGGACTCTCTCTGAGGACATGCTATTTTGAGTCTTGGTCTCACTTGTCTCCCATCTACATTATCATCACCACCTTCTTCACTTCTTCTACTTTCTCCCATTGTACCCAATACCTCTCCTTCTCTCTTCCAGTGATCCTTATCTCTTCACCCTCCTCCTTGATACACTTGTTGCATCTGCTCTTGAAAATCCTCCTTGACCTTTTCATTTGCTAAATTTGGATCCTTTATGCTTGCTAAGACATTAGGATCACCCTACTCTCCATATCTTATCTTTATAACCACTATATATAGCTGTTAACATTCCATCCATGTCATTGTCTTGTCTTTATAGTCATTGTATATAGCCGTTAAAAGTTAGTCCATGTCTTGTTTTTATAGTTGTTGTATATAGAGATAGGAAAAATATATTTTGATTAAGAGATATGCACCAGTCATTCAAAAGAGTGACTAGGAGGACTAATGATTGGAGATGAGGATAAGGATGCCCCCTCAAGAGGACATGTGGGTTGAAGAGGACATGGGTGGGCTCTCAAAATGGATGAGAATATGCATGCATGCTGAGTGAAGGATAAGTGGATGGAGGGATATGAAGCTTGATTCGACATCCCCCAAAATGGGAGTTGTCATATAGTGAGCACTAAGTTTAATATTGTACTTGACACTATTCACCAAGGTATGAGGAACCAACATGTAAATGAATTAAGTACGTGATAAAAAGGGTCAAATAAAACCATATGTTTTATGACATCGTGATATGGAAGACCATGATGCCTTGTGATAATAGGATGCAAAGACCACAATAAATGTAAAAAAATAGTAACACATACAAGCAACAAGAAAGCATGCACAATAAACCAAAAGGAAACCAAAATCTTGCCCCTACTCAAGCTGAAAAATTATTGATGAAGTGATTAATGATGATTGATTGAGAATGACAAAGTTAACGATAAGAGCAATGCGCATCCAAAGAATTGGGAAGGATACATCCCATGATGATGATTTGGGATGAGAGGATAGATTGATTAAGGTTGATGTACTAGCTTACAAGATTAGATTGTATGGATTGCAAATGATTGGATTGATTTGATGTTTTTGAATTTTTTGCATTTTTCTAATTTTTAGGTTTTTTTGTTATTATCAAGGCACCGGTTTACCAGATTTTCAACAAGACACTAATTTTTTTCATGACAATTTATATTGTTTTTAGATTTTTACATATATATATATATATAATACACTTGTAAAGAATACAAAATGTGATGATTGGTGTGTTATTGTTGATGTACATGTTCACCAACATGTAAATAATATCCTTTACATATAGAAGAATTGGGGATGGTAAGATTCTCTTCTTAACCCCAAATTTCCAAAAGAAAGATCTAAATTGATTAACCACAAGAAAATGGTCAATGCATAAATGAATCAATCGATTAGTAATAAGAAGAAAGAGGAAAACCTTACATTTCATTTTGGAAGAGAGTATTAAAATCTTAATTGAAATGAATTGAAGACAAATACTAACCTCAAAGTATAGCAAATTTGGAAATTGCTATTTTTTGGTGTCTGTACTGAGTTTCTAGAAATTATGCAACCGGATCTGGAACAGAAACACAAAGACAAAGAAAACATAGAAATTGTTTTCTTTTATGAGCCAGTTTGACCTTGACCCAAATATGGGGGTGCAATCGTGCCCCTTTATGTCGACCTTGACCTGCACTGCTCTGCCAAAAATTTTGTTCGTGAATCCTGAAAGTTTGTCGAAAAGGGTATCCAAATCTGCTCTATAATTCATTGTTTTGTGCCTGCACCTGCAAGAAAAATGGTTTTTTTGTTTGGATGAGGGGTTTCCCTTGGTCAAACCCTACTTTTAGAATTAACCTTGAAATAGAATTGAAATTGCATTAATAAACAAAGTAAATAGAATAATTCACCTTGCTTATGTTGAAACCCTTGTGGAGGATTTGAATCCTTGAATCCACAAGTATGGATGGTTCAAATGGATGTAGAATTGTAGGATGTAGGATGTCTCAAATCAATTGCCTTTAGATCTTGAATGGATCTTAAAATATGAAGAAGCTTGAATGGATATGGATGGAGAAATATTCAACAAGAGGGCTTCAATGGCTACCAATGGATCTCCTTGATGAATTTAATTTTGAATGCTTGAATGCTCACTTTGATAAATTATGCATAGATGATCCTCCATTTTCTTTCTTTCCCTTTTCCTCCTCTTTTCCTCCCTAAAATGAGAGGAGAAAGCTTCCTTCTATACTAGTCTAGGACACCAACTTCTAGAGAGGCCAACATATGAGAAATAAATTCCCATCAGGTTCATACCATTAGAAGTGGACCTATATTAAATTTCTTTTAAGATTCACCATTTCAAAGCCTGAAGCAGCTGACCTAGAAGCAGGAAAGAATTCTTTCCAAACCCCGACATCTGGAAATCTTTGGAATTTGAAATTTAGACCCTAGGTCAGGGTTAAGGTTGACATTGATCTAGAAGGTTGACCTTGACCCTAAGGTCAAGAACCTCAAAATATCAAAGCAAGATAATAGAGGTAGGAAAGAAGTGGAAAATAGGGTAGGATAGGGGAAAAACCAAATCCAAATCAAAGACCCATTCAAGGCATTTGACATGACCCCAAACCACTTACTTGGAGGGCTAAACCAATCTAAAATGGAAGTGCTTCCATTTTTCAACGATACATTTAGCTCCCACTTTAGCAAGAGTATGCAATCTATAAAAAATCTTGGTAAAGGAGATCATAAAGAAAAAGAAAATCTTATTGAAATAAAAGGGACAAAGAAATCCTCAAGCCCCTAGGGACTCAAGTCTTTGTCAACCCCAAGATTACAATAAGAGAGACATCACTAGAAAAAAGAGAGAAGAGGGTGCAATTACCTCACCCAATGAGAACCTATGTCCCATTGTGAATCACACAAGGAAATAGTGCAACTGGAAAGATGGAGTTAAACCACCTAGTGAATGTGGCTACTCACTAGTCAACCCATCAAGGATTCACCCTCAAGAATATTCTATTCCAAAAGAGAAAAGTGTTGGCAATTTGGCTGAAGTGAGTACATAGATGTTTTCATTATGGAAACATATGATCCACATTAAGAGTGCATGGGTCAGAGAGCAAGTATGGTAGATCGCAATGCAAATTTGTCTAAGTGTGAGACAGTGTTTTCACAATGTACCAGGATATAGTTTTGGTTTGTGACATTGACTAGAGAAAGTTCAATGCTTGAGCACTTGAACATAGATGCTATGATGGCTACTAATGACCCATCTCAGAGAGAAAGTCAGTACGACATGTACGAAATTAGTTATGACAATTTTACCGAAGACAGTGTGAAGCGGACAGGATAGAATATGAAGGCAGAATTGGTAAAGAGTTAAGTGATTATTTTGTTTATCAAAATAATGACTTAACAATATAAAGGGATGACATCCTAGATTTTAACCCTTAGATAAAGATATATGGAAGCCGACCATGTAAAGTTATTAGCCTTAATAACTTGTATATATGCAATTGTAATTGTAAAGAAAAGTAGCGATGAAAAAGTGATGTAATGAATGTAATTGTAAAGTGAATGTAATAGTGATGATGCAAAGATAAGAGAAACAAAGGAATATTGATACAAGTAGAATAAGGTTATGTACCTTGACCAACATTGTATATTACTTGTTTGGGCAGTGGGCTCATCTTGTAATCAGATTTTTGTATCTACAACTCCTAATAGGGTTGAGGCTTCTAACAAGGCCTATAGTCCCTTAACCAGGACTGATACACTATACATATGTAATATACTCCTAACAGGGTCAACATCCTTAACAGGATACTTTTTGATTAGTGGATCTTTGTCGGTTCCATCCCCACTGAGGTTTTCCCTTGGCCAGGGTTTCCTCGAGAACATATCATGTGTTATGAGTTCTTTATTGTTATGCATATTATTTAGTTTCTTATGTTATGCATGTATAAAGATAATCTGTTATATCCATAATTGGGCAAAAGATAAAATTTGTAGAATACTGATTCACCCCCCCTCTCAATATTCCCTGTTTCTAACAAAAAGCCAAAACAAGAGAGATCTAGTCTTAAGGACACCTTCCGACCTTAAGGGATCAAAACTTTTTAAATTGAAACTAGAGGGATCAAGAGATCCTATAAGGTAAAAATCCATGCTTTAAGGATTAGTCTCTAATCCATAAAGGGAGAAAAAAAAGTTTTTAAGTCTGAAAATATTTTGGAAGTGCGTGTGTGCAAAAAGTGAGTAGAGCATATGCCCCCATGTTAAAATCATTGCTAACACTTTAACTGGAGCAATGGCTTGAATGGAAACATTAAAAAATCCACTAATTATGTTTCCACTACGAGATGCCCCCAAGTGAAGACAAATCAAGGGAAATACCACATAAACATATAGAGAACATAGAAGGGATCCACCTACTGTGGGGTCAGTATGATCATAAGCATATATATATATATATATATATATATATATATATATATATATATATATATATATATATATATATATATATATATATATATATATATATATATATATATATATATTATTGAAAATGAATTGACATCATTCCCCAAAGAAAGTAGAACTACAATCACAATGGAGGAAAGAAAATGCAAGAGTTACGAAGAAGAGTCTTTTTGGATGACAACATGGAGACCAAAAAGAATCAGTGCTACCAAGTTGGAAATCCAAGCGGACTACACAAGGAAAAAATTTATGAACAATAGAACTGATATAACATAACATGAAAATAACATATAGAAGAATAGAGATACATATACAGGAATAGTACAACAAGTTTGATTCCTTTATCACCTTGCACCAACAAAGTAACAAGGGTCATATAAAAGAATCTAACAAACATTTAGCAAACACATTACGTTAGAAACACAATACAATAGGCAAACACATAAAAAGATACCATGGAGGACAAGCCAATCAAGTGCATTGCCTACTCTTCGCATCTTGGTCTATATAATTTAGGGAAGGTGGGAAACTCACAAGAGGGACTATATTCAACATTGTAGGAATAATAGCTAGTTCCAAAAAAGGATCCTCTTGAGAATCATGATGTTTGATACTAGGTGTAATTATCAATTGTGTTGAAAGCATATTAGGTAAATCAATATCAATGTCAATAGTCTCATATTCATCATTAGCATCATTAGGATCATCAAGAGTGTCTTCTTCATCAAGATTAATCAAAATAGAATCTAAGATACGAATAGAATCATCATAATCATTCATCTTAACATCATTATTAACATTAACTTCTTCCAACACATTAGGCATAGGCTGGTCAAAATAAGGTAAATAACTTTGAAGAACACAGGCATGGGCCTTAGCTTGAGCCCGATGCTTCTTACGATGTTCATTGGAAGATCGGTTACATTTTGTCTCATTTGGAATATGTTGAGAACTAAGAGGAAGAACCACTAGTTCCTTAAAGGTTCTATAGGAGGATTAGTAGGATTCTTAGTAGGCTGAAAAAAAACACTAGGAGCTTGATTAACAGAACTAGAAGCAATGGATGAAGGAGGTATGGAAGGCGTAGGCAAAACACCATGATTAAGATCCATCTAAGGCATGCTTAACTCAATAATCTTGTGATGTTTATAGGTTTGATATGAGAAAAAAAGGTTATCAAGTTGACAAGAACATAAATTAGGTAATGAAGGCCAAAATAAGTCAAGGGTAGCACAATCCCTAGGCCTAGAAGGTTGATATATACTCTGATTTTATTGTTTTCACTTCTTCATCATTAATGAATTTAATACACTTATGGATAAGAGAAGCAACGGCATGCATGACATTCAACCAAAGAAAACCAAGCTTAACTTGAAATTGATCAGAAGTAGGGACAACAATGAAGGTAGTGTCCACAACTTTACCACAAATTTCAACATGCAAGTTAATAGAACCAAATTATGGATAGAGAAAACCATTACAAGTTTGGATCCACACATTAGATGCATCATAACAATGACATTGTAAGTTATTCATAAAAAGGTTTTCTTCAGTAATGACATTGACTAAGGATATAGGATCAACAAGACAACCATGCGTAGGTATCTTAGAAATCCTAGCATAAATGTAGAGGGGACCATCAGGAGCTTTAATAGTCTCAGAATCATCAAAGGTGATCAAGAGTTCCCTAGGTCTTTTATTCTTAGGTTTTTTTTGAGGTTTAGGTTGAGGTTTCAGTTTAGGCTTAGGTTGAGGTTGAGATTAAGGCTGGGGTGGAGATATAGGTTGAGACAAAACAACATGCTTCACATGGTTAACAATATGATTGAGACCATCCATCTTTGAATCATAAATAATATCCACAAACGATGGTTGAACAATGGTATTAGTATCATGTGTAGACAAAGGATTTGTATAGATTTAGAGGTTTTGATTAGGAGATACGGATTTGTTCCCACTACCATCAAAATTATCAAAAGATAAAGTGTTAGAATCAATTAAGTCTTGAACCTTATGTTTTAGAGAATAACACTTCTCAGTATCATGGTCATTATGACGATGGTATTGACAAAAGGCTTTGGGCTCAAAGGATTTGGATGCCATCATAGTAGGTAAAAGAGGTTGAATAGGAGGTAAAGCAATCATATTAGCATTCAACAATTTACTCATAATATAATGTAAAGATTTAGAAAGAGGAGTAAATGTATGATTCAAATGAAAAGAAGTGGATGCAAAAGTAGCATTGTTGGATGCAACAATAACTTGATCAGCAACTGCATTTTATTTCTTATTTATCTTGACATAGTTGTTAGGTTTTTGAAACTTTTTTGGATTAGGAGTAGCATCACTCTTATCAACTGGAACAGGAGCCATTGGAGTGTTGCTCTCAAATTGACTCACTTGTAATTGATAATGATGAAGTGCTGCACAAAGTTGTTGAAAAGAGGTAAATTTAGTAAGGTGAATCTTATCTTTAATATCCTTTTGTAAATTTGAAATAAACATATGTTAAATATCAATATCAAGAACATGATAAGAAATTTGAGCATACAAATGCTTAAATCTACCAATAAATTCAGTCAATTTTTCTTTAGTATTTTGTTTACAATGCATCAAATTAGTTAAGGAAACTTGCAGACCAATGTTATTTTGGAACTATTGGATAAAGGCATTAGCAAGTTTTGGAAAAGAATCAATAGAATAAGGAGGCAAGGAACAATACTATTGTAAGGCCTTATCACGAAAAGTTCTTGCAAACAACTTGGCTAAAATCCCATGGTCATGAGCATAGTCACTATAAAGGATTTGAAATGTTTAACATGAGTGGCATGGTCTCCCTTACCATTGTAATTCTCAAGACAAGGCATATCGTCTTGCTGAGGAACATGAGCACAAATAATGCCTCGAGATAAAGGACTACCCATTTCACATGTAGGAATACTAAACTTGGATTGAGTTAAGGATGCAAGTTGTTGTTTTAAAGAGGATATAGTTTGAGCTAGACTAATGATTGTGAAATCATTAGAATAAATATGAGGCATAGAAACATTAGAAACACTAGGGAAAGTGTAGGAAGCTATGGGAATGGAAGACACAACTGGTGGAACACTTGGAACCACAGTTGGAAGAGGTTCAAAATAGGTAAAAGGAACATGATGGTAAGAAGGTTGCAATGTAGGTAGAGACTCCAGTGGAATACTCATACGAAGAGATGGAAGAGATGTAGTCACTAAAGGAGGACTATAAGTAGGAATGCTAGGTAAAGGAATGGAAGAAGGTTTCACACTAGTGATAGGAGGAGTGAATCCTAGATCTTGAGCTTCTTGAGCTAAAGGTTTGATATTTAAATGTACAAGATGAGTGATACCACACAAGAGATTAACACCTTGATCACTATCCTGAAGAACTTTCTTAAGAGCCTCTATAGCTTGCATAGAATCTTGATTATAGTTCTCTTGAATAAGCCGGTTTCCCATTTTATCAAGTTCAGTTGAAATTTTTTGGACTTGTTCAAGAGGAACTCTTAAAGCATCATCCTCATCATGAGATGAGTGAGAAGAGTTATGCTCCATAGTAGGATTGGAATCATGAGTGATCAAATTGTCATTCGGGATCCTAAGGAAAGGAGAGGAAGACTCGTGATCAAAGGAACCCATAAGTCTGTGACTTCTTCTAACTGGTATATTCCAAGTAGGACTAGAGGTAGTAAAGCTCAAACACCAATGCAATACAAATGAACTAAATTAGGAAAACACAAGGCATGAACAAATAAATGCTTTTGTATTTTTTCTTTATATGATTTTTTTGTTTAATTTTTGAAATGTAAATGCAAGCACATAAAAGAAGGCTAATATAATATACATGCAAGATCTAACATGAAATATAAATCTAACACCACAAAAGAAAGAGTTATCGTAAGCAGGTTCACCAAAATGTAAAGAATAAAAAAAATGTGATGATTGGTGTGTTATTGTTGATGTTTTCACCAACATGTAAATAATATCCTTTACATATAGAAGAATTGGGGAAGGTATGATTCTCTGCTTAACCTCAAATTCCCAAAGGAAAGATCCAAATTGATTAACCACAAGAAAATGGTCAATGCATAAATGAATCAATCGATTAGTAATAAGAAGAAAGAGGAAAACCTTACATTCTATTTTGGAAGAGAGTATTAAAATCTTAATTGAAATATATTGAAGACAAATACTAACCTCAAAGTATAGCAAATCTAGAAATTGCTATTTTCTAGTGTTTTTACTGAGTTTCTAGAAATTCTGCAACTGGATTTGGAACATAAACACAGAGATGGAGAAAACCAATAAATCTTTTTTCTTTTCTGAGCCAGGTCGACCTTGACCCAAATTGATGAACTACAACTGATTTAGAACCAGAATGAAGAATCTTTAATTTGAGATTACTGAGGAGTTGATGATTAGATATGCAAGATGATTAAATCAGTATTATGTTTTCATTGATGTCAACTAGCTTGACAATACTTATCCTGTAAGTTACTATCCCGACACATCTGAAGGAAGGTGAAAGAGATGAAGAACAAAAATATCTACATGAGGAAGATGTATATGACAGATGAGGATAAGGAATACACTGAGTAACTTGTTGATGAGTCTATGACTTGATGAAATTGACTTTATTATGTTGCATTCATCTATGATGAAGAATAGAGTTTAAAGAAAAAAAGTAGTGTTGTCGGTAAATAAAGCATTTCAGTATACACCGACGAAGTGTAGTGTATACCAAGCGCAGTGTTAACCGAACTTGTGTTCACTGATGCATTTCTTTGTTAACCGAGAAAAATAGAAAGGAATTAAATGATCAGTTTAGCCGATAAAGTGATGAGCTATAAAGTGTATGAAATCGAGGTAACAGATAATGTTTGTAATGAAGATCGATGGCTAACATAAATCAAAAGGGCTCTAATGGAGCAAATTGAAATGTGTTACTGACACATCAGCCAAGGGAGCTTAAAGTGGCAAAATCTGATGGAGGAAAAGAAAATGATTTACTCGTCTATATAAGAGACATTGGTTTCATTATGAAACATATGCTAGAAGAAGAAGATACTACAGAATTATCACGTGGAGAAGTTTTCATGCATTCTGATCATACTAGTTAATAAGAACCAAGCTGCAGAACAGTTACCGAGCTACAGAGAATTATTACCGATGGATAGTAAGTTGATATAGTATTGAATCTAAAGTGTTATATTGATCAAAAGTATTTGAATGAGCTAAACATTGATCTGTAAACTGCAAATTGAAGTTGTTTTAAGGTAGATCATCTACTGTTACATATTTAACCATTGTACATAGTCAAATCTCTTAACCGAGTGGACTATGAAAGTCTTTTGATGTTTCATTCATAGAGTGAACATTGTTATCCTATCAACCCCAAAGTGACTGCCGATTGGATGATAACTTCTAGTCTAAAATCCTCTAACAAGGTCACACCTAACAATGTGTTTGTAACCTTTAATAGGGTTGGGTCTTCACCGACCTCACTTCAGAAGAGTGAACAATTTTGGGTTCTCGGTCCCAAGTGGTTTTTCCCTTTACAGGGTTTCCAGGTTAAATCTCTTGTATTATGTGTTGATTGTGACATTTATTTTTTATCATACTTTGCATATTACATGTTAGATTTAATTGGTAATTATCACAAAGTTTAGACTAACAATCGGTAAATACATAGACAGTGAAAGTATTTTATGTTTACCGACTAGCAGAAGTAGTAGAATTGTTTTGGATTATACATTTTGAATTGGGACATTGGACAACTAATTCACCCCCCTCTCAGTTATTCTAACACAAATACAGGGGTGCAATCATGCCCCTTTATGTTGACATTGACCTGCATTGCTCTAACAAACATTCTGTTTGTGGATCTTGAAAGTTTGCCGAAAAGGGTATCTAAATCTGCTCTGTAATTTGTTGTTTTGTACCTGCAGCTGCAAGAAAAATAGTTTTGTTGTTTGGATGAGGGGTTTGCCTTGGTCAAACCCAAATTTTTGAATTAACTTTGAAATAGAATTGAAATTGCAGTAACAAACAAAGTAAATAGAACAATTCACCTTGCTTATGTTGAAACCCTTGTGGAGGATTTGAATCCTTGAATCCACAAGTATGGATGCTCCAAATGGATGTAGAATTGTAGGATGTATCAAATCAATTTCCTTTAGATATTTAACACCAATTTTGAATGGATCTTGAAATAGGAAGAAGCTTGAATGGATATGGATGGAGAAACCTTCAACAAGAGGGTTCCATAGAGTCTGAATCCTTCAATGGCTACCAATGGATCTCCTTGATGAATTGAATCTTGAATGCTTGAATACTCACTTTGATAAATTATGCATAGATGATCCTCCATTTTCTTTCCTTCCCCTTTCCTCCTCTTTTCCTCCCAAAAATGAGAGGAGAAGGCTTTCTTATATACTAGTCTAGGACACCAACTTCTAGAGAGGCCAACATATGAGAAATAAATTCCCATTAGGCTCATACCCTTAAAAGTGGACCTATATTAAATATTTTTTAAGTCACCATTTCGAAGCCCAAAGTAGCCGAACCGAAAGCGGGAAAGAATTATTTCCAAACCCTGACATTTGAAAATCTTTAGAATTTGAAATTTAGACCCTAGGTCCAAGTCCAGGTTGACCTTGACCCAGAAGGTTGACCTTGACCCTGAGGTCAAGAACCTCAAAATCTCAGGGAAAGATACCAAAAATAGGTAGGAAAGAAGTGGAAAATAGGGCAGGATAGGGGAAAAACTAGATCTAAGTCAAAGACTCATTCAAGGCATTTGACATGACCCCAAACCACTTACTCAGAGGGATAAACTAGTCCTAAATTGCAGTGCTTCCATTTTTTGATGATACAACACTATATAGCTTAGGCATAGAACCTCTTTAGAGGAATGATGTTGATGGCTTTCAAACCATGATATTTGTGATGGTAACAACTTCTTTTGTTATACATGTGTGATGATGGAACATCAGGGGAACATGCAGATTGATTAGCTAACCTTCTAACAAGATTGATTAGTAAGAAGCATCGCTTTGCTATATACAATGGCTATAAAGACAAGACATGCACTAACTTTTAACAACTATATATAATGGTTATAAAGACAAAACAATGTCATAGATGGACTGTTAATGACTATATACAATGCTTATAAAGATAAGATATGGATAGTAGGGTGCTTCCAATGTCTTAGCAAGCATAAAGGATCTGAATTTAGGAAGAAAAATGGCCAAGGAGGATTCACGAGAGTAGACACAATAAGTGTATCAGAGAGGAGGGCAGAGAGATAGGGATCATCAATGGGGAAGAGAGGTATCAGGTACAATGAGAGGAAGTAGAGGGGGTGAAGATGGTGGTGATGAGAGTGTGGATGGGAGATGGGTGAGATCAAGACTCAAAATAGCACATCCTTGAAGATATCTAGGGTTGTTGTTGTCTCATGTTGCACTTATGAGACATGCTCGTGATGAGGGTGATGGAAGCAAAATTGATTCACCTCAAGATTGACTAGGTGGAATCGGTGGTCAGGTTGATGCCCCTACTCAAGATCAACAAGATTGTACACCATTATAGTCATAGGGTGAGACACGTCTCACTAATTAGCACCATCACCTTGTGAAGCTGATGGCTCAGATTGTATAGATGTACACCTGCATTGACTGAGGACTCAAGAGGTTAATGCAATGTAGGAACATGGTGCTACTAGTAGTTGGGTACAAAAGCTATGGATTAATATAGTAGCAGCTCCATGGGTACCTGGACAAGGTACTGTCAATGACGCTAGGGGATCCCATTATATGCACTATAGTGGAGGGAAAACCAACCAATCTTTTAAAGCTTTCCAAGGTAAAGACAACCAAGTGATCAACTACATGGAGTAAAACTTGTGGTACAACTACAAGGATCAAGGCCAAATCCCTTAACTCAATCATTTTTGTCAAATTAGGGATTGCAACTAGGATATGTGTTGTAGGAGGACCACAATGTGGTGTTCATAGAGAGAACCAACTTGTAGGAACTACTTGCGATGGAGAAGGACATGGTTGACGAGGCTGAGAAGGAGGTTACCTAGTTGCAGGGTCTGATGGATAGAGATTGGGAAGAAAGCACCCAAATAGAAGTGACCCTTCTACAGGGTCTGATATAGGCAGAGTGAGATCAGATAGACAATGCTTAATTAGCATATGATGCATTGGAGGCTAAGGTTGAGGTTTCCAAGAAAACAATGGTAAAGATTAACACTATTGAAACAAAGACATGAGAGCGACTTAATACTTTTACTCGAGATGTGAGAAATCTTAGGCAGTAGCTAGAGGACCTGATAGTGGATAAAAATCAATGGAGGTTGTTGGTAGAAACTTATAAAGGTGAGTGAGATACCACATGATGGGAAGTGAATCTCTTAGAGGCATTCCAGTTATTAAATGGGACTTTGTCAGTCATGAGAGATTCAGCTAGTGTTAGGTAGGAAGGCTGCGTACTAAATGAGACTGTAACATCAGGAAGTCCTAGTAGATCAGAGACAAGTAGCATTCATAGTTCTCTATGTCATCCCTCTTTATGAATGTCACTTGCCTCGACAAAGTCTCATTTAATATCTAGGATTCCCCTGGTTGAGACACTTCCCATTGTGCGATATCTCGCTTGCCTCTATAGGTTTTTCCAACAACCTCCATCAATCTTTATCCACCGTCAGATCCTCTAGCTGCTGCCTAAGATTTCTCACATCTCGAGTAAAAGTATTTAGTCACTCTCATGTTTCTATTGTAATGGTGTCAATATCTTCCATTTTATTCTCAGAAGGCTCAACTCTTGTCTACAATACATTATTTATTGATTGAGCATTGTCTACTTGGGCTCTCTCTGCCTCGATTAGACCCCACAGATGGGTCTCTTCTATCTGGGCACTCTCTTGTTAGACTCTATCCATCAGACCCTACAACCAGGTAACCTCTTTCTTAGCCTTGTTAGCCCTATCCTTCTCCATTGCAAGCAGTTCTTGCAGGTTGGTTATCTATGTGACCACCACATTGTGGTCCTCATGCAACACATATCCTGATCACAATCTCTGATCTGATAAAAAATTATTGAGTTGAGGTATCTGACCCTAATTCTTGTAGTTGTACCACATGATTTACTCCCTATAGTTAATCACTTGGATACCTTTGTCCAGTAAAGTTGAAAAAGACTGGTTGGTTTTCCCCCCACAATAGTGCATATATTGGGATCCCCCTGCGTCATTGACAATACCTTGTTGAGATACCCATGGAACTGCTACCATATCAATCTACGACTCTTGTGCTTGATTATTGGTAGCACCATGTCCCTACATTGTGCTAACCTCTTGAATCCTTAGTGAATGTAGGTGTACATCTAGGCCTCCCTCCTACAACCTATCCATATGAGCCATCAATTCTACAAGGTGATGGTCTTGATTAGTGAGACGTGTCTCACCCTGTGATTGTAGTGGTGTACAATCTTGTTGATCTTGAGTAGGGGCATTAACCTGACCACCTAATCCACTTGGTCGATCTTGAGGTGAATCATTTTGGCTTCCATCACCCTCATCTTGAGTGTGTATCCTAAGTGCAGCATGAGGCAACAATAGACTTAGATCTCTCTGAGGTATCAACTTGACCACATAGTCAACCTACTTGATCTTGAGTTGAATCATTTTGGCTTCCATCACCCTCATCCCGAGCATGTCTCCTAAGTGCAACATGAGGCAGAAACAAACTTGGGTCTCTCTGAGGATGTGTTATTTTGAGTCTTGGTCTCACCCGTCTCACATCCACACTCTCATCACCATCCTCTTCACCCCTTCTACTTCCTCTCATTGTACCAAATTCCTCTCCTTCTCCCCGTTGATGATCCATATATGTTCGCCTTCCTTCCTGATATACTTATTGCATCTTCTCTTGAGAATCCTCCTTGGCCTTTTTGTTTGCTAAATTTAGATCTTTTATGCTTTCTAAGACATTGGGAGCACCCTACCCATATCTTGTCTTTATAACCATTGTATATAGTCGTTAACAACCCATCGATGTTGTCATCTTGTCTTTATAACTGTTGTATATAGCCGTTAAAAGTTAGTCCATGTCTTGTCTCTATAACCAGTTCATGCATTATTTAATTGATTAATGTTAGCTTTCTAAATAAATTAATTTAATTAATTAGCTATAGTCCAATTAATCTAAATGGTAACACAACTATTTAATTAATTAAATCTCCATCCTCTATTAATCTAAATAAATATATTTATATATTTAAATTAATTCATAAATTCATTTCCTCCCACTTAGAATTAAATATTATATTTAATCCTATTTGAGCACATTTCTCCTAAATCTAACCCTAACTAAACCCATCCTTTTGTTAGAAAGTAAAGTCCACCAAGATAACTGAGAGGGGAGGTGAATCAGTTATCAGATAATTATAAATTTTATCAACTTCAACAACATTAAACCATGTAAGCAATATAATTACCAACCATAGAAAGATATTCATACACAATAACACAATGACACAAGATATGTTGACTAGGGAACCTCTTGATCAAAGATTAAATCCCGGTGGGAATGATGCCCACAAAAGATGCACTAATATGAATATTCCTTGTGAAAGGATGGACTCTATTAGGAGTCTTATGAAATACATTTAGTACATATGAATCCCTGTTAGAAGATTTTAAATCCTTGTTAAAATATTCTAACCCTGTTAAGAGTTATGGAAGACAGAAGGACCCACTGCCCAAACAGCTTTAGGGTAAGATCACTGAAAACACTATCCAAATAATCTTTGTATTGCTCAATAGAATAATATGTTATCTCTTCTCTGACTATTACAAACTGCACTCACTGTTACACCAGATCTCAATTTCAGATCTTTGTACTTCACATGTCTTCCTTCATAATTCACTTTCACATTTAGCTCTTTTCTTCACTTCATATTCATACACTACTATCCTCTTCTACATACAATAAGGAAATACATTCTTTCCTTTATACCACACTCAAATAATTACAAATGAGTCGACATACAATTACAAAATAAAAGTTTCCATACACTACATCAAATTTACACAAAACTGTCAGCTTCCAAATACAATAAATATTTATTCGTGTGACCTCAAAGCTTGCACTATCATCCACATCACTATAAATGTGTCTTCAACTTCCCTTTAACGGTGCAAACTGAGATTCCATCCCAATTAGGAGATATCATCTGATTTCCACAAATTGCTACTTAGGAACACTGCATGAGTACTGCTTCCACCAAAATGCTCATAACTTCCATGAATAAAAGAATTACTATTTGCACTCTTAACCATAGATATATAACATATCAAAGAGTATATCCTCAACATCGCATAGCTCCAACTGCAATAACCCACGTGCGCTAATTCAAACTCTATCTGCTTCTCTGCAAGTCTCCAAAAGATCATTGTGTTGACATCAATGACAATCATAGTCATGAATGCAACAACAAATGCTACAGAATGACTTCCAAGTATTCATTCCTAACAATCTCCCCCATTGGCATTGATGGCAACATAGATGAAAAAATATCCAATGTTCCAAAAATCCAATAGTGCAACACTGCTGCTCCAAATCCTCTTCATCAATCAAATCTTGCATTGTTTTCCTATTCAGATAGTACAAATAGATTTTTTTCATGTACACTTCTCCCCCATTGACATCAATGATAGAAATTTCATCACTATGTCAACAACAACTCCAATGTCAAAAGACACTATTCAGAAAATACATTCACTAGAGTCCTCGTGACTCAACTCAGATACACATACTCCCCCATAGAGGAAGTACCAACATCCAGTCTGGAAGAAAGATAAGGCTCATATACAATTGGATGGATGCAACCAACTGCATCACTTCTCAAAACTAGGATGCGGCATAACATCAAGCATACCTCTCAGATACTCAAATGTATCCTTAAGCGAAGGCTTTGTAAATATATCTGCTATCTACTCCTTTGTACTTATGTACTCAAGTCTGACTTCCTTCTCAGCAACTTTATCTCTTACAACATGATACTTGATCTATATATGCTTTGTCTTAGAGTGTAATACAGAATTCTTAGACATACTAATTGTGCTAGTGTTGTCACAATGTATGAAAATAGGTTCAACAAACTTTATTCCAATATCCTTCAGCATTTGTTTCATCCAAATTATATGGTTACAATTGTTTGCTGCTACTACATATTCTACTTCTGTTGTGCTCTATGAGATACAATTCTGCTTCTTTCTTAACCAAGAAACCAATCTTCCTCCAAGGAAAAATGCTCCACCGCCGATGCTTTTCTTATCATCAACACTACCTCCCCAATCAGCATCTGTATATGCACATAGGGTAAAATCATCAGATTTTTCATACCACAATCCATAGTCTATTGTGCCTCTTAAATATCTCAGTATCCTCTTTATTACTGCATAATGTGATTCTCTAGGTTAAGCTTGAAATCTTGCTACAATTCCAACTGAATGTGCCATATCAGATCTTGTATGTGTCAAATATTGTAGTCCTCCAATCATGGATCTGTAATTCTTCTGTTCTACTGTAGGAGTCTTATCTGTGCTAGATAACTTATGTCTAGTTACCATAGGTGTTCCAACTGGTTTACAATTCTCCATTCCAAATCTTTTCAACAAGTCATTCAGGTACTTTGTCTGACTTACAAAGATACCATCATTGTTCTGTGTTATCTTTAATCTCAAAAAGTATTTCATTTCACCAATCATACTCATTTCAAATTCAGTCTTCATTTCATCAGCAAATTTGTCCCTAGCTTCATCTTCTCCTCCAAAAATAATGTCATCAACTAAAATAACTATAACCAACAAACCATTTTCAATTTCTTTTGTGTATAGATTACTATTAGTTATTCCTTTTTTAAACCCCAACTTAAACAAATACTTGTCCAATCTTGCATACCAAGTTCTAGGTGCTTTTTTTAGTCCATATAAAGCTTTCTTTAGTTTGTATACCATTTCTCCTTCTTGAGTCAAAGGAAAACCTTCAGGCTGCTCAATGTAGACTTCTTCTTCCAATTCTCCATTTAGAAATGCTGACTTCACATCCATCTGATATACTTTAAATTTTTTGTAAGCTGCATAGGCCAAAAACATTCTTACTGCTTCAATTCTTGCAATAGGTGTAAAGGTTTCTTCATAGTCAATTCCTTCTTGTTGTGAGTATCCCTTACATACCAATCTTGCTTTGTTTCTTACTACTTCTCCTTGTTTATTCATCTTGTTTCTGAATACCCATTTAGTTCCAATAACATTCTTGTCTTTAGATCTAGGAACCAATTCCCATGTTTTGTTCTTTTCAATCTGATCTAGTTCTTCTTTCATAGCATTAGTCCAACTTTCATCTTCACAAGCTTTACTAGTAGTTTTAGGTTCAATTTGAGAAATCAAACATAACTGCTCTTGTACCTTATTCCAAGTTAGAACTCCTCTTTTGATTCTTCCAATAATTTGTCCAATAGGATGATTCTTTAACAAACTTTTGCTAGGTGTCACTGTCATAGATCTCACTTCAGGTGCAGGCTCTTCAATGACTTGATCGTGGCTTTCATTCAACAAATCACTATCAGTTTCATAAAATAATTTAGTAGATCCAGTGTTAGGTTTAGGATGAGCTTCTTCATCTGATTCATAATCAAGCATTCTTTCCTGAATTTTGAACTTTTCATCAACTTTAACATTTGCGCTTTCAACAATAGTCTTAGTTCTTTTATTGTAACATCTATAGGCTTTGCTTTTCAAAGAATATCCAAGAAATATACCTTCATCACTTCTAGGATCAAACTTTCCAATATCATCATCTCTCTTTATATAACATTTGCTTTCAAAAATTCTAAAATACTTAACTGAGGGTGCATGTCCAAACCATAATTCATAAGATGTCTTGTCTGTGTCTGCTTTGATTTGTACTATGTTCATTGTATACACTGTTGTGTTCACTACTTCTCTCTAGAATATCTTCGCCAAATCATTCTCAAATAACATAGCTCTTACTGCTTCAGTCACTAATCTGTTCCTTTTTTCTACAATACCATTTTGTTCAATTGTTCTAGGGGCTGAGAACTATCTCTTAATGTCATTTTCTTCACAAAAGGTCTTAAACTCTCTAGAAGTAAATTCTCCACCTCTATCAGATCTCAAACATTTAATCTTCATTCCAAATTCATTCTCAACTTTATTCTTAACAATCTTAAACTTATCAAATGCTTCAGATTTTTCTTTAAGAAATGCAGTCCACATCATTCTTGTAAAATCATCAACAAGAATCATAAAATACCTTTCTCCATAGAATCCTCTAGTCCTGGTAGGATTGCTCAAATCTGTATGAACAATTTCTAGCTTTTCTATAGATGTAAACTTCTTACTGAGAAAAGAACTTCTTTTCTATTTAGCCATCACACATTCTTTGAAAATCATGTTAGTAGGCTTCATAATTTTAGGCAAATCTCTTACTACAAGTGTAGTACTTACTTTCACAATGTTGTCAAAGTTTATATGACAAAACCTTCTATGTCATAACCAAATGTCATCAATTTTAGTAATCAAACATGTCATCTCAGTAGGATTCAACTGAAATACATTACCTCTGGTTCTAGATCCAATTCTAATTAGATTTCCATCTTTATCCTTTATCACACAAGTTTTCTCAGTAAATCAAACTTGATATCCCTTATCAACTAACTGTCCAACACTCAAAAGATTATGTTTCAATCCATCCACAAAATAAACATCATCAGTATTAGTCTTTCCATCAAGAGTAATAGATCCTATACCTTTAATCAAACAAAGTGCATTGTTTCCAACTCTAATAACTCCTCCATCATATTCGTTTAACTTTATGAACTTTTTCATGTCTCCAATCATGTGATGTGAACAACCACTATCTATAATCCAATCAACTTTCTTTTCAACTTGAGAAACTAAGATTTTTTCTTCCTTGACATCAGTTTCAAAATTTTCTTCTTTAATTGCTACAAATCTTATGTCATCATTATTCTCATTATCACTTTCACTTAAGGTTCTCTCTATACTAGCTTCAAGATCTTCATCATTAGCATAATAACATTCTTTAGATCTTCTAGGTTTGAAATTGTTTCTATACTTTTTAACTCTCTTAGGACGTTTAGATGCAAAATGACCATATTTGATGCAGGGGCATCATATACTCATCATAGGTATCTTGGAGATCCAGGGCATCCAAGTGGACATAGAGCATCTCCTAAGGTCAATTGGTCAATTCTACAGCCAATCATGGCATTTGAAAGCACAAAAAGTTATAATTTTGTATGATGTCTTGATTGATTCCAATGTTGAAAAGATGTAATTGATCCATGGAATAGGATCTAGAGGTTGTCTAGGGTAGAGAAGTCATTTGATAGGATCTAGTATGAAGTCATATTAATATCAAGTCATTTCATAAGTTAAATCATTCAATAAGTCCTTTAAAATATAGTTTATTACTTTAGAAAATTCAAATTTTGAATATAAACGGTTATATGGCATTTTGGAGGGAAACTCCATAGTTTAAATTTTATAAAGAAATAGCAAATGCAATAAGTTGGAGTCGGTTGGGAGGAATGTTAACTACCTCCTGGACCCATAAATATGCCAATGTACGGCCTATACCTCATCATTGTACGGACTGTTTCCAAAAACTGAATAAAAGTGCTTTGTTTTAATAGAAAATGGAAGGAATTTTGAGTTTCTTGTTCATCTTTGGTATTGGGATACATTATATTGTGTTGGTAGACATGTTCTGATGTTAAGGTCCAAGATTTGAATCCAAATTTGTGAGTGGTTTGTTCAAATTCATTGATTTGCTGACTGTAGTAAACAGTTTTGTTGACAGTTTTGAAGTTTCTTTCAAATAATCATGACCATTCTATGAAATGTCTCATGTTTCTTCATAGAATGGTGTTTTTCTGACATGTATAAATATTTCTAAACCATTAATGATCATCTAACTACAATAAATGGTGGCCACCAAGCATTAACACGTTGAAAATAAGAGAACTAAGGGAACAGTCATAGTGAGAAGGAATTGTCTTAATAAGAGTAGGGTTTGTGAGTTGATTTATGTTTGTGAGGATGAAACATAGATGTCTGAATCTTGAACTGATCAAATAGGTCATTGCACGTGGGAGATTGAGCATACCCTAGAAACAAGGGTTTTGAATGCATGATTTGGGGTTTTTGTTGTTGTTGAAGCCATAGACTGAAATTGATTATGTATTTGTCAATTTGAAGGCATTTGAGGAGCCTACAAAAAATTTTAAGTTCATACCTTAATTATTACTACATGTTGCTTTGTAAATGCACTTGTGTTTCATTGTTAAAAATAGGGTCATTGTGAAGGAAGTACAAATTGGTCCAAAGGATTTGGGTTTGAACTTGACATATGTTTTGTATCCCTAAAAAGGGTATCCCAAAATATAATTTTTTTGGCAACTTTTTTGGAAGAAGTCAGAGAAAAGGCTAGAAAACTAGTCCAGCAGGGCTAATTGGGGCTAATAGGGCTAAAAGGGGATTTGGAGAGTGTTGGTCAATAAATGTTGCATAGACCCTTAAAAGTGGTTGAATCCTGATGAATGTAGATTTTTGACACCTTGTAAACTTATCTTGTTCATTTGAAAGCCAAGTTGTGTCATTTTGGGTATTTAGTCTCTAATAGGCCTAAAGGGAAAGTGCATTGTTGTAGAAGCATTCATACTATTTCCACCACATCTGTTTGCCACTCTGCATCAATATTCTTGACAAGTCCAACATTAAAAAAATTTCTTACCGTCTAGTTCTCTCTTCACAAGCAAGGCAATACCTTCTTCAATCTTCTTGTCTTCTTCATTTCTAGATCTATTGCTACCAGCATAATCTCCACTCACACTGATGCTTCTTGACAAAGTAAGGTGAACGCTAAGAGCACTGAATGTTGTCTCCATTCTAGGTAAGTCTCCTGATAACCTCAGGTTCATCTCTGATGCTTCCAATCTTCCAAGAAGAATCTCTCTTGTAAATTTTGTAGTACAAGATATAACTTGTTCAATCATCTGTGTTGTCTGCTTAAATATAGGAGTCAATGTCTTCAAAATTTTCCATATCACTTCATTCTTTGTCTTTGTTCCTCCACAAGATTTTATACCTATAACAATTTTTGACATTCTACCAATATAGCTTCTAACAGATTGAATATCTTCCAACATTCTTATATCTTCAAATGCACATATCCAATTATGTAATCTAACTCTTTTTGCATGTTCATTCTCCAGAAGGGCTATCAAAAGTGCTTCTCTTGCAAGTACGTTACACATGAATAGATCTCTCTCATCAGCAGTACATGTTTCAAGAATGTCTTCTTCAATGATAGTCTTATCATTCTTTGAAATCAACCAATAACCTGGTCCTAAACACAGTAGGTGTGTCTTCATCTTTTCTGTCCAACTGTCAAAATTTACACCATCAAACTTAGGGCTTTCTTTCTTGAAATTTGTCATGGATCTCCTTAAGCTATTAAACTTCTTTTTCAAGGACCTGACGCTCTGATACCAATTGTTAGAAATTAAAGTCCACCAAGATAACTGAGAGGGGGGGGGGTGAATCAGTTATCAGATAATTATAACTTTTATCAACTTCAACAACATTAAACCATGTAAGCAATATAATTACCAACCATAGAAAGATATTCATATACAATAACACAATGACACAAGATATGTTGACTAGGGAACCTCTTGATCAAAGAGTAAATCTCGGTGGGAATGATGCCCACAAAAGATGCACTAATATGAATATTCCTTGTGAAAGGATGGACTCTATTAGGATTCTTATGAAATATGTTTAGTACATATGAATCCCTGTTAGGAGATTTTAAATCCCTATTAAAAGATTATAACCCTGTTAAGAGTTATGGAAGATAGAAGGACCCACTGCCCAAACAGCTTCAGGGTAAGATCACTGAACACATTGTCCAAATAATCTTTGTATTACTCAACATAATAATATGTTACCTCTTCTCTAACTATGCCAAACCGCACTCACTGTTACGCCAGATCTCAATTTCAGATCTCTGTACTTCACATGTCTTCCTTCATAATTTGCTTTCACATTTAGCTTTTTTCTTCTCTTCATATTCATACACTACTATCCTCTTCTACATAAAACAAGGAAAAACATTCCTTCCTTTATACCACACTCAAATAATTACAAATGAGTCGGCATACAATTACAAAATAAAAGTTTCCATACGCTATATCAAATTTACACAAAACTGTCACCTTCCAAATACAATAAATTTTCACTCGTGTGACCTCAAAGTTTGTGCTATCATCCACATCACTATCAATGTGTCTTCAACTTCCCTTTAATTGTGCAAAACCAGATTCCATCCTGATTAGGAGATATCATCTGATTTTCACAAACCGCTACTTAGGAACACTGCCTGAATACTGCTTCCACCAAAATGCTCATAACTTTCATGAATAAAAGAATTCTATTTGTGCTCTTAACCATAGACATATAACATATCAAAAAGTATATCCTCAACATCTCATAGCTCCAACTACAATAACCCACGTGCGCTAATTCAAACTCTATCTGCTTCTCTACAAGTCTTCAGAAGATCACTGTGTTGACATCAATGACAATCATAGTCATGAATGCGACAACAACTGCTGCAAAATGACTACCAAGCATTCATTCCTAACACCTTTTAACCCAACTCAACCACTAAAATCAAAAAATTATTCTTTATTCATAATGCTCATTTTAATATTCAAAATCGATTCTTCATTTTTTAATTAAAAATTTGTTTTTTAGTCCTCAATTTAATATTCAAAATGGATTCCTCATTTTGAATTAAATAATTAAAAAATCATTTCTTTACTCATAATGCTCATTTTAATATTAAAAATAGATTCTCCATTTTGAATTAAATAATCAAAAAATTATTCTTTATTTATAATACTCATCTTAATATTCAAAATAGATTTTTCTATTTTGAATTAAATAATCAAAAAATTATGTTTTATTCATAGTGCTCGTTTTAATACTCAAATCGGATTCTCCATTGTTGAATTAAATAATACAATCCAAACCGTCGGTTTCTCCAAATGTTCTATAAATTCAGCCTTTTTCATTCACAAATCATCCACTATTCAAGCATAGTTATAATGTCCATTTGAGAACCAAAAGCACAAACTATAACTTCATAAATTAAACATTCAACAAAGTACCTTACTACAATGTATAAGATTAGACATTGAAAAGAGAGGAAAAATACAAATAAGAATGCCTAAGTATATTCAAATCTCCATAGCCCAAGTGAAGAACTCTCTTATTGAATAGATTTGTCCAAGATTGGATATGTATGCTCAAGTTTCAATGGTTTAGGAGGATTTTGGCATTATGAGGTTATGGTTTGTGCTTTTGGCTCTCAAATGGACATTATAAGTTTTCTTGAATGGTGAATGATTTGTGAAGGGAAGATACTTAATTTATAAGATATTTGGAGAAATCAAGAGTCAAGATTGTATGAAGATCAAAGGTTGAGATTCAACCATTTTGATTATTCAATTAAAAAATAGAGAATTCATTTTGAATATTAAAATGAGCACTATGAATAAAGAATATTTTTTTGATTATTTAATTTAAAATGGTGGTGTTTTGTGAAGGGAAGAGGCTCAATTGATAAGATATTTGAAGAAATCGACAGTCAAGATTGCATGAAGATCAAGGGTTGAGATTCAACCATTTTGATTATTAAATTAAAAAATAGATAATTCATTTTGAATATTAAAATGAGCACTATGAATAAAGAATAATTTTTTGATTATTTAATTCAAAATGAAGAATCCATTTTGAATATTAAAATAGGCATTAAAGAATGATTTTTTAATTAAAAAATGGAGAATCTATTTTGACTATTAAAATGAGCATTATGAATAAAAATAATTTTTTTATTATTTAATTCAAAATGGATAATTTATTTTGAATATTAAAATGAGCACTAAAGAATGATTTTTTAATTCAAAAATAGAGAATCTATTTTGAATATTAAAATGAGCATTATGAATAAAGAATAATTTTTTGATTTTAGTGGTTGAGTTGGGTTAGGTCAGGGTTAGAGTTAGGAGCCATGTGCTTAAATAGGATTAAATATAATATTTAATTCTAAGTGGGAGGAAAAGGATTTAAGAATTAATTTAAATAGATAAATATATTTATTTAAATTAATAGAGGAACACGAGTACATTTGACCTATTTTTCTACCAAAATTTTTTACCATCAATGATGAAGGGTGCTCCCCTTAATACCACAAACACATAACAGAAATAGAGAAACAACAACAATAATATGCAAGAACAGAAAATTGGCTTCTTATTATCTCCACAAATGTGGAATTACAAACTTTCAGAATTACAATATGCAAAACCACATGGGCATTCCTTACAATATTCTGTAGGACAAAGCCTCGAACTATTACCCAGATCTACTACCCAGAACTATTCTGAACTGCCTAAGACAATAATACAGCCTTCCTTATATAGGCAATTTTCCACCGCCTGGGAAGGTTCCAGAATTTTAGCCAATAAGGCCGACCAAACTTAGAATTATTTTCATTTTACATTTCATTACATCATAGTCGGCTCAAAATAAATTTTGAAACCCGAACAGAAATTTTGAATAAAAATTATTTTTCGCCATTTCAGGTGACCCAACTTCCGAAGACCATAAGTCATCACCAGTTGACCCGATTGACTATTGTAACCCCATTTCGGAAAGGGCGCGAGGAGCTCTACAACACTTGAATTAAGCAAGCTTCATTAAGCCCAAAATTCGACCTCATCCGGGGCCTCTAAAGCCTTCAAAACTGAGTTCAAAGTTTCTGTCCCCTGCTGCCAATACCGAAAATCTTCAATATCTTCCAATATACACTTGATCTGGCAATGAAACTTTACTGGCAGACTTATATGACCAAAATGAACCTCCAAGAAAGAAATCAGATCATTCTAAGCACATACGAAAATTACCAAAAATAGTAACTTTCCATAAATAGCAGCTCTGCACAAGATAGCCCTTATTGAATTCAAAAAAAAAATAGAAATGTTTTTGGGTGATGCAAGATTGCTCTTACACCCAGGATGCTCCTGCATCAATCAAATAAAAAAGTTTTGGTTGGTCGGATTATAGAAGGAAAACTTTAAATTTTTTTTAATCCATGCCCGTGTTCGTCGAAATTTCGACGAACATGGGCATAACTTTAAAAAAAAAAGATTTCATTTCACATTTCATTATTACCCGGCACAACGAATTTTTTCAAGGGTTGCAGCACATGAAACCTCATCGGCCAGGGCAGAGTTGACATTGTATATAAGGGAAGTCTTTCCAACGGTCAGTTCATTGCCACTATTATTTTTTGTAAAAGGGGGACCGCCTGTGAGGGTTGCCATTGTTATTTGGTGTAAAAGGAGGACCACCTATGAGGGTCGCCACTATTATTTGGTGTAAAAGGAGGACAGCGTGTAAGGATTTCCTTACCTTAACCTACAATATGATCGGTTTTTTTTTAGACTTCAAATATAGATATAGATTCTTTTGTAAAAGGAGGACCACCTGTAAGGATTTCTTTACCTTAACTTATGGTATGATGGGTTTTTTTTAAACTTCAAATATAAATATAGGTTTTTTTATAAAATGAGGACCGGCTATGAGGGTTGTCACTGTTATTCAGTGTAAAAGGAGGACCGCCTGTGAGGGTTGCCACTATTATTTGGTGTAAAAGGAGGACCGCTTGTAATGATTTCCTTACCTTAACATGTGGTGAATCAATTTTTTTGACCAACACGAGCATAGAAATCAAAATAGAAAATCAAAATAGAAGCATCTAAAATCAAAACAGAAAATTATTCTCATCATCAAAATTCTATTATATGCCCATCATCCATCAACAAAACATATTAAAGAAGTTATACCTGGAGTAGCCATTGGGGTTACACCTACACCTATGGAACAACTAAACCATTAGAACTCTATATATGCTTTACTTATACAAACATCTAAAAAATTCAATGGCCTTTCAATAGCACTTTAACTACGGTGTCTTATCTTCAAGATTTTCCATTTGATCTTGCATAAAGAAAAGGAGTGGGTTTGATTTAATCCATGTCCGTGCCTGTAAGGATTTCCTTACCTTAACCTATGGTATGATCGGTTTTTTTTTATATAGATATAGATATAGATGTTTTATCTAAGAATGTGTAGTATTTATCATTCATTTTATTTTATAAAAATAATATTTGTTATATAAAAATTCTTTCAAAAACACATTAACAAAGAGAGAATCAATGTATTATTCAATAATCAACAATATTGTGGTTATAATACAATTATAATTTCTTACGCCAATTCTATCTAGAGAAATTATGATAGGACAACTCCTTGTAGAATCACAAGTCTACAATATTTTCCAACTATCTTACACATCTTACATAACATTAGATATTTATAAACACATCATAATACATATTTTATATGGCATCAAGCATAATCTCAAGAGAGAAACCCCTTTTGCATGAGTGCATAATAAATAATACATCAAGACTTGTAAAATATTTGAAACAATCTCAACATTCTCTCCCATGTTATATACCTTGCAAGAGCAAAAGTGAAACACTAATAGCCAATAAAGCACTTGGTTAAGATAGAATTGCACATAGATTCACTACCCTATTGAAACTTCTTTTTGTTCACTAGATTTCTCAAATATCTACAAGATTCACACAAATTATTTACCTTCTCCAAGATAACTCTCTTTTCCTCCCTCCCCTTCATCATGAATAAAATGAAACTAAGCATCGATATATACTCCATTCACATGTGAAAAGATTGATTACATGTGAATTTGATAGTACTTTGACTATCCTCAAGTTAACACTATTGCAAGTTACACCAACACTACTATGTCTACAATTGATTTGTAGTATTGATACTAAATTTTGTTGGCTATAATTGATTTATAGTACAAATTACAATAAAATATTGAATAATGTCTATTCTAATGCAAAATAGTGTATACAAGGTATCCAAGCACACTAGCATGAGGTACATGAGGTACAAACTCTCATGTTAAACAACTACAAAATAAATTCAACATAGTTCCTTTAACACAACCAAAGTTATAATTAAGAATTTTGGTGATGTCAAGGAAGTAAGTGTGAGATCAAAATCAGTCAAGTCCCTGAATCTAAGTCCAAGTTTAAAAGGGAGGGCTTCTAAATGCATGAAAATGACTAATTTTGGGATGATGAGGTAAAGGTAAATTCTAAATGGGAAGAATTTACCCTCTTCTTGGGATTTTTATCCCAACCACCCATTCATTTCCACCTAGGTGTAGGACTGTAGCAAACAAGGCATGAACAAGGAGACAAACATAAATTTTAATTGCCATTTCTAACAAGTTGTTGCTTATAATCCCATGAATTAACTAACTAATAAACAAGGTAAGGGTTTACAAATTTGTTCACTCCAGACAATATTTTCAAATGTATCAAAACCTCTAAATCTAAGAGGAATTTAACCCAAACTATTGGGAACACCAAAAGCCCCAAATCACCTCTCCTAAACCCTTGATTCAAGGTTTTCTTCAATCTCAACCCTTCAAGCTCTTCCAAGATCAATTGGTGATTGATTCACCATTCATACAACAATATAAGACTACTACAATCATAAAAACACCATGCTATTCAAGCCAAACTCCCACTGCTATACTTGTGCCATGAATTTCAATCAAAAACTTCTCTGTTACAACCAGTGATCACTTCCTCTCATCAAACTTCTACAAATTCAAGATGATAAAAATATTATACATGTTAGTGAACTTCATTTCATGGATTCTACGCCTTTGAGTCCATGGAATGGTTATTGTTTACAAATAAACTTCAAAACAATGAAAGAAAACTGAACAGAGCAAGGTTAATCCATTGTGTGTGAGGGTACAGTCATGTTAAATGACTCTCGAAGCCTTCAAAATGTGTGAATTAAGAATTAAGGAACACAACAAAAACCCTAAACTCCCCATGATATATGAAGTGATTATCCTTCTCATGATGTAGTTCATGAAATCCCTCTCCCCAACATTTGATATTAAGAGTACATTTGAGGCTCATAATACATAGGTACATTTTTCCAACCTTCACAAGAGCTTTTACAAGCCTCTAAAAAAAATGCAGTTTGGTTCTTTGTTTTTTAATTCTTGGTGTTTTGTTTCTTTGTGTTCTTTGTTGGTTGGCTATTGATCTAGGGAAACATAGTCAACCTTCACATGCAATTACCTTCTTCTAACAACAAAGCTTCATATTAGGAGAGATGATGATGATATTATTGCATTACAATGATATGTCTTAGAAAGGGTATTAAATATAACTTTACTTAAGAATCTCTCCATACAATACATATTCCCCCCATATCTTATTCAAATCATATTTAATTCATTACTAGGGGAGGTAACCTATCATGGAGGAATCGATGCACACTCACCTAGCCTCTTGTGGTTAGGTTGCATAAGTGTGTGAATAGCCATGATATGTGTATGTTTTCCTTACCAATAGATAAAACTACATAAATATATAATCTTTATATATAAATATAAACTAATTAAATAATTGAGAGAGTTTGGATCAACATTTGATTATATAAGTTAGACCTAGAACAAGAGTGTTCTACTTGTTAAGAGAATCAAAATGAGTCCAAACTAAATGGGAATTGGCTCAAATTTCTCTGTCAAACATATTGTACAAAACATTGTAATGTACTAAGCTCTATGAAAAAAATTTATCCCAAGCTCTGAGATAAATCTACACCTTACACTTTGGAAATGAATTTATATCCTATGTGTATACACATATAGGTGTATGTGTGTACTGATAATGGAAAATTTTGAAGCAACAACAAAAATATAAAAAATGATAGCTTTAGGGGAGCCTTGCACTAGCCAAACAAAAAATAAAAGTCCAGAATGTGAGGGTATCATTTTTCATTTTCTTTCTTGGAGAATGCTATAACATTAAAGATGCAATCACTTTCTTTTAACTTGTGCCTCTTTACTTATATGGTATGTCAACCAAGTTAAACCGAATTTTTTTACAGCTCTATAGAAATCAACTGATACATATAAATCTACTCATCACTCCACTATGGAATAATCACAGCTGCACACCTACAAATGGATGCCTTTGATGTCTTTTTTGGCTAGCCTTTCTCAATGAGAGATCGAGGATAGCATAGACCATCCAAATTTCTACCATCTGGGTTTTCTATAAAGATTATTTGCTATGGTGTAGAAAAGTGGATGGCTCTACCCTAAACTTTTCTTTCATGCTTATTATGTCGATGTATGCATTTTATCCTTGTCACTTAAGGAGTGCCATTTAATAGCAATCCATTTATCTTTCCAGTCTTTCACTTCACTATTTTTATTGTATTTAAGTCTAGTGCCTTGGTTGATATTCTGGAGATAGTGACTGGTAGGGTACAGTCAATTTAATTCTAGTTTGACATAAAATATATGAAGGCTACTTAGTTTATCTTAGGGATAGAGATAATTTAATTTTAACTTTGGTTGTGTTAATGGAACTATGTTGACTTTATTTTGTAGTTGTTTAACATGAAAGTTTGTAGATTAATAGGAGTTCACATTTTTATGGGAACATATCATTCAATTGAGCATTAATGCCCATCTATATCTAGTGAGATGGACATAACTCATGTACCTCATGCTAGTGTGCTTGGATACCTTGTATACACTATTTTGCATTAGACTAGGCATTATCCAAATAGTGAGTATTTATTGAGCAACTTTTATGGCTAATCTTAGTCAAATCTTCCTTCATGCTAGAAATCTACAGAATTAGACCTTTATTAAGAATTCATCATATCAGATAAAGTATGTTTAAGAATTGTTGGGACTGGTCCTTTGGTGTGTATTAAACAGAATAGAATTTTCAACATAATATTATCATTTTATTTTTTTGTTGTAAAAATGCCATTGGTTCAGTTTTGTAATTTTTTTTTGTGTTAAATGCATTTAAAATAAAGATCTAATTCTGTAGACTGCTAGCACGAAGGAAGATTTGACCTAGTCAAATAAAGGTCTAATTCTGTAGACTATTGGTCACACAAATCTTCATTGTCTTCCGATTGTCTTCTTTATATACTAGCATTTAAATGGAACATTATGTTAGGAATGAATGCTGAATATATCCTATGGGGGAGTATTAGCAGCTATTCTATAGCAGTTTTTGTTGCATTCATGACTGTGATTGTCATTGATGTCAACACAGTGATCTACTGAAGATTGGCAGAGAAGCAGACAATGTTTGAGTTAGCGCACTTGGGATATTGAAGATGAAACTATGCATAGTTGAGGACTTATTCTATCATGTGTTATTAGATCATGGTTAAGAGTGCAGACAGTAATTCATTTATTCATGGAAGTTATGAGGAAATCAATGGAAGCAGTATTCGGGCAGTGTTCCTGAGTAGCGGTTTGTGGAAATCGGATGATATCTCCTAATCAGAATGGAATCTACTTATGCATAATTAGAGAGAAGTTGGATACATGTTGATAGTGATGTGGTTGATAGTGCAAGATCCGACGTTGCACGAGTGAAGAATTATATTGATTGGAAGCTGACAGTTTTGTGTAATTTTAATGTAACGTGTGGAAACTTTTATTTTGTAATTTGTATACCAACTCATTTGTAATTACTTGAGTGTGGTATAAAGGAAGGAATGTATTCCTTGTTGTAATATAGAATGTGATGAATGTAAGTGTATTGTGAAAGTGAAATTGTTGAAAGAGGATATGTGAAGTACTGAGATCTGGTATTGAGATCTGAAGAATGAGTTGGTGCGGTTTGGCACAATTAGAGAAGGAGTATTGAATTGTTGAGGTCAGTAATATTTTGGTATTATTCTATTGATTAATACAATATCAATTTGATAGTGAGTTCAGTGATCTTACCATGAAGCTGTTTGGGCAGTGGGTCCTTTTGTCTTCCATAACTCCTAACAAAGTTAGAATCTTTTAACGGGGATTCAAAATCTCCTAACAGAGATTCATATGTATTGAATGTATTTCATAATACTCCTAACAGAATCCATCCTTTCACAAAGAATATTCATATTAGTGCATTTTTTGTGGGCATCATTCCCACCGGGGTTTACTCTTTGATCAAGAGGTTCCCTAGTCAACATATCTTATGTCATTGTGTTATTGTGCATGTATATCTTTCTATGGTTGTTGGTTACATTTCTTACATGATTAAAATCTATTGAAGTTGATAAAAGTTATATTTATTTGATAATTAATTCACCCCCCCCCCCCCTCTCAGTTATCTTGGTGGACTTTACTTTCTAAAAATTAGTATCAGAGTAGCAGGTCCTTGAAAGAAAAGTTTAACAACTTAAGGATATTCATAGCGAATTTCAGGAAAGAAAGCTCTAAGTTTGATGGAGTAAATTTTGATAGTTGGAAAGAAAAGATGAAGACACATATACTGTGTTTAGGACTATGTTATTGTTTGATTACAAAGAATGAGAAGACTATCATTGATGAGCATAACATTGAAACATGTACTAATGATGAAAGAGATCTATTCATGTGTAACATACTTGCTAGAGAAGCGCTCTTGTCAACCCTTCTGGAGAATGAGTATAGTCAGGTAAAATATTTGAAAACATCTCATGAAATTTGGTTAGCTTTACAATCTACTTTTGAAGGTGATGAACATGCAAAGAAAGTTAGATTACATAATTGGATATGTGCTTTTCAAGATATAAGAGTGATGGAAGATGAATTTGTTAGAAGCTATATTGGTAGAATGTTAGAAATTGTTGTAGGTATAAAATCTTGTGGTGGAACAAAGACAGAGAATGAAGTGATATGGAAAATTCTGAGGAAATTCACTCTTACATTTAAGCAGACAACACAAATGATTGAACAATTCATACCTTGTACTACAAACTTTACAAGAGAGACTCTTCTTGGAAGATTGGAAGTAGCTGAAATGAACCTAAGGTTATCAGGAGACCTACCTAGAATGGAGACAACATTCAATGCTCTTAGTGTTCATCCTACTTTGTCAAGAAGCATCAATGTGAGCAAAGATTATGCTAGCAGTAGCAGATCTAGAAATGAAGATTGAAGAAGGTATTACCTTGCTTGTGAAGAGAGAACTAGATGTTAAGAAAATTTTAAAATGTTGGACTTGTCAAGAATATGGTCATTTTGCATCTAAATATCCTAAAAGAGTCAAGAAGTATAGGAAGAATTTTAATCCTAAAAGATCTAAAGAATGTTACTATGCAAATGATGAAGAATTTGAAACTAGTTTGGAGAAATCTTTGAGTGAAAATGATATTGAGAACAATGATGATATAGGATTTGTAGCAATTAAAGAAGAAAATCCTGAAACTGAAATTAAGGAAGAAAAGGCTTTAGTTTCTTAAGTAGAAAAGAAAGTTGATTGGATTATAGATAGTGGTTGTTCACATCATATGACTGGAGACATGAAAAAGTTCATAAAGTTTAACAATTATGATGGAGGAGTTGTTAGAGTTGGAAATAATTCACCTTGTTTGATTAAAGGTATAGGGTCTATTACTCTTGATGGAAATACTAATACTGATGATGTTTACTTTGTGGATGGTTTGAAACATAATCTTTTGAGTGTTGGAAAGTTAGTTGATAAGGGATATCAAGTTTGGTTTACTGAGAAAACATGTGTGATAAAAGATAGAGATGGAAATCTGATTGGTACTGGATATAGAACCAGAGGTAATGTATTTCAATTGAATCCTACTAAGATGGCATGTTTGATTACTAGGATTGATGACAGTTGGTTATGGCACAGAATATTTTGTCATATAAACTTTGATAACATTTTGAAAGTAAGTACTACTCTTGTAGTAAGAGATTTGCCTAAAATTATGAAGCCTACTAACATGATGTGCAAGGAATGTGTGATGGCTAAGCAAAAGAGAAGCTCATTTCCTAGCAAGAAGTTTACAACAGCATAGAAGTTGGAGATTTTTCATACAGACTTGAGCGGTCCTATAAGGACTAGAGGATTCTATGGAGAAAGGTATTTTATGATTCTTGTTGATGACTTTACAAGAATGATGTGGATTGTATTTCTTAAAGAAAAATCTGAAGCATTTGATAAGTTTAAAATCATTAAGAACAAAGTTGAGAATGAATCTGGAATGAAGATTAAATGTTTGAGATCGTATAGAGGTGAAGAATTTACTTCTAAATAATTTAACATCTTTTGTGAAGTAAATGGTATTAAGAGACAGTTCTCAGCCCCTATGACACCTGAACAAAATGGTATTGTAGAAAGAAGAAACAAATCAGTAACTGAAGCAGCAAGAGCTATGTTATTTGAGATTGACTTAGCGAAGATATTCTGGAGAGAAGACGTGAACACATTTGTGTATACAATGAACAGAGTACAAATCAGAGCAAACACAGACAAGACACCCTACAAACTATGGTTTGTACATGCACCATCAGTTAAGTATTTTAGAATTTTTAGAAGCAAATGTTATATTAAGAGAGATGATGACATTGGAAAGTTTGATCTTAGAAGTGATGAAGGTATATTTCTTGGATATTCATTGAAGAGCAAAGCTTATAGATGTTACAACAAGAGAACTAAGACTATTTTTGAGAGTGTAAATGTTAAAGTTGATGAAAAGTTCAGAATTCAGGAAAGAATGCTTGATTATGAATCAAATAAAGGAACTCATCCTAGACCTAACCCTGAGACTACTAAATTATTTTATGAAACTGACAATGATTTGTTGAATGAAAGCGACAGTGAGGTAATTGAAGAACTGACACTTGAAGTAAGATTTGAGACAGTGACACCTAACAAGAATCTATCAAGGAATCATCTTGTTGAGCAAATTATTGGAAGCATAGATAGAGGAGTTCAGACTCAAACTAAGGTACAAGAACAATTATGTTTGATTTATCAAATTGAACCTAAATCTACTAATGAAGCTTGTGAAGATGAACATTGGATTAAAGCTATGAAAGAAGAACTAGATCAGATTAAAAAGAACAAGACATGAGAATTGGTCCCTAGACCTAAATATAAGAATGTTATAGGAACAAAATGGGTATTCAGAAACAAGATGAATGAACAAGGAGAAGTGGTAAGGAACAAAGAAAGATTGGTATGTAAAGGATACTCACAGCAAGAAGTAATTGATTATGAAGAAACTTTTGCGCCAGTAGCAAGATTTGAAGTAGTAAGAATGTTTTTGGCCTATGCAGCTTTTAAGAAATTCAAAGTGTATCGGATGGATGTGAAGTCATCATTTTTGAATGGAGAATTTGAAGAAGAAGTTTACATTGAGCAGCCTGAAGGTTTTCCTTTAACTCAAGAAGGAGACATGGTATGTAAATTGAAGAAAGATTTATATGGACTGAAGCAAGCACCTAGAACTTGGTATGCAAGATTGGATAAGTATTTGTTGAAATTAGGATTTACAAAAGGCATAGCTGATAGAAACCTGCATACAAAAGAAATTGAAAATGGTTTGTTAATGTAGTAATTTTTGTTGATGATATTATCTTTGGAGGAGAAGATGAAGCCAGTGATAAATTTGTAGATGAAATGAAGATTGGATTTGAAATGAGTATGATTGGTGAGATGAAATACTTTTTAGGATTGCAGATAACACAAAATAGTGATGGTATCTTTGTAAGTCAGATAAAGTACTTGAATGATTTATTAAAGAGATTTGGAATGGAGAACTATAAGCCTATTGGAACACCTATGGTAACTGGACATAAGTTATCTAGCACAAATGAGACTCCTGCAGTGGAATAGAAGAAATACATATTTATGATTGGAGGATTACAGTATTTGACTCATACAAGACCTAATATAGCACATTCAGTTGGAATTGTAGCAAGATTTCAAGCTGAACCTAGAGAATCACATTATGTAACAATAAAGAGAATACTGAGATACTTAAGAGGCACACTTGAGTATGGATTGTGGTATGAAAAATTTGATGATTTTACGCTATGTGCATATACAAATGATGATTGGGGAGGTAGTGTTGATGATAAAAAGAGCACCAGTGGTGGAGCATTTTTCCTTGGAGGAAGATTGGTTTCTTGGCTAAGCAAGAAGAAGAATTATATTTCACAAAGCACAGCAAAAGTAGAATATGTAGTAGCAACAAACAATTGTAACCAGATAATTTGGATGAAGAAAATGCTAAAGGATATTGGGGTAAAATTTGTTGAACATGTTGTTATACATTGTGATAACACCAACATAGTTAGTATGTCTAAGAAACCTGTGTTACATTCTAAGACAAAGCATATAGAGATAAAGTATCATGTAGTGAGAGAGAAAGTAGCAGAGAAAGAAGTCAGAGTTGAGTACATAAGCACAAAGGAGTAGATTGTAGACATATTTACAAAAAATTTGCCTAAGGATACATTTGAGTATCTGAGAAGTATGCTTAGGGTTATTCCCCAACCTATAC
The DNA here is from genome assembly GCA_027943335.1 of Chamaecyparis obtusa. Taxonomy (NCBI): domain Eukaryota; kingdom Viridiplantae; phylum Streptophyta; class Pinopsida; order Cupressales; family Cupressaceae; genus Chamaecyparis; species Chamaecyparis obtusa. The sequence continues at coordinate 2,375,214 of BSBK01002398.1, forward strand.
ATTGAGTATCTGAGAAGTATGCTTGGGGTTATGCCCCAACCTACTTTTGAGAAGTGATGCAGATTGTTGCATCCGTCCACTGGTATATGAGCCCTATTTTTCTTCTAGACTAGATGTTGGTACTTCCTCTATGGGGGAGTATGTGTATATGAGCTAAGTCATGAGGACTTTAGTGAATGTGTTTTCTGAATAGTGTCTTTTGACATTGAAGTTGTTGTTGACATAATGATAAAATTTTTGTCTTTGATGTCAATGGGGGAGAAGTGTACATGAAAAACCATTTGTACCATCTTTTGGAGAGAACTGAATAGGGAAATGAAGCAAGATTTGATTGATGAAGAAGACATGAAGCATTTTCAGTGCAGCAGTGTTGCAGTGATTGGATTTATGGAACTTGGATGTTTTTTCATCTATGTTGCCATCAATGCCAATGGGGGAGATTGTTAGGAATGAATGTTGAATATATCCTATGGGGAGTATTAGCATCCATTCTATAGCAGTTGTTATTGCATTCATAACTGTAATTGTCATTGATGTCAACACAGTGATCTATTGAAGATTAGCAGACAAGCAAACAATGTTTGAGTTAGGGCACTTGGGATATTAAAGATGAAGCTATGCACAGTTGAGGACTTATTCTATGATGTATTATTAGATCTTGGTTAATAGAGCAGATAGTAATTCATTTATTCATGGAAGTTATGCGGAAATCAGTGGAAGTAGTATTCAAGCAGTGTTCCTGAGTAGCAATTTGTGGAAATCAGATGATATCTCCTAATCAGGATGGAATCTGGTTGTGTATAGTTAGAGAGAAGTTGGAGACATGTTGATAGTGACATAGTTGATAGTGCAAGATCCAAGGTCACACAACTAAGAATTATATTGATTAGAAGCTTGTAGTTTTGTGTAATTTTGATGTAACGTGTGGAAACTTTTATTTTGTAATTTGTATACCAACTCATTTGTAATTACTTGAGTGTAGTATAAAGGAAAGAATGTATTCCTTGTTACAATATGGAATGTGATGAATGTAAGTGTATTGTGAAAGAAAAATTGTTGAAAGAGGATATGCAAAGTACTGAGATCTGGTATTGAGATCTGAAGAAGGAGTTGGTGCGCTTTGGCACAATTAGAGAAGGAGTATTGAATTATTGAGGTCAATAATCTTTTGGTATTATTCTGTTGATTAATACAAGATCATTTTGGTAGTGAGTTCGGTGATCTTACCCTGAAGCCGTTTGGGCAGTGGGTCCTTTTGTCTTCCATAACTCCTAATAGAGTTAGAATCTTTTAATAGGGATTCAAAATCTCCTAATAGGGATTCATATGTACTAAATGTATTTCATAAGACTCCTAACAAAGTCCATCCTTTCACAAGGAATATTCATATTAGTGCATCTTTTGTGGGCATCATTCCCAACGGGGTTTACTCTTTGATCAAGAGGTTCCCTAATCAACATATCTTGTGTCATTGTGTTATTGTGCATGTATATCTTTCTATGGTTGCTGGTTACATTGCTTACATGGTTAAAATCTATTGAAGTGGATAAAAGTTATATTTATCTAATAACTGATTCACCCCCCCCCCCTCTCTCAGTTATCTTGGTGGACTTTACTTTCTAACACATTAAGCATAGTAATTATATGCTTAATCTATTAGTAATTGGCAAATTAAGCATATTATTACTATGTAGAGTTAGGGCCAAGCTTGCACATGCAAGAAAAATTCCAGTGCCCTATAGAATTAGTCTAATAGTAAATTTATAACAATGGGGATAAGAATCAATTTGTAATTACTATGCATTGAACATGTTCAACTGGTAAATGTGTTATCTACATTTAATATGTCAATTACTAATAGATTAAGCATATTATTACTATGCTTAATGTTCCATTTAAATGCATTTAACACAAAAAACAAATTTACAAAACTGAACCAATGGCATGTTTACAACAAAGGTCTAATAGAACTCCCAACAATTCTTAAACATACTTTATCTGATATGATGAATTCTTAATCAATTAAGGTTGGAGTAGACATAGTTATCACATAGTTTTTTGTGTGGTACAAGGATGATTTGGCTAGGTCAAATCTTCCTTCATGCTAGTAGTCTATAGAATTAGACCTTTATTAAGAATTCATCATATCAGATAAAGTATGTTTAAGAATTGTTGGGACTGGTCCTTTGGTTTGTATTAAACAAAATAGAATTTTCAGCATATTATTATCATTCTATTTCTTTGTTGTAAACATGTTATTGGTTCAGTTTTGTAAATTTATTTTGTGTTAACATGCCATTGGTTCAATTTTGTAATTTATTTTTTGTTGTAAACATGTCATTGGTTTAGTTTTGTAATTTGTTTTCAGGAATAATCTGGCCAAGGGCCAGATCAATATTGCTCGCAATCTCATTGCCAAAGTGGCCAAAGATTATGTTAGGCTAATAAAATATGAGGATTCTCTTTACCACTGCAAATCTTTGAAGGTTGTTGCACTTGGATGGATGTGTATCATTGTTAAGAGAATTGGACCGAGTTTGGCTTACCTGGAATAGGTGAGGCAACATATGGAAAGGTTTCCATCTATTGACCCAAATACTAGGACTATTTTGATCTATGGGTACCCTAATGTTGGCAAGAGTTATTTTATTAATAAGATTACTAGGGAAAATGTGGATGTGCAACCTTATACTTTTACTACTAAGTCTCTATTTATCGGGCATACTGATTATAAGTACTTAAGGTATCAGGTTATTGATACCCCTGGTATTTTGGACCACCCCTTGGAGGACAGGAACACCATCGAGATGCTCAGTATTATTGCCTTGGCTCCTTTGAAGGTGACTATTTTTTTTTTCCTTGATGTTTCAGGGTCCTGTGGTTATAGTATTGTGCAACAGGCAACTCTTTTTCATAGCATAAAACCATTATTTTCCAATAAGCCTCTTATTGTAGTTTGTAATAAGATTGATTTGCAACCACTAGAGACACTACCAGAGGAGGATGCAAAATTGGTTGCAGAGATGAGATCTGAGGCTGGGAAAAATATGGGTGGGTTCTTTGGGAATTAGGAGGGGGGGGATGATGGTGCACTACTCTCTATGAGTGCTTTGAAGGAAGAAGGGGTGATTGCGGTGACAAATGTGGCATGCGAGAGGTTGTTGGAGCAAAGAGTGGAAATTAAGATGAAGTCGAAGAAGATCAGTAGTTGTCTCAATAGGATTCATGTTGTAATGCCCAAGCTACGAGATGGGAAAGAGAGGCCCCCTTGTATTCCTCAAGCTATTTTGGATGCCAATGGCGTGTTGCCAAGGAAGCTAGAGAAGGATATTGAGAATAAAAATGGTGGGGCTAGAGTTTACTCTACAAGCTTGAAGAAGCAGTATATTTTGGAAAATGAAGAGTGGAAAGAAGATGATATTCCTAAGAACATGGATGGACACAATGTTGCAAACTTTATTGATCTAGATATCTTGCAAAGGCTTGAAGAACTAGAGAGGGAAGAAGGGCTTGGGATGTTAGCTGAGGGTGACAAGGATGATGAGATAGGGGAAGTAGAGTTGAATCCTGATGAAAAGGAAGCTCTGGCTACAATTAGGAAGAAGAAGAAGATTCTTATCGTTGAACACATATTGAAGAAGATTATTGCAGAGAGCAGGCCTACCATACCAAGGAAGTTTGACAAGAACAAGGAATATGGATTAAACAGAATGGGAAGACATCTTTCTAGCATGGGCTTGGATCCTTCAGTAATTAACTTCATAATAAATGAAGCAAATGAGAGCTGAGCAATTAGCTTCCCAAGAAAAATATCATAAATAAACTGTGTACCCCAATTCCTATGCCCTCTACGCGTACCTAAATGATTTATTTGAAACAAAAAGGGTAAGGCTTAAAGAAGTTAATTTTGCATCACAGTCTATAGTTGTTGCAGCAGCAGAGCATTAGGCACCACCTTCAACACAATATGATCACTAGACATGTCTGTATATTTTATGAAGTTTGGTCATTGTGGATAAAACATACAGAACTATCTAGTGATCATATTGTTCTGAAGGTGGCACCCGATGCTCTGCTGCTACAACAACTACAGACTATGATGCAAAATTAACTTCTTTAAATCTTACCCTTGTTTCAAATATATCATTTAGGTACACATAGAGGGCATGGGAATTGGGGTACACATAGTTCATTTATGATATTTTTCTTGGGAAGCTAATTTCTCATCTCTCATATGCTTCATTTATTATGAAGCTAATTGTCGAAGGATCGAGGCCCAGGCTAGAATGATGTCTTCCCAAACACATAAAGAACATGCACATAAACACAAAAACTAAGAAACATAAATGTAGATATCACAATAGCTGAGAAACATAAATGTAGGCATCATGGTCATAATTTTTTGGAGACAACATAATTGAGTGGTATACCCAGAAAATGCAAAGCAACTACTACTCCTCTGGTTCCAAGTTGACACTGCAGGATCCAAAAACCATAGATAAGGAATACATTTAGATATCGGAGGAGGGCCATAATGACCAAAATAATATAGGACAAACCTCAAGTTAAATGAGGCAACTGCAAACATTTTAATAGATTTTCATTATTAAATAATAAAATTTTCATATACTAGTGTTCTAAGCCCCCTCATTACATGATTTATTATTGTAAGCTCCCCCTCTAACTTACACATCTAGAAAATGAAACTACAACCTATTGGGATTGAGACAAACCTTATAAAACAACAATAGCTAAGAAGGATTGCTTGCCAACATCTGCTAAATACAAGGTCCTCCAATAGAAGTATTCAGCAGATGTTGGCAAGTGATCCTTCTTAGCTACTATTATTTTATAAGGTTTGTCTCAATCCTAATAGGTTTTAGTTTCATTTTCTATATGTATAAGTTAGAGGGGGCTTACAATAATAAATCATGTAATGAGGGGGCTTAGAAAACTAGTATATGCAAATTTCATTATTTAATAATGAAAATCTATTAAAATGTTTGTAGTTGTCTCATTTAACTTGAGGTTTGTCCTATATTATTTTGGTCATTATAGCCCTGTATTATTTTGGTCATTATGGTCCTCCTCCACTCTCTAAATTTATTCCTTATCTATGGTTTTTGGATCCCGCAGTGTCGACTTGGAACCAGAGGAGTAGTGGTTGCTTTGCATCATCTGGGTATACTACTCAATTATGTTGTCTCCAAAAAAAAGTGACTATGATGCCTACATTTATGTTTCTCATATGTTGTGTCCCAGGACCACTTATGACCCTTTACGACCCTTTACAATCCCTAAGAATACATCTTAGATGTCTTAAAATTTTGTAAAGGGTCATAAGAGGCTCCTAGGAGGGCTAGATGAGCTTCCACCTTCACGTGGTTGGCCCTGTTAAGTAGAGAATGTTAAACTATTCTCGAAACAAAGAGAAGCTCAATAATTTAAGGTCTTGGTCTAATGACAAATTAAATTAGACTTACTATCCAAATTGGATAAATTATTTTTGTTGTATGTGGTACTTGGAGACAAGTGTGTCTCTAAACATTGTGAGCTTTCCATATTCTTTAAGTGTTTTGTCACAATTTTATTTGTCAAATATTGAATTAGGGATTAAGCATTTTCTCATAATTTTATTTGTACATTGATGAGAATCAATGATCATGAGTTTTAGATTCTGAGAAGACATATATGTAGTGGAGGCCATAAGGGAACTTTGTGGAGATTTGCTAGAGTGGCTATATACATTCGAGGATTTCTAGATTAAGTACCATTATAGAGATAATGATTCAGTAACCTACATCTATAAAACCTTCACAAATATCCCTTCTTTGGCCTCCACTCATACTTCTTCTCAGAATCTAGAAACTTTGGATACTATTTCTCATCCATGCACAAAATGTGCTAGTGATCGTATAAAATTACTTAAAATTAGTAAAGGGTGTTGGGAATAGCCTTTGGATTACGAAGGGATTCCATTCTAGTGCAGGAGGTGTTTTTAGATAGGGCATAAAGTTTCCCAATGCTCCAAGAAAAGAATGTCCAATGTTGAATCCTAGTGGAAAGATGTCTCACACCATCATTATACGGTGGAGAAGAAGGTGAAGCAGCAAAAGAGTTTTTCTCAAGCTGTGCATAGTGAGACATTGAATCAAGAAATTGGAAATGCATGTAAAGTGACCAATGTTACAAAGGGAGTGGATGGTTTGGATGATGATCAAAGTGCTAGAAAGGTACCAACCACACTAGAGGGCAGAGAAAAGAAAAGACATGTTGGGTCCCGAGACAAGGTGGATGAGAGATCATATGATCATCTGCATCAACATGGGAAGTTTGGCTTGGGTGTGGGTTTTATTTTAGGGGATAATCTTGGGGGGATAATCTCAAAGATTGGAAAAATGAGGTAGCCAAATTGGAGGATGGTGTTAGGAATGAATGCTGGATGTTGGTAGTCATTCTATAGCAATTGTTGTTGCATTCATGACTATGATTGTCATTGATGTCAACACAGTGATCTTCTAGAGACTAGCAGAGAAGCAGACAGTGTTTTCATTAGCGTACATGGGATATTGTAGTTGGAGCTATGTGATGTTGATTTTATACTCTTTGATATGTTATTTGTCTATGGTTAAGAGCGTAGATAGTAATTCATTAATTCATGAAAGTTATGAGTATTTTGGTAGAAGCAATATTCAGGCAGTGTTCCTGAGTAGTGGTTTGTGAAAATTGGATGATATCTCCTAATCGGGATGGAATCTAGTTTTGTGCACTTAAAGGGAAGTTTGAGACTCATTGATGATGATGTGGTTCATAGCGCAAACTTTGATTTTGCATGAGTGAAGAGTTATTGCATCTGGAAGCTGACAATTTTGTGTAATTTTGATGTAGTGTATGGAAACTTTTATTTTGTAATTGTGTGTCAACTCATTTGTAATTATTTGAGTGTGGTATAAAGGAAGGAATGTTTTTCCTTATTTTATGGATTAGCGATATGAAAGAAGTGTGAGCATGGTTTTGGTTGCATGTGAATGTAATCATGAAGTGAAGAGAAGAGTCTAAGAGGTGAAAGTGATATTGTGAAGGAAGACATGCGAAGTACAGAGATCTGGAATTGAGATCTGATTTAGCAGTGAGTGCAGTTTGGCATAGTAAGGAGGTAACATATTTTATATTATTCTACTGAATAATATTAAGGTTATTTGGACAGTGTGTTCAGTGATCTTACCCTGAAGTTGTTTGGGCAGTGGGTCCTTCTGTCTTCCATAACTCTTAACAGGGTTAGAATCTTTTAATAGGGATTCAAAATCTCCTAACAGAGATTTATATGTACTAAATGTATTTTATAAGACTCCTAACAGAGTCCATCCTTTCACAAGGAATATTCATATTAGTGCATCTTTTGTGGGCATCATTCCCACCGGGGTTTACTCTTTGATCAAGAGGTTCCCTAGTCAACATATCTTGTGTTATTGTGTCATTATGTATGAATATCTTTGTATGGTTAGTAATTGCATTACTTACATGGTTAAATGCTGCTGAAGATGATAAAAGTTATAATTATTTGATAACTAATTCACCCCCCCCCTCTCAGTTATCTTGGTGGACTTTACTTTCTAAACATTGGTATCAGAGTGGTAGGTCCTTGAAAGGAAAGTTTAACAGCTTAAGGAGATCATGGTGAATTTTAGGAAAGAAAGCCCTAAGTTTGATGGAGTAAATTTTGATAGCTGAAAAGAAAAGATGAAGACACATCTATTGTGTTTAGCACCAGGCTATTGGTTGATTACAAAAAATGAAAGGACTATAATTGAAGAAGACAATCTTGAAACAAGTACTAAAGATGAGGTAGATCTATTTATGTGTAACATACTTGCAAGAGAAGCACTCTTGATAGCACTTCCGGAGAATGAATACAGTCAGGTAAAATGTTTTAAGAAATCTAATGAAATTTGGAAAGCTTTACACTCTACTTTTGAAGGTGATGAACATGCAAAAAGAGCTAGATTACATAATTGGATATGTGCATTTGAAGATATTAGAATGATGGAAGATGAATCTGTTAGAAGCTATATTGGTAGAATGTCATAAATTGTTGCAGGGATAAAATCTTATGGAGGATCAAAGACAGAGAATGAAGTGATATGGAAAATTATAAGGACATTGACTCATGTATTTAAGCAGACAACAAAAATGATTGAACAAGTTATACCTTGTACTACAAACTTTACAAGAGAGACCCTTCTTGGAAGATTGGAAGCAGCAGAGATGAACCTGAGATTATCAGGAGACTTACCTAGAATGGAGACAGCATTCAGTGCTCTTAGTATTCACCCTACTTTGTCAAGAAGTACCAGTATGAGTGGACATTATGCTAGCAACAGTAGATCTAAAAATGAAGAAGATAAGAAGATTGAAAAAGGTATTGCCTTGCTTGTGAAAAGAGAACCAGACGGTAAGAAAAATTTCAAATGTTGGACTTGTCAAGAATATGGTCATTTTGCATCTAAATGTCCTAAGAGAGTTAAGAAGTATATAAATAATTTCAAGCCTAGAAGATCTAAGGAATGTTATTATGCTAATGAAGAAGATCTTGAAGCTAGTATAGAAAGAACATTGAGTGAAAGTGATACTGAGAATAATGATGAAATAGGATTTGTAGCAATTAAAGAAGAAAATTTTGAATCTGATATTAAAGAAGAAAAAGCATTAGTTTCCCAAGTTGAAAAGAAAGTTGATTGGATTATAGACAGTTGTTGTTCACATCATATGACTGGTGATATGAATAAGTTCATAAAGTTTAACAATTATGATGGAGGAGTTGTTAGAGTTGGTAACAATGCACCTTGTTTGATTAAAGGTATAGGATCTATTAATCTTGATGGAAAGACTAATACTGATGATGTTTACTTTGTTGATGGATTGAAACATAATCTTTTGAGTGTTGGATAGTTAGTGGATAAGAGATATCAAGTTTGGTTTAATGAGAAAACTTGTGTGATAAAGGATAAAGATGGAAATCTAATTAGAACTGGATCTAGAACCAAAGGTAATGTATTTTAGTTGAATCCTACTAAGATGACAGGCTTGATTACTAAAATTGATGACAGTTGGTTATGGCATAGAAGGTTTTGTCATATAAACTTTGATAATATTGTGAAAGTGAGTACTACACTTGCAGTAAGGGATTTACCTAAAATTATGAAGCCTACTAACATGATTTGCAAAGAATGTGTGATGGCTAAACAGAAGAGAAGTTCATTCCCTAGTAAGAAGTTCACATCGACAGAGAAGTTGGAGACTATTCATACAGACTTGAGTAGTCCTACCAAGACTAGAGGATTCTATGGAGAAAGGTATTTTATGATTCTTGTTGATGATTTTACAAGAATGATGTGGATTGCATTTCTAAAAGAAAAATCTGAAGCATTTGATAAGTTTAAGATCATTAAGAATAAAGTTGAGAATGAATCTGGAATGAAGATTAAATGTTTGAGATCTGATAGAGGTGGAGAATTTACTTCTAGAGAATTTAATACTTTTTGTGAAGTGAATGGTATTAAGAGATAGTTTTCAACCCCTAGAACACCTGAACAAAATGGTATTGCAGAAAGAAGAAACAGGTCAGTAACTAAAGCAGCAAGAGCTATGTTATTTGAGAATGACTTGGCGAAGACATTTTGGAGAGAAGTAGTGAATACAATAGTATATACAATGAACAGAGTACAAATCAAAGAAGACACAGATAAGACACCTTATGAATTATGGTTTGGACATGCACCATCAATTAAGTATTTTAGAATTTTTGGAAGCAAATGTTATATAAAGAGAGATGATGATATTGGAAAGTTTGACCCTAGAAGTGATGAAGGTATTTTTCGTGGATATTCTTTGAAGATCAAAGCATATAGATGTTACAATAAGAGAACTAAAACTATTGTTGAGAGCGCAAATGTTAAAGTTGATGAGAAGTTTAAAATTTAGGAAAGAATGCTTGATTATGAATTTGATGAAGAAGCTAATCCTCAGCCTAACATTGAAAGTACTGAATTATTCTATGAGACTGACAATGAATTGTTGAATGAGAATCATACTACAGAAGAAACCAAAGAAGAATCTAGAGAAGAATCTATAGTTGAAGCAAGATTAGTGACTATGACACCAAACAGGTATCTATCTAGACATCATCCTATTGAACAAGTTATTGGAAGTTTGGACAGAGGAGTTATGACTAGAAATAAGGTACATTTATGTTTGATTTCTTAAATTGAACCTAAATCTACTAATGAAGCTTGTGAAGATGAACATTAGATTAATGCTATGAAAGAAGAACTAGATCAAATTGAAAAGAAAAAGACATGGGAATTGGTTCCTAGACCTAAAGACAAGAATGTGATTGGAACTAAATGGGTATTCAGAAACAAGATGAATGAACAAGGAGTAGTAAGAAACAAAGCAAGACTAGTATGTAAGGGATACTCGCAGCAAGAAGGAATTGACTATGAAGAAACCTTTGCACCAGTAGCAAGACTTGAAGTAGTGAGAATGTTTTTGGCTTATACATCTTTTAAGAAATTCAAAGTGTATCAGATGGATGTGAAGTCCACATTTTTGAATGGTGAATTGGAAGAAGTCTACATTGATCAGCCTGAAGGTTTTCCTTTGACTCAAGAAGGAGATATGGTATGTAAACTGAAGAAAGAATTATATGGACTAAAGCAAGCACCTAGAACTTGGTATGCTAGATTAGATAAGTATTTGTTGAAATTGGGATTTACTAAAGGAAAAGAAGATAGTGATCTATACACAAAAGAAATTGAAAATGGAATGTTAGTTATAGTTATTTTTGTTGATGACATTATCTTTGGAGGAGAAGATGAAGCTAGTGACAAATTTGCTAATGAAATGAAGACAAAATTTGAAATGAGCATGATTGGTGAGATGAAATACTTTTGGGATTACAGATAACACAGAACAATGATGGTATCTTTGTTAGCTAGACAAAGTACTTGAATGATTTGCTGAAAAGATTTGGAATGGAGAACTGTAAACCAGTTGGAACACCTATGGTTATAGGACACAAACTATCAAGCAAAGATGAAACACCAGCAGTTGAGCAGAAGAAATACAGATCCGTGATTGGAGGATTGTAGTACTTAACACACACTAGACTAGATATACAACATTCTATTGGAATGGTAGCAAGATTTCAAGCTGAACCTAGACAGTCACATTATGTAGTAGTAAAGAGGATATTGAGATATTTAAGAGGCACAATGGACTATGGATTGTGGTATGAAAAATTTGATGATTTCACCCTATGTGCATATACAGATGTTGATTGGGGAGGTAGTGTTGATGATAAGAAAAGCACTAGTGGTGGAGCCTTTTTTCTTGGAGGAAGATTGGTTTCATGGTTGAGCAAGAAGCAGAATTGTATTTCATAGAGTACAACAAAAGTAGAATATGTAGTAGCAGAAAACAATTGTAACCAGATAATTTGGATGAAGTAGATGCTGAAGTATATTGGAATTAAGTTTGTTGAGCCTATTGTCATACATTGTGACAACACCAGCATAGTCAATATGTTTAAGAATCCTATTTTACATTCTAAGACTAAGCATATAGAGATCAAGTATCATGTTGTAAGAGAGAAAGTAGCTAAGAAAGAAGTCAAACTAGAGTACATAAGCACAAAGGAACAGATAGCAGACATATTTACAAAGCCTTTTCCTAAGGATACATTTGAGTATCTGAGAGGTATGCTTGGGGTTATGCCCCAGCCTACTTTTGAGTAATGATGTAGTTGGTTGCATCCGTCTAGTGGTATATGAGCCCTATCTTTTTTTGGATTGGATTTTGGTACTTCCTCTATGGGGGAGTATGTGTATCTAAGCTGAGTCATGAGGACTCTTGTGAATGTATTTTTTGAAACAATGTCTTGGACATTGAGTTGTTGTTGACATAGTGATGAAATTTTTGTCATTGATGTCAATGGGGGAGAAGTGTACATGAAAAACCCTATGTACCATCTATTGGAGGGAACTTAATAGGATAACGAAGCAAGATTTGATTGATGAAGAAGATTTGAAGAACTTTCAGAGTATCAGTGCAACAGTGCAACAGTATTGGATTTTTGGAACATTGGATGTTTCTCATCTATGTTGCCATCAATGCCAATGGGGGAGATTGTTAGGAATGAATGCTAGATGTTGGCAGTCATTCTGTAGTAGTTTTTGTTGCATTCATGACTATGATTGTCATTGATGTCAACACAGTGATCTTTTGGAGACTAGCAGAGAAGCAGACAGTGTTTTGATTAGTGCACGTGGGATATTGCAATTGGAGCTATGTGATGTTGATGTTATACTCTTTGATATGTTATTTTTTTATGGTTAAGAGCACAGACAGTAATTCATTGATTCATGAAAGTTATGAGTATTTTGGTAGAAGCAGTATTCAGGCAGTGTTCCTAAGTAGCGGTTTATGGAAATTGGATGATATCTCCTAATCGGGATAGAATCTAGTTTTGCACAGTTAAAGGGAAGTTTGAGACTCATTTATGATGATTTGGTTCTTGGTGAAAACTTTGAGGTCACATGAGTGAAGAGTTATTGCATCTGGAAGCTGACAGTTTTGTGTAATTTTGATGTAGCGTATGGAAACTTTTATTTTGTAATTGTGTGCCGACTCATTTGTAATTATTTGAGTGTGGTATAAAGGAAGGAATTTTTTACCTTATTGTATGGATTTTTGATATGAAAAAAGTGTGAGCATGGTTTTGGTTGCATGCGAATGTAAGCATGAAGTGAAGAAAAGAATCTAAGAGGTTGTGAAAGTGATATTGTGAAGGAAGACATGCGAAGTACAGAGATCTGGAATTGAGATCTGATGTAGTAGTAAGTACAGTTTGGCACAATAAGGAGGTAACATACTTCATATTACTCTGTTGAATAATATTAAGGTTATTTGGATAGTGTGTTCAGTGATCTTACCCTGTGTGTGCTATAAATGTGTCACACTTCTATGGATCATTACATGCAAGGAAACTCAAGAATGAGCCCTCACAAATCGATCCATAGCTCCCTAGGCATGGAGTGCAAGGGTTTTTAAGAATGCTCTCAGCTAGAGCTATTTAGCCAATAACCTTGCTAGTAAACCATGCAATGGGAGATTCAATGAAGACAAGGGCAAGAATGCCAATATCCCCAAAAATCAAATGAAATGCAATGCAATGCAAGCTAGCTAAGAATGAAGATGCAAGCTAAACTATGGAAATGAAAGATGCAAGTATTACAAAGCCTCCTAGTTAAACTAGATGAATTAATCTAAAGCATAAAGGAAATCTAAGCTAAGAATGCCATGAAAATGAAGCTACTATGCAAGAAATGAAATCTAACTATGAAGCAAGAAAGCCATGATGATGCAAGAATGAAGACAAGAAGATAGAGTGTTGATGAAGATCCAAGATGAATGCCAACAATGCTCCAAATCTTCAAAAGCTCCAAAGTGTACCTAGAAAACCTGCAGCATAATATTAGCATAAAAAGTTGGGGATCTAAAATGAAGAAGAGAGCTCTTCTTTTATAGGAAATGAGGAGAAATGGACCATGGAGATTAAGAGGCAAAAGATTTAATCAACGGTGGAGCTTGAAAGAGGAGCAATCCATGTGCACAAGTATCCTCCAATAGGAAAATAAGAGTTGACTTTTGTGTCCATATGAGACAAAAAGTACTTTTCTCTTTTTATAAAATAAGAATAATGCTTTATTTGTGCAACTTAGGATAAGAGGAAAAGTGGGGGCTTTTTATTTATTAAAAGGGGAGGAAATATTCCTTTTAATAAATAAAGACTTAGGATAAGATGGTTAGCCCATAGAAAATAATCGAATAAATGATAGAACTAGGATTTGATCAAGAATAAGTAATTGATGATTTAGCAAAAGGGGCTAATAGTCTAGGTGACCATTTTTAGGTGTATACACCCTGAAGTTGTTTGGGTAGTGGGTCCTTCTGTCTTCCATAACTCTTAACAGGGTTAAAATCTTTTAACAGGGATTTATATGTACTGAATGTATTTTATAAGACTCCTAACAGAGTCCATCCTTTCACAAGGAATATTCATATTAGTGCATCTTTTGTGGCTATCATTCCCACCGGGGTTTACTCTTTGATCAAGAGGTTCCCTAGTCAACATATCTTGTGTTATTGTGTCATTATGTATGAATATCTTTGTATGGTTAGTAATTGCATTGCTTACATGGTTAAATGTTGTTGAAGATGATAAAATTTATAATTATCTGATAACTGATTCACCCCCCCCCCCTCTCAGTTATCTTGGTGGACTTTACTTTCTAACAAATGGGTGGGAAACTATAAAAGGGAGAAAAAGGAAAAATGAAAAGAAAGCTTTTGACATGATCCTTCATTCTCAGAAAAAGGGTGGAGTTTAGAGAAAAATATGGAGGTGCTTTCTTTCTTTCTTCTGAAGCTTGTGTTATTGATGTGGATTTACCAAATATTTGAGGAGATAGCTCTCCTAAATGTAGTTATCCCTATTTTGGGCCAGGTTCTAACCTGTTACAATTAATAAAATTACCAATTACCCTTAAAAAAAATAGTAAAGTAACATAACAAAATACATAGCGATATATATTAATGCAAAGCAACACCTGAAGATAAATATCTAGATGAATGACCGAGCAGGATGTCATTGGTGATTACTCTAGATATTTATCTTCAGATGTTGTTTTTTTAACATTCCATTAGTAGTCAAAATTTTGACCAAACTTGGTCAAAACCCTCACAAAGAGTGGTCTAAATATCGACCACTTTGTCAAAAATTGCAGATGTAAATTTCGACCAAGATTGGCGTAGAACATTCTACCTTAACAATGATATGTCAAAAATTTGACTTGAAAAATAGTGACCAAACTATTTGTAGATTATTCGACCAATTTTGGTAGAAAATTTGACCAATTATCCATCGAAAATAGGTGCCAATTGTACTATTGGAATGGGATTTAATTAATTAAATGGTTATGTGTTGTCATTTAGATTAATTGGACTATAGCTAATTAATTAAATTAATTTAGCTAGAAGGCTAACATTAATCAATTAAATAATGCATGATTACTTATTCAATAATGCAAGTAAGATGGCTAAATTTAATTAAATTCATTAATCAAATTTAGGTGTCTACATGTTTCCCCTCTTTGAGATGGTGTTACAAAAAGACATAGATATAGGAAGAAGATGATTTGATTAAGAGATATGCCCTAGTCATTCAAAACAGTGACTAGGAGGAAAGATGATGGGAGATGAGGATAAGGATGCCCCCTCGAGAGGAGATGTGGGTTGAAGAGAACATGGGTGTGCTCTCGAAATGGATGAGTATGCATGCATGATGAGTAAAGGATAAGTGAATGGAGAGATATGAAGCTTGATCTGGCATCCCCCAAAATAGGAGTTGTCATATAGTGAGCACTTTGTCATATAGTGAGCACTAATTTTAATATTGTACTCGACACTATACACCAAGGTATGAGGAAATAAGATATCAATGTGTTAACTACATGATAAAAATGGTCAAATACAACCATATGCCTTAGGAAACCATGATATGGAAGACTATGATGCTTTGTGACAATAGGATGAAAAAACCATGACAAATGCTAACACATACAAATAACAAGCGAGCATGCACAACAAACCAAAAGAAAACCAAAATTTTGCCCCCTAGTTAGGTTGGAAACCCATCAAGAGGAAGTGATTGATGATAACTAATTGATTGATTGAGGATGACAAAGTTAACAATAAGAACAATGCACATCCAAAGGATTGGGAAGGATACATCTCATGATGATGATTTGATTAAAAGGGGTCAATGGATTATCAACTGATTTGTGACTAATCTTGTAGAGAGGATTGTCACCCTGGTGCAAAAGGGAGGTTCTGTTACTACACTTTCTACAACCTTCGGATATAGCATATTTCAGGTTCATGGAACTCTTCAGGGAGAGCGAGTCACAATCATGCTTGATAGTGGAGCCACACTCAATTTTATCAATTCATCCCTCATTGCTAAGAAGGCTTTTCACATGGTGGAGCATGAAGGATTTGAGGTCAAAGTTGTAGGAGGAACTTTATTACCCCGCACTCATGTGATTCCATCGCTGAGCATTACCATGGGAAACTACACAATGACATATGACTTTTTTTTGATAGATCTAGATGACATAGATGTCATATTGGGAATTCAATGGATGGAGTCCCTCAACCAGTATAGATAGTTTCAGGAAGATGGAGTTTTCCTTTGGGGTGGATGGCAAGAAGGTGATGCTAAGAGGTATGTCAAATAGAGCCCTGAGAGAGATTTTAGTGAAGAAGATGGAGGTTATTTTTAGACGAGATAAGCCTTAGTCACATAACCTTGACATTGAAGATGCCAAAGAGAAGTTTGTGGTGGATGATATTTTACCTAAGATTCCTACCGTATGCTTCATGTTTCAAACTTTAGACGATTGGAGGGCTCATTTGTCCAAGGACATCTTTTCATTATAGGATGACAGATACAAGGTGTTTAATGATGTCATCTACTACAATGATAAAATCTATTTGGTACCTGACTCAAAACTAAAGAAGATGAACATGAGAGATTCATAATCATCCCTTAGTAGGATTACATGGATCAAAGTTGTGATTTATTGAGGGTAAGCAATCTCTGGGCGAGGAGGACTATAATGTTCCTGATGTAATTAAATAATTTAATTAAAGATTAATTATGTATGGCCCCAAAACTTAATAATAATATCTTTCAGGCCCTTTTTCTATTTACTAGTTAGTTATAGGTTTGGCCATTTCAGTGCATTTAGTAATCTTTCAGGAAGTTTCCCAGATCCATTTATAAGGTCATGATTGGTGTAGTTGTAGGTATGTGAATTTGGTATTTTCTTTGTATGTGTAATTCTCTAAGACCTAGCTTTAAAAAACCTTTCCAAGCTTCTTGCAGGGTTGTGGAAGTGGTGTAAAACCTTCCACTCCACTCATTCCAATGGTTAAACCAACCCTCTTCAATAATCCTCTCTACCAATTTCAAGAATCAACACTGAAATAGGGCTACAAGAAAAGAGCCCCAATTAGCCCTCCTATTTCGAGAGAATGGGGAATTTCTCAGAAAAACTCCATTAACAATCTCTAGCTTCCTTCTAGTACTTCCATTCATTTTCCCAGGGCTCAAGGATATTCAGGGTCGTAGGCCTCCAAATGGTCGTATAGTGCCCTAACTCTAACTGAGGGTTTTTCAGAGGTTTTAGGTCTCTTTGAGGCCTACCTGACTCCTTGGTTTGGTCTAGTGCCTTGTTGGATTGGTGAGGACTCCTCCTACACACCAAGGAGCTTTAAAACACCTCTCCACCATTTCCATGCTTCAACTTGGGCCTAGCTTCACAACCCTTCCTTCTAGAAGCTCTACAAGTTCACTCTTTCCTAGCCGGGCAGCCTCTGGCTCGCCTAGGGAAAGAGTTTATAAATAGTTCCTCTGCACTTGAGGGCCCATTCTCCTACACATGGAAATTGAATAATTTACACTCACTCCCCAAGAGGCCATACTATTTCTATAGTGGGATAGTGAGTTACATGCTTGACAATCCCAACTGCCTAGTTCAGGACAATGAGCACAACACAAATAATTACAAAAGCTTAAAAGGAATACACACACACCTAAACTAGTAAATCCAAAACACTATATAGAGATTATGCTTCAATGCCAAGTGATTACAATAATCAAATCAATACAATCTTGATTCCATTACTCCTCTATTATGATTCTACACACACAAAACTCTTCCTTCTAGAACTTTGTCCGTACAGTATGATATCCAATGGCAATTTTAGGGTTTCCTAGGTTCATATTCAGTCCTCTAAAGTCTTAGGTTTCATAATTAGGTCTTTTGTCAAGACCAAAGACCAAATCCACCATTATAGGGAGTAGTTAAAAAATGTTGTCGAGCAACATTTCAAAGTTGCAAAGTTGCAAAGTGCAAGTTTCGCAAGTTTTGCACAAATGAGCTATTTGAAGTATATTAGGCCAATGCCTTGCACCTATATGTGTCTTAGGTGTTATATATCTTAAATCAATCTAAAAGACTCTATTGACATCAGCTACCCCCTTGATGACTCATGATGACATCATCTCATAATGAAACCACAAATATAGTAAAGACCTATTAAAATGGACCTTAAGAACCTCTAACCTATGTTTCCAACCACACAATGGTCCTCAGACCCTTATTCCATTTACAAGGCTCACTAGGAGCATGTCACAACAAAATTTCATATGGTCAGGGTCCTATGTTGACTAGGTGCCCCTGCACCAGGCTACCCACCTGAAAAATCATGTCACCTCTGGAGACAAGAGTTGGAGATCTAATCCCTTGAGCTTGAACTTGTTCTCAACAATCCAGGTGGCCTCTGAATTGGGTTTATCCTTCCACTTTACTAGGTGTTCCTTATAGGTGCCCTTTCTGGTCTTTACTTGGATCTGAGTGTCTAAGATCTTCCCTGCCTGAAGTTTGGGCTTATGAGGCAACGCTGATGCTTGGGCTTCTTCTTTAGTGATGTAGTAGCATCCTGGGTGTAAGAGCAATCTTGCATCACCCAAAAAAATATTTCTATTTTTATATTCAATAAGGGCTATTTTGTGCAGAGCTGCTATTTATGGAAAGTTACTATTTTTGGTAATTTGTGTATGTGCTCAGAATGATCTAATTTCTTTCTTGGAGGTTCATGTTGGTCATATAAGTCTGCCAATAAAGTTTCATTGCTAGATCAAGTGTATATTGGAAGATATTGAAGATTTTCGGTATTGGCAGCAGGGTACAGAAACTTTGAACTCAATTTTGAAGGCTTTAGAGGGCCTGAATGAGGTCAAAAATTTGGGTGACGAGCGCTTGCGCAGGTCAAGCCTGTAGAGCGCTTCATGGCATTTCTAAAATGGGGTTATAATAGCCGATCGGGTCAACTAGTGATGACTTATGGTCTTCGAAAGTTGGGCCACCTGAAATGGCAGAAAATAATTTTTTTCAAAATTTTTGTTTGGGTTTCAAAGGTTATCTTGAGCCGACTATGATGTAATAAAATGTAAAATAAAATAATTCTAAGTTTGGTCGGCCTTATTGGCTAAAATTTTGGAACCTTCCCAGGCGGTGAAAAATTGCCTATATAAGGAAGGTTGTATTATTGTCTTAGGCAGTTCAGAATAGTTCTGGGTAGTAGATCTGGGTATTGATTTGAGGCTTTGTCCTACAGAATATTGTAAGAAATGCCCATGTGGCTTTGCATATTGTAATTCTGAAAGTTTTTAATTCCACATTTGTGGAGATAATAAGAAGCCAATTTTCTGTTCTTGCATATTATTGTTGTTGTTTCTCTATTTCTGTTATGTGTTTGTGGTATTAAGGGGAGCACCCTTCATCAAGTGGTATCAAAGTAGGTTTTCTTGAGTGTGTAAATAGATCACTGACTGTGAGACAATTTGCACCAGGACCGTGGTTAGGGTTTCAGCGCGCATCGTGAAAATGCCTCCACGAAGAGAACATGGCGGAAGAGCTGGTGCTGTGACACCTAAGGTTAGAGAGCTGTAGAGACAAGTGCGAGCACTGCAAGAAGAGATTCGCAGAGGAATGAATCTTAATGTTAGAGATGAAAGTGAGGATGAAGCAGAAGAAGAATATCAAGAAGGAGAAGCTGAAATTGTGAACCAGGAGGAAGAAAGACTTTTTCGGGCGATTTCCAAGATTGGGAAAAGAACTAAGATTGAGGTTCCCACATTTTCTTGAAATCTTAACCCAGAGGAATTGATTGACTGGATCAATGAATGTGAGGAATATTTTGAGTATGAAGATGTTGAGGATCCTGATAGGGTCAAATTTGCGAAGGCCAGACTGAAAGGTCATGTGAAGATATGGTGGCAAGAGATTCAGTTGGAGCGAAATAGAAGGGGAAAGGAGAAAATCACGAGATGGGATCAGATGGTGGATAAATTGAAGCAACAGTTCATTCCTGTTGATTATGAGCTTGACCTACTGAAAAAAATGCAAAGTTTGAAGCAAGCAGGAAGATCTGTTCAGGAGTATACAGAGGAGTTCTATCGACTTCTCATCAGAACATGCCATGCAGAAGCTGATAAAGAGAAAGTTGCCTGATACCTTAATGGGTTAAGGCCAAGCATTTCGGAGGAGCTGAACCTGGTTCGAATGAACAGTATTGAAGAGGCATACCAGTTTGCCCTAAAAGTAGAGGAAAAGTTGAACAAGAAGTTTGAGAGCAGACAAAACAGAAGAGGTCACGGTGGATGATCTGGTGGATGGTCATATGGTGGCCGAAATGAAAATCTGAAAAAGAAGGATGAGGCCAGTAGCAGTCAGAATCAGTGAGGAAATAATTTCAATCGCTTCCAAGATCAGAATAATAAAGATTAGAGAGGAAGAGGAAGAGGACAAGGATCTGGAAGAGGTGGCTTCTGTGGAACATGTTTTCACTGTGGAGAAGAAGGTCATAGGGCATTTGAATGTCCTCAGCACCAAGGTAGAACAGACAGGAGAAATGAAGGCCAGGCTAGAGTTACACATATAGATGAAGATGCTAGATCATCAAATTCTAAAGATGCTGAAAGAGGAGAAACATTGATTAACAGAAGAGTCCTGTTGAGTGGTGAGAATGAACCTGAGCAAAGGAGGAGCCTGTTTTGCACTAGATGCAAGTGTGAGGGTAAATGCTGTGATGTGATTATCGATAGTGGAAGCACTGACAATTTGGTGTCAGAAGAGATGGTGACAAAGTTGAAGCTCAAGAGACAGAAACACCACATCCATATCAGATTGCCTGGGTGCAGGATGACCACAAGGTCATGGTCAGTGAACAGTGCCTGGTAAAGTTCAAGATCGGCAGGTACCAAGATAAGGTACTATGTGATATCATCTCTATGGATGCATGTCATATGTTGTTGGGTAGACCATGGTAGTTTGATAGATGTGTTGTACATGATGGTCGTGTGAATACCTATTCCCTAACAAATGATGGAGTGTGACGTAAGTTAAAACCATTGAAGGAGACTGAAGAAAAGGTATGTGGTAATGCAAGGATAACTTTTGTTGATGGAAGAAATTTCCTAGATGGTATGAGGCATGAGCAGGTATGTTTTTCTTTAATTCCAAAAGCTAGTAAAGAGGAAGTAGAAGATGTTCCTGTAGAAGTTGCAGATTTGTTGAATGAGTTTTAGGATATTGTATCCGATAACATGCCTGATGGATTACCACCAGTTAGGAAGATCAGTCATCAGATGGACTTGATCCTAGGAGTGAGTTTTCCGAATAAGGTAGCACACAAAATGACACCTACAGAAAGTGAGGAGTTGAACAGACAAGTACATGAGTTGTTACAGAAAGGATTGATTCAAGAGAGTCTGAGTCCCTGTGCTGTACCAGTGGTATTAGCACCAAAGAAGAATGGAGAGTGGAGGATGTGTACAGATTCCAGAGCAATAAACAAGATCACAATCAAGTACAGGTTTCCATTGCCATGAATGGATGATATTATGGACTGTTTGAGTGGAACTGTGTATTTCTCAAAGATAGATCTGAAGAGTGGATATCATCAGATTCGGATCAGAGAAGGAGATGAATGGAAGACTGCCTTCAAGACAAAGGAAGGACTGTATGAGTGGTTAGTCATGCCTTTTGGGCTAACCAATGCACCGAGCACTTTCATGCGGCTCATGAATGAGGTTTTGAAAGAATTTCTGGGTAAGTTTGTCATTGTTTACCTAGATGATATTTTAATTTTTAGCAAGACATTGGAGGAACATATGATGCATATTCGTATGGTGTTTGAGAAGTTGAGAGATGAGAAATTGTTGATTAATTTGAAGAAGTGCAGTTTTGTGAAGAAAGAGTTAGTGTATTTGAGATTTGTAGTTTTAGCAGAAGGTCTAAAAATGGACCCAGAGAAGGTATAGGCTATCCTTGAATGGCCTACTCCAAGGAGTGCTACTGAGGTAAGATCTTTTCATGGTTTAGCTAGCTTTTACAAAAAGTTTATCAGAAATTTTAGCAGTATTTGTGGACCCTTGACTGAAACAATGAGAGGGGATAGAAAAGAGTTTAAGTGGACTAAAGGAGCAGAAAAGAGTTTTCAATTATTGAAACAAAAAGTTACAGAACAACCTATTTTAGCACTTCTAGATTTCAATAAGGTGTTTCAAGTAGATTGTGATGCTAGTGGTATTGCAATAGGGGCTGTTATGAGCCAAGAAGGTAAACCTGTTGCTTATTTTAGTGAGAAGTTAAATGATGCTAAGAGGAAATATTATGTTTATGATTAGAAATTTTATGCTATAGTTCAGGCATTAAAGAAGTGGAGACATTAGCTACTTTCTAAGGAGTTTGTTTTGTATACCGATCATCAAGCTTTGCAATATTTGAAGAGTCAAGGAAAATTGAATCAAAGGCATTTGAAATGGGTTAAGTTTTTGCAGAGTTATACATTTGTTTTGAAACACAGGAGTGGAAAGTCTAACAGGGTTGCAGATGCTCTTAGCAGAAGGAAACTATTGCTGATAGAGATGTAGATTGAGGTGGTTGGGTTCAAGGAATTCAAGAATTTATATCCAGAGGATCCTGATTTTGGTGAACCTTGGAAAGCTTGTACAGAACCTGTTACTCTAGACAGGACGAAATGGTTGGATTTCATCATTCAGGATGATATGCTATTTAGAGGGAGTCAATTGTGCATTCCACGAAGTTCTATGAGGGAGAATCTCATCAAGGAGAAGCATAGCGGAGGATTGGCTGGACATTTTGGTCGTGATAAAACCCTTGGTTTGGTTAGTGAGAATTATTATTGGCCACAATTGCAGCAAGATGTGAAGAAGTTTGTACAGAGTTGCAGAGTATGTCAAATGGTGAAAGGAGTGAAGTAGAATACAGGGTTGTATCAGCCATTACCTATACCAGAGAAGCCTTGGGAGGATATCAGTATGGATAGCGGTTTCCAGTTGGTACATATAACAAGCTAAAAATGAAGAAGTTTGGACCATGTAAGATACTGAAGAAACATGATTCAGGAAACGCATATGAGGTAGAATTGCCTACTAAGCTAAATATTTCACCAGTGTTTAACATTTCAGATCTGACAGAGTATCATGAAGGAGGTGTTTAAGATGAGATCACAGCAGCATAGTGGAGTATTCCAGCAACTAGTTCAGACACTAAGGAGATCGAAGATATACTGGACAGTCGTGTTGGCAGAAGCACAAGGAATAGGACATATGAAGAATATCTGGTCAAGTGGAAAGGATGACCTGTTGAAGATTCATCATGGCTGACAAAGGAGGAGGTTAGCCATCTTAGTTTTCCTCTGCACACCTGAGTCGTGACAGGGTCACTTCTCAAATTACCCCGGGTGTCTGATGCAGGAGCATCTTGGGTGTAAGAGCAATCTTGCATCACCCAAAAAAATATTTCTATTTTTATATTCAATAAGGGCTATTTTGTGTAGAGCTGCTATTTATGGAAAGTTACTATTTTTGGTAATTTTTGTATGTGCTCAGAATGATCTAATTTCTTTCTTGGAGGTTCATGTTGGTCATATAAGTCTGCCAATAAAGTTTCATTGCCAGATCAAGTGTATATTGGAAGATATTGAAGATTTTCGGTATTGGCAGCAGGGTACAGAAACTTTGAACTCAATTTTGAAGGCTTTAGAGGCCCCGAATGAGGTCAAAAATTTGGGTGATGGGCGCTTGCACAGGTCAAGCCTGTAGAGCACTTCGTGGTATTTCTGAAATAAGGTTATAATAGCCGATCGGGTCAACTGGTGATGACTTATGGTCTTCGGAAGTTGGGCCACTTGAAATGGCAGAAAATAATTTTCTTCAAAATTTTTGTTCAGGGTTCAAAGGTTATCTTGAGCTGACTATGATGTAATAAAATGTAAAATAAAATAATTCTAAGTTTGGTCGGCCTTATTGGCTAAAATTCTGGAACCTTCCTAGGCGGTGGAAAATTGCCTATATAAGGAAGGCTGTATTATTGTCTTAGGCAGTTCAGAATAGTTCTGGGTAGTAGATCTGGGTATTGATTTGAGGCTTTGTCCTACAAAATATTGTAAGGAATGCCCATGTGGCTTTGCATATTGTAATTCTGAAAGTTTGTAATTCCACATTTGTGGAGATAATAAGAAGCCAATTTTCTGTTCTTGCATATTATTGTTGTTGTTTCTCTATTTTTGTTATGTGTTTGTGGTATTAAGGGGAGCACCCTTCATAATTTAGCCTCCTCCACATTCTGATCAATCTTAGTAAGTGGTCCCATATACTTAACTAGGTCTGCTACATTGAAAATGGGAGAAATGGCCAAGTTGTCAGGAAGCTAAACTTTGTAGGCATTCTGCCCATACTTGTCCAGTATAGGACATGGACCTATCCTCCTCATTTGAAGCTTATTAGGAACTCCTTTTTGCAATCTGGCTTTGTTGAGGTGTACCATTACTAGGTCTCCCAAACCAAACTATACATCTCTCCTCTTCAAATCAACTTGGTCCTTCATCTTCTTTGTGTTCTTTGTGAGGGCTTGTTTTACTTGCTCATGCACCTCCTTCATAGACTAACTGAAGTCTTCAGCATAACCACTATTAGGGGCTTGATTTCCTAAGGTTCTAAGCTCACATACACCCCTTGGGTGTATCCAATAAATAATCTCAAAGGGACTCTTCCCGGTAGTCCTATTGACACTATCATTATATGCAAATTCTTCTTGATGAATGACCAAATCTCAAGTCAAACCATACTCCTTGGTCAAACACCTCAATAAATTACCAAGTGCTTTATTAACCACCTTAGTTTGGCCATCAATCTAAGGGTGGTATTCTGAACTAAATACTAGGGTTGTACCCAACCTTTTCCATAAGGACCTCCAAAAATGTCCCATAAATTTTGCATCCCTATCAGAAACAATACTACCTAGCAAGCCATGAATCCTCACAACTTCTTTGAAAAAAAAATAAGCAATGTGGCTTGCATCATGAGTGACTTTGCATGGAATAAAATGACTCATCTTACTAAATCTATCTACTACCACATAGATGTTATCAAATCCACTCTTTTTTTAGGCAAGCCGACCACAAAATCCATACTTACACATTCCCATAGCCTGTTTGGTATAGGGAGAGGCTGGTAAAGTCCCGCATTTGTAGATGTCCCCTTTTCTCTTTGATAGATGATGCATTGATCCACATAAGTCCTTACATCTCTCTGCATTTTGGGTTAGTAGTAGAACCTTTGGACCAATTCTAAGGTCTTTTTTAAGCAAAAATGGCCACTCAAACTTCCATTATGTTTTTCTTGGATGAGGTTCTCTCTCATGGACCCCCTTGGAATGCACAACTATCCTCCTTTGAAGAGTAATCCATTCTACAATGTAAACTTTGTAAACTCACTATGAAAGTGATTAAGGTGACCTTGACACACCTTGTATACCTCTGCAAAATTCTCATCTGTCTGATACAAATCCTTGAAGTTATCCACTCCTATGCTTTGTATTTGCAACTCTTGGACAGTGAGTAGCCTTCTACTCAAAGCATCTGCTACTTTGTTCAACTGTCCTTTTTTGTGCTTTATGGTGAAGGTGTATGACTGTAAGTACTCCACCCACTTAACATGCCTATGACTCAACTTATCTTTAGAGTTAAGAAAACTCAAAGCTTGATTATCAATGAACACTACAAACTCCTTAGCCAACAAATAATGCCTCCACTTCCTAAGGGACTAAACAAGGGCATATAATTCCAAATCATAAGAAGAATACTTTTTCTTTTCTTCATTTAGTTTCTCACTAAAGAAAGCCACTGGCCAATTACTTTGGTTTATAACCCCTCCTATTGCTATGGTACTAGCATCACACTCTATGGTGAAAAGTTCATCAAAAGTAGGCAATCTTAGGATGGGCTTGGTGGTTATCTCCTTCTTCAATGTCTCAAATCCCTTATATGTTTCTTGTGTCCACAAAAACTTGGTTCTAGTTCCACCTTTTATGGTATCTAACATGGGAGCACATATACCACTAAAGTTCCTGATAAACTTCCTATAATATTGTGCTAGACCATGGAAACTCCTTACCTCACTTGCATTCTTGGGAGTTGGCCAACTTAGTATGATTGCAACCTTGGACTCATCCATCTTAAAATCTCCTTGAGACAAAAAAAAGCCCAAATATACTAATTCATGCTTCATGAATTCAAAATTGTCTATATTGATGGTTAGGTGCTCCTCTTTCAATTTAACTAATACAATCTTGATATGCTTTAAGTGCTCCTCCTTAGTCATACTGAAAATTAGGATATCATCTAAATAAACCACTACAAACTTACCTATGAAGTCTTTCAACACATCATTCATGAGTCTCATGAATGTGCTTGGAGCATTGGAGAGGCCAAATAGCATGACTAGCCATTCATAGATTCCTTCTATGGTTTTGAAGGTCATTTTCCACTCATCTCCCTCTTTTATCTTGATTTGGTGATAGCCACTTTTAAGGTCTGTCTTTGTGTAATACTTAGCCCCTCCTAGGTAGTCCATCAAGTCTTCAATCCTAGGTATTGGAAACCTATATCTAATGGTAATCTTGTTGATAGCTCTGGAGTCTGTACACAATCTCCATGTTCCCCCCTTCTTAGGTGCTAAAATAGTGGGTACAGCATATGGGTTGATGCTCTTTCTTATAAGTCCTTCATCCATCAATTCTTGCACTTGCCTTGCAACTTCCCTGTTCTGATCTCATGTTAGCTTGTAAGGTGCCTTGCTAGGTAGTGATGCCCCTGGAATAAGGTCAATTTGATGACTAATTTCCCTTTTGGATGGAAATGTTGTAGGTGTGCCATCTGAGATGATGTCTTTAAATTCCTTCAAAATTTCATCCACTTCTTTAGGTATGCCTTCTTATCCCCCTTTTCTTCTTTAGGCTTCACCACTATGGCATATCCTACTCCTTCCTCTTCTAGAGTCCTCATGAACTCCTTCCCCTTCAACATCAACACATTAGGTCCACCTCCTTTACTATCATCCTCAACAAGTGACTAAATTTTATAGTTCACTCCATCCTTTTGAAAGGTGTATGAATTTTTCTCTACATTATGCATGGCTCTCCTATCAAATTTCCATGGCCTTCCTAGGAGTAGATGGCATACATCCATTGGCAAGATGTCACACAAGAGTTTGTCCTTATATCCTCCTATTGTGAACTCAATCCAAGCTTGTTCATTTACTAGGACATGTTGCCCCTTATTTAGCCAAGTAACTCTATATGGAGTACTGTGAGGTATTTTGGGTATCTTAAGTTTATATATGGCTTCTTCTAAGATGATGTTATCAATAGACCCTAAGTCTATGATAACCTTGCAAAATTTGCCAATAATTTTTCACTTTACCTTGAAGAGTGATCTCCTTTTCTTGGGCTCCTCCTTAATTGGCTCTCTAATCAGTATTCTTCTCAACATCAAGTTCTCACCACACTCTAAATCCAATTGGACTTCAAGAAACTTCACACTTGAAGCATCTTCATGCACATATGAAACTTTCTTCTCCCCTTGTGAATTTGTTCCCTTTTCAAGACATCTATAGGCCGGATGACCCAACTGTTGACAGTGAAAACATTTCATAGTAGAAAATTAGGATGATCCTCTTCCTCCTTGTGACCTACCTCTACCTCCAAATCCTCTACCTCTGCTTGAACCACCTCTTTGAATAGTTTCTCAACTTTGTTCAGTCATTTTGGACTCTCCTTGGGGTCTAGTGTGATTACTTCTACTCCAGATACTTCCCCTATGTCCTATGTCATCTCTGCCTCTTCCTCTATTCCTTGAGGTTTGATCTTGCTTCGTTTTCCCTTTCTCCTCTAGCTTCAAAGAAATTTGGTAACACTGGTGGACTATCTTAGGGGTAACAAGACTCATATCTTCTTGAATGGACCATTTAAGACCATTCAAATACCTATCCAACCTAATGCTTTCATCCTCTACTACCTTGGATCTTAGGCATAACTTTTGAAACTCCTTTTTATAGGAATGTACATCCATTTCCTTCTACCTTAGGTTTTTTCTTCTCCTATGTAGTTGTATTTTATAGTCATTGGGTACATAAGCTTGTTTGATTTTAGCCACCATCCCTTTCCAAGTAGAAATGGGACTCTTCCCTTCTTTCTCTCTTTTAATTTGAGTAAACTTCCGCTAGGTTAAGGCTGAACCTCTCAACCTTGACCTAGCCACCCTTACCTTCTATGCTTCTGAGACACCATCACATTCAAAATGGTTCTCCTTACCCTCTATCCAATCCATGATCAAGTCTGGATCCATTTTGCCACTGAACAAAGGAATACCTTCTAAAGCCTTACCACTCATTGACTTAAGTGCTTTCAAGAGGGGTTCTTCTAGTATGACTGGGTCTGGTGTTGCAGCCTCTTCTTCCAACTCAATCTCCTTTTCTTTGGCTTCTTTCTCTTCTTTCTGTTCCATCTTTTCCTTGAATTTATATGTCTTGGCTTGGACTTCACCCAACAACTGTTCTAATTGTGCCAACCTTTCTCTTAACAATTTGTTGTCTTCTTATGGTTCTTCAACTTTCTTGGCCAATTCACCATTGGTCACCATCTTTCTTGATGCACTAGATTCAGTTGGTGAGAGCATTCACCTTCTTGCTAACCTGCTATTCCCAAATCTTTAATAGGCTCTGATACCACTTTGTTAGGGAGAAGGGATGAACTAATCACTAGTTCATGCCACTTAGTCTTCTCCTAAGAATCTTGGTGTCTTCCAAGATCACCTACTAGACCTATATAATCACCTATTTTCTTATGATTCCCTAATCCAAACCCTACCCCTCTTAACTTCTCAAATTTTCCATCTCCTCCAGCTTCTAGGTGCTCATTCTTGGCTAGAAGCACTCTAGTCTTCTCTAAGACCTAGCTTTACAAAACCTTTCCAAGATTCTTGTAGGGTTTTGGAAGTAGTGTAAAACCTTCCACTCCACTCATTCCAATGGTTAAACCAACCCTCTTCAATAATCCCCTCTACTGATTTCAAGAATCAACACTGAAATAGGGCTACAAGCAAAGAGCCCCAATTAGCCCTCATATTCCAAGAAAATAGGGAATTGCTCATAAAACCTCCATTAAAAAGCTCTAGCTTCCTTCTAGGAATTCCATTCATTTTCCTAGTGCTCAAGGATTTTCAAGGTCTTAGGCCTCCAAACGGTCGTACAGTGCCCTAACTATGACTGAGGGTTTTTCAAGGGTTTTAGGTCTCTTTGAGGCCTGCCTGACTTCTTGGCTTGGTCTAGTGCCTTTTTGGATTGGTGAGGACTCCTCCTACACACCAATGATCCTTAACACAGCCATCCACCATTTCCATGCTTCAACTTGGGCCTAGCTTCACAACCCTGCCTTCTAGAAGCTCTACAAGTTCACTCTTTCCTAGTCAGGTAGCCTCTGACTCACCTAGGGCAAGATTTTATAAATAGTTCCTCTACACTTGAGGGCCCATTCTCCTGCACGTGGAAAGTACATAATGTACACTAACTATCCCCAAGAGGCTGTATTGTTTCTATAGTGGGATACTGAGTTACATGCTTGACAATCCCAACTGCCTAGTTTAGGAAAGTGAGCACACAAGAACACAAATAATTACAAAAGCTTAAAAGGAATACACACACACCTAAACTAGTAAATCCAAAACACTATACAGAGATTATGCTTCAATTCCAAGTGATTAAAATAAGA
Organism: Chamaecyparis obtusa; assembly: GCA_027943335.1. Lineage (NCBI taxonomy): Eukaryota > Viridiplantae > Streptophyta > Pinopsida > Cupressales > Cupressaceae > Chamaecyparis > Chamaecyparis obtusa. Next base: position 2,405,036 of record BSBK01002398.1, read on the forward strand.
AAATCAATACAATCTTGCTTCCATTACTCCTCTATTATGATTCTACACACACAAAACTCTTCCTTCCAGAACTCTATCCATACAGTACGATATCCAATGGCAATATTAGGGTTTCCTAGGTTCATATTCAATCCTCTAAAGTCTTAGGTTTCATAATTAGGTCTTGTGTCGAGACCAAAGACCAAATCCACCATTATAGGGGGTAGTTACAAAATGTTTCCAATGAACCTTAAGAACCTCTAACCTATGCTGCCAGCCACACAATGGTCCTCAGACCCTTATTCAATTTACAAGGCTCACTAGGAGCATGTCACAACAAAATTTCATATGGTGAGAGTCCTATGCTAACTAGGTGCCCCTACACCATAATGCATGCTTAAGTAACTTGAACAGAAATCACATACATAAGCTAACATGGGATATATGCATGGAAACCCTGGGTTAGAGGGAGAAAACCACAATGGGATAGAACCCATGAACTTCACTATTGTAGTGATAAAGATGTCCTATTAAAGGCTTACAAAAGCACTTGTTAGAATGCTACCCTGCCAAGGGATTTGATATAGATCGATTAAGATCTTGACACTGTTAGGAGTCACCTCACCAAAGGACTTAATAACATCAATCAAGATGTCACCCGATGAAGGGATTTATACAATGGAACCTATTAGGGTTCACCCTAATAAAGGGATTTTAATGAGCTTCACACAACAAAAGAAATTATCTTCTTTAGATACTCAATTTGTCAATAAGATCATACCTATTAATTTCTCTTTTTTCTTGGTTATTCAATCTCTGACTTTCACTCCAAAGTGACTGTAACCCTTCTCAGAAGACTTGACTCTTCTACTCTACTTTATCTCTCTATGCTTGATTTCTCCAACCACATGTAGCGAATGCATAATGATATGCACATTACCACACTAAACTGTGGTGCCAAGCTATAAATATTCCAAAACTTCATTGTTATGGAAAGAAATCCGAAAGTCTCACATGAAAAACTTTAGTTCATCCCGAAACGCTTACAGAAAAACTCCAGTTCATTCAAAAAATGCTCTACAAAAACTAGATCAGATTATATAAGCATGAACTGGTAGATCTTCTACTTTGAAGAAAAATTGGTGTGCTACCAATTGATTCATCTGCCTCTTGTGGTTTATTGTGACCAGTGTAGGTACACTGGTTACCTAACAAGTTTGATGGTTATTGACTGGGACAACTATCGGTTCACCACTATTTCTCTAACTTAAAGATTGGTGTGTTTGATGTTTGCCAATGATGACAACTAAGCATAATGCCAACAATCTTCCCTTTTGGTATTGGTGGAAAAATATATCATAGCACATCATAACTTGCAAAGGAGTATATATAATTGAAGGTCTCATAAGAATACTTACCCTTTCAGGTATCATCCTATCAACTAATACTTCCCCTGTCAACTAGTGTATATACTACCATTACTTCCATTGTATCTAGCTCTACTGACGAGTCTCTTCTCTACTGATTATATTGACCAGTCTCTTCTCTATTGACCAGTCTCTTCCATATCTCTTCCAATCTTCCCCTTTTTTCCTCCAAGGGACAAAGGTTGTAGAAAATTATAATTGAAGCATGTTAAAGATGTCCTTGTAGATTTTCTTGACAGAAATGAGGATGGTTTCCATGCAGCTATGACTTGGTCAAGGTTATACTTTATTTCTTCTAGAGAGATAATGAGGTTCTCCATGTCCTCAATTGTTTTGTAATCTAGTTTGTTGAGAAGTGTGTCAGTGTCTTTTGCTTCTTTCTGCATCATATCAAAAGTGGGAGCTATGTATAGCTAAAATCCAATGAGATCTTGGATTCTCTTTGTATGATCCTCAAATGTTTTTCTCAGTGTGAAGGCTAAGCCAGTTAGCTCACCACTGTACTCAGTTGCTGAAGAGGTCTTAGGATTGAATGTGATGTTGCCTCTTTCAGCTCATGTGTTGTTTGATTGGTTCTCTCTGTGATATCCTTCATAAAATCTTCAAAATTTGAAGTTTTTGTTATTAACTTTCCAACATCTTGAAACTATTTCTTTAGTTCCCCGGTGCTGGTAGCCACAGTTGCTTTGATTTTACCATTCTAGTCATGTAGGATATTGATTCTCTTTGTTTCATAATGAGCTGTAGCTACAACTTATGGATAAGTTATGTCTTCTCTGATTGCTTGTGCTAAAATTTCTAGCTAATCAATGATAGGTTATTCTTCATCAACATCTACATCTAGAGTAAAATTATACATAATATTCTTTACACTATTGAGAACCATATATTGTTTTCTCTTTGTGAGCAACTTGAGTTGTCTTATTGACATTTTGCTGATGTCAATCAATGATTCCCCTATTTTTGGAGTTTCTACTTTCCCTTTCTTGGAATCAGGGCCTGTTTCAAATGATAGCTTGCTTTTTAATGAAGATGAGCTTGGTATATTTGTTGGTTGTTTCTATTTAGTGCCCTTTTCTAGATCTTCTGGTTGCTTCTCTTCTTCCACCTCTTCTTGTTGTTTCTCTTCTTCTTCCTCTACCCTGTCTTCTTGTTGTTGCTCTTCTTCCTCTTTAGTGACCTGTTGGGTAACTTTGGTCATCTCTACATTATCAATATCTTTCCCTTCAACCATCCTTGCTGATGATTCCCCTATTTCTTGTCCTCCGGGTTTGATTGGTGTAACATGTACATCAGTTGGGGTATTCTTGTCGGTTGTGTCCTGATCAATATTTTTTTCCTTCTCACCGATTGTGACCTTATCACTTGTATCCTAATCACTGGTTGTGAGTTTTGTCTCATAATCTTTATCCCTAGATACCTTAGTGTCCATTGATTACTCTGGTAGGACCATGTCCTCTACGTGTTGAACTTGAGATGTATCTTGAGGACCTATTCAATTAGGTGTCTCTGTAGATACCTGTTCTGATGCCAATTTCTCTTGCCTCCTTGCTGGAGTGGTGAAATCATGATTTCTCCATAATTTCACTTTTTCTTCATACAATTCTTATTCTTGGCCATTTATGATTTTGGCCACTCTATCCTGAGACTCCAAGTTTAGTACTTTTGCTAACAAGGAAACAAACATCATCCTTGTATTCATTTACAATAGAAGATGGGATCCTTTCTGTTTCATCCATTCTAGTTTGAAAATCTTGGAAATAATCAAACATAACCTTATTAAAGCGATTTCCTAGATTATTGATCATTTCTCCTATTTGGATTATAACCGGTCTATTTGTTACCCATGCAACATTACCCACCCTTGGAAAGAATGTTTTATAATAGAAGAAAATACATACCATCAGCATTCCATACTTCATGAATTTCTTCTTTACCATTTTGAGCTTTTTCAAGTTTTCAAATATTTGACTTCTCAACATAGCGCACATGTCATTTTTGGCACTATCATGCATGATTTTGTGAACCAGAAACCTTCATCTTCAATGTCTATAAAATTCATCATGTGACTTTCATACCTTGACTTAGTGAGTTGGGTGACTTCACTATTGGCAATCATTCTCAGGGTAAGGGATTCCCCTGTGACATTGAACCATGTTACTCTCCTCAAGTCTTCATTTGTATTTGGTGTAACAACACCCTTTTCCAACCACATGCATGGGTCATGTACTCAACTGATTACCATTCAAATCCAATCAACATGAAACACGGTAGGGTATTTAACCCCATTTGTCAATCCAGTCATTTCGAGTTGAGCATACTTTTCCTTTAGTTGTTTGTCCTTCCAGAGTCCTAAAAAATTTCTCTAAATGAAAGTTTCTCCCAACTCTTCTTGTTTGCAGTGAATGAAGGCAGTTACATCTTCAGTCAACAACACATCATTTGGAATTGATGATAGGGCTCCAACCATATCATTAGACTCATTTTTAATTGGTATTATGTTGTATTTAGGTCACTCTTGTTGATTGATGTCAAAAAGGGTTACAACAGATGATGATGATATCATTTCATTGGTAGGAGAATACACACAAAGCTTTCTTAAGTTTGCAGAATTTAAAAAGAAAAGATTGTGAACACAGATAGAAAGATTACTCAAGCTTAAAGAAAATTTAGTACAAAAAGTAAAGTAAAATGAGTAATACGCTTTCCATTTTATATCCTTGGGCCCCAATGCTAATTAGAAAATGGTAACATTGTTAATGGTTACTATATTTATGAGCCTTACCAGTTTTTACCTAACTTCACCTTTATCGACCAGTTCATCAATGCTTTACCTATTTTACCACAACATCCTCAATTGAAACAACAACCGTGTAACATCAGCCCATCACCGTGAAGGTAGTTAACTAAACTACACAACTTACTCTTTTGATCGGTTCTTTGATCTTAGACTGATGAGTGCTTCTCAGTATCAACTTCCACATAGTGAGATTAAATCTCACTAGTCACTTTGGGGATAGTAGCATTTCTACCTATTCCCCCTTAAGCCCTATTGGCTTAATTTGATGATGAGATATCATCATCAGTAGATGATGACTTTGTCTTTGATTTCTCTCCTTCAGAGTTCTTTGTCCCCTTTTTAGATCATATCTTCTTCACTTCTTTTTTGGTCTCTTATGTTATGTTTCCCTTATGATTGAGAGTCTCATTCCTCTTGACCAGTTTTACTTGGCCTTTTCCTTTGTTTATATTTGACCGGTTCTTGCAATCTCTGGCAAGATGCCCAATATTGTTATAATTGTAACAAGTCATCTCAGTTTCTCTCCATGGATTAACTCTATTTCCTTTGTCCATGGCTGAATGACACTCAATAGCTTTATCTCCTGATGGTCTATACATAGCACACATAGACGTGCCCCATTTTGCATTCATGTTATGGAATACTAGTCTCGATGGAGATTTGAATGCCATGGTTGTAAACCTACACTCTTCAGCCTTGTGTCTAAATTTTTGCATGCATAGGAATATGCTTTAAAGCTTCCACTAAACACACTATTTTATTGTGACCTGCATTCAAAGGTCCTATGTCCATACTTATAACTGTTATTGTAGTAACTGTTGGTGGTGAAGGGTTTCACCGGTACATTCCTACAATGATTAGACTTATGGCCTCATTTTCCACAATGTTTACAAGATGGTTTGGAGATTCTCTTACCTTTTTCTCTGGTTGGTTTCTTCTTGTCCTCCTTGATTCCTTTGAGTTTTGAGGACTCACCAGTTTCCTTGCTACCTTGGCCATTGTACCCAAGTCTTGTGGGGTCCTTGTGCCTTCTCTAAGCTTTCAGTTGCTCATCCAACTTCTCAGAACTCTCATTGTAGTTTTTGAGCTTTTCATTTCTCTCCTCAAGAGTTTTCAGCTATGTTTTAAGTTTTTCAACTTCAGCAACCATTTCTCTACTTGCTTCATCTTTATCATGCAAGTGTTTATACATGGTGGCATTTTCCTGAGTTATGCCTTGCATGTCTACATGAAGTCATAGTACGAGAGCATTTCTTTCTCTTAGATCATCTTCAACTAAGTTCCTTTCTCTCAAAATAGGTTGTAGAGCTTCTTTAGCATTATTTTTCTCATCCTCATCTTTTCTGCTTGCTTCAATGAGTTCAGTCATTCTCAATGCATGACCTTCTTGTTCTCTTTTCAAATTGGAGATTTGATTGGTCAAGTTTTGGTTTCTCTCCGTGAGTTCAAAGACTGCTTCTTCTACTTCATCTAAACTACTCTATCTAGATAGTTCATCTATTGTGTCCTAACTTTCACTCATCTACAAACCTAGTTCTTTTCTCTTGGAAAGAGATCTTCTCAATCTATTTTCAAGAGAAAAAATCCTTTCATTTGATTCCTCTAACTTCTAATACCGGTAATCCTCCATGATCTTTACTCAAGTGGTTAAGCTTCTTTACTTGAGAACTTGGCTCTGATACCAATTGTTAATCCTAACCGATGATTGAGAGGGGTGGTGAATCAATCAATTCAACTTATTTAAATTCTTATCTTGTTAAACTGAATACAGCTACTGTGTGATATTAGAAATATAATGCATGCTTAAGTAACTTGAACAAAAATCACATACACAAGCTAACACATGATATATACATGGAAACCCTCAGTTAGAGGGAGAAAACCACAGTGGGATAAAACCCACAAACTTCACTACTGCAATAATAAAGTTTCCATGCTAAATGCTTACAAAAGCACTTATTAGAATGCTACCCTATCAAGGGATTTAATATAGATTGGTTAAGATCTTGACCCTGTTTGGAGTCACCTTGCCAAAGGACTTAAGACCATCAATCAAGATGTCACTAGGTGAAGGGATTTATACAATGGAACTTGTTAGGGTTCACCCTGATAAAGGGATTTTTATGAGCTTCACATAATAAAAGAAATGATCTTCTTTAGACACTCAATCTATTGATCGAATCATACCTGTTCTTTTCTCACTCTTCTTGGTTGTTCAATCTCTGTCTTTCACTCATGGTGACTGTAACACTTCTTAGAAGACTCATCTCTTCTACTCTACCTTATCTCTCTACACTTGATTTCTCCAACCACACATAGCTAATGCATGATGACCTATATATAATGATATGCACATTACCACAGTGAACTATGGCACCAAGTTGTAACTCTTCCAAAACGTCATTGTTCTAGAAAGAAATCTCAAAGTCTTGCATGCAGAACTCTTGATCAAGCCAAAATTCTCACATAGAAAACTTTAGTTCATCCTGAAACGCTCATAGAAAAACTCTATTTCATCACAAAAACTCTCTACAAAAACAAAATTAGATTATAAAAGCATGAACCACTAGATCTTCTACTTTGAAGGAAAACCAGTGTGCTACCAGTTGGGTCATCTGCCTCATATGGTTTTCTAGTAGACTAGTTGGACAAGACCAGTACTATTGTGACTGGTGTAGGTACACTGGTTACCTAGCAAGTTTGATGGTTGTTGAGTGGTACAACTACCGGTTCATGACTGTTTCTCTAACTTAAAGACCAGTGTGTTTGATGTTTTCCAATGTTGACAGCTAATTAAGCATAATGCCAACATATTAAGGATAACATTTCTTTCCCAGTTGTTAGAGCTACAATAATGTCAATGTTGGGCAAAGAAAAATCATTCTTTGGACAAGCCTTATTTAACTCTTTGAAATCCATTCTGCATAGTCAATTGCTCTTATAAATCTTGCATCCAATAGCTTTTTCAATTTGGCTTTAACAAGTAAGGCGATATGCAAATGCATTTTTCTTAATTTTTGTTTGACTTGTTTGACACTTGGTACTATTGCTAAATGATGCATAATGAGATCTGGGTCTAAACTAGGCATATCTGCATAAGACCATGCAAAATTGATTTTTTCATCACTGAAAAATTGGAGGAATTCTTCCATTTCTTGCTCTATCAATGAGGCTGCAATATGAATGATCCTTTAAGTTGTTTTTTGTTCTAGTGTTCACAAGCACTATTGGTTCTATCAATATTGCTAATTTTTCTTGATATAAATAGTTTGGGAGATTGTCAAGCCTTTTATCCTCTGGTACTTCAGAGAGGTTTTCACCATTGGATACGTCCTTTCTTTTTCCTTTTTCATGATCTAACACTTTCACAATGTGGTTTTCACTATTACATTTGTTGGTAATATTCTCAGTTCTCAAAGGTTGCCATTCAAAAAAATTGACTCCTTAAGCTTCCCTCATTTTTTGTGTTGAAAATCTCCTGCAAATCTCCATTTCCAGTGCTTGAAATTTGATCAAAGTGTTAGAAACCCTAAGTGCTAGGTCAAAATATGCTTGAAAATCCAAAAACCCCTAGGAATACCTAGTCGAGGTCTAATTTGTCGTTACTTTTTGAAAATCACTTAAGAAATATTTATGCATGTGCCTTTTACATTTTCATGTTGGTCGCTTAGTCTCCTAAGAAATCAAGCATATTCCTTTTAATCAAGCGACATCCTGAAAACCCTTCAATTGCACGATCTCCTTAAGTCATAGGAATATTCCCTTGTTATGAGTGACTCAGCAGATGCCTTCAGTCAGGAAGTCTCCAAATGGTTTGAAGTGCTTTATGAGATCTAGCGACTACATTGAAAATGTTTTAAGTATAACTATAGTTGTCAAGCCTCTAGATGTAATAAATCAGTTATGTATTCATACAGTCACTTGATCTCCTGAGAAAGTCAAAGTCAAAATGAAGATCTTGAGATTGCACAACTATCATTGATTGTCCTCTTCAATAGAAAAGATCTCATGGTTGTCTCTTAGTCACTTGATAAAGATGATGTCATTCAAAAATTGTAGAGATTGAGCGACTACCATTGGATTAAGATCATGTGGTTGGTGTTTAATTCTGATATCTTTAATACATCAAAGGTTTTATTTCAAATAAGGAAGACCGTCAGATTAGGATCTTGTGGCTGGCGTGATGTCACGAGATGAAGTTAGCGTTTGTTAAAAGTTTCAGTGATCAAGAGACTTTCTTGTAGTCGCTAGATCTCCAAATAAGCTAAGTTGGATCATCTCCAGAAAAGTTTGAAAATTCAGCAAGCATTTGATGATTAAGAGACTCTCTACAGTCTCTAAGTCTCTCAATATTTCAGATGAAAAAGTAAAGGTATAAGAGACTTGATATGAGCCGTCAGATTAAGATATAACAATGGTCATCTGGTCTCAAGATAGAATCAATAAAAGCTAAAAATTTTAGTGATAGGGAGCATGACTATAGTCGTTTAGTCTCATAATACAAAAATTAAAGTTTCAAGAGACTTAAGGAAGACCGTCAGATTAAGATCTAACGATAATCGTTGAATCGCTAGATAAAGTCATGAGAAGCTAAGATATTTAGCGATTGTGGTTTGTTTCTTCAGTCGCTAGGTCTTGATATAAATGTTCAAAAGGATAAATCATTCAACACCTAAGAAATTCTCTTTAGTCACTTGATCTCTAAAAATAATAAAAAAGTGCCAAGTCTTTCAGTGACTATGAGGAGCTATGTAGTCGTTAGGTCGCCAAAAATCAAAATTTGATCGTCTGTCATTCTCTTGGCTCTCGGCTAGTAAACTAAATCCAGAGTGTGCCAAGTAATGATGAAAGTGACATGAATTATAGAGCTTAGGTCTCAAATGGTCTAAAGCATTCAATTCCTCAAAATAAATACAGCTAACCGTTACTCATTCTCAGTTCACCAAGCATTCAAAGAGCTAGAGAGGATTTCATCACAAGATTTTCTGAGTATTTCAGCGTTCAAAGTGTTCAAGAGTTTAGAATTTCTATAAGGGCTTGTATCATTTGATCAGTATGAGTCAACCAACAATGAGCAAAGCTTCTACCAGCAAGGGAGACAAGGAAAAAGGTGATCTGAAAGGAAAAGAGAGCTACTCATATGAATTCGTCACCTTTCTCCCTGGGTCTATGCAAAACAAAAAGGTTAGTGATGAAATTTTCACTAATACCCTAGCATTCTGTAGAGATGAAAAGACACATGATGTGTCTGGAATGTGTTTATTTAGATATTTTTATAAGAATTCTAAAAGTTTGGTGCTAGTCTCAAACCCTTGGACTTCAGGATTGGCTAGGTTAATTGTGCCAGATGTTTTTCTAGATATAGACCTATTGATAGAGTTGGCAAATAGGTATGACCCTCTATTGAAGATAATTAGAAAAGATGATGGCTCAGCCTTGGTAACATTGGACATATATTTATTTATGAAAGCTTTTAATATATTTGTCCCAATGGTGACAGAGATCAATTTGCAAGTCCAAGCAAATAGATATGTTAGGGAATCAACCCTAGTTTCAAGGGAGATTCAAAATCATGTCCCTAAACCCAAAAAGAACTATATTGTGATAGTACATGGCACTTCCCCCTACTTCTATAAAGACTTGAGTTTCTATATCAAGTACATTGCATATGGATTGTGTAGAGTTTTGGGAGTCAATGGTGGCATTGAGAGAATTTCCTCAGACATTCTGATGTTGGTACTAGATTTGTAGAGTCCCTATGTGAGTACAAGATATGACTACATAGGGTATGTTATAAATATAATGCATGAGGGTCTTGAGTCAATTAGAAAGAAGGAAGCATCCCCTAGGTTTATGCATTATTCTCTATTAATGCATCTCATTTTGTTTTACAATTATCACATCATGGATTTACAGTATCTCCAACCTAGGATGATGTGGAATGGAAAACCCAACCCAGTCCAATTTTGGTTGAGGTCATGGAATTTTACCTCAAGGGAGAATGATTTTTGTTCGTTTGAGAACTTGATGGTGCAACAAATTTTGTTTAGTTTGGGATTAAATTTGTCCAGGCTGCCAATTAAAGTTTTACAATTATTAAGGCCATGTCAATTTGTTGACAAATAGATAGGAAATCACATTTGGGGTGATTTCTACTATGAGAAAGCATTCACAATGATCAGATTTTATGGGTGCCCTCAGCCACCTCACATTCTTCCTTTTTATGTGCCACCCAGAATTGCAGTTTTAGAATTTATTTGGCAGCTCATGTTGACAGACAAAGAGAATTTGACCCCACATAGGAAGGGTACTTTTACCCCAAGGCACTTCAAAGTATGCAATTTCACAAGTGGGAAGAATGCCTTTAATAAGGTAAATGATTGGTTAGGCCACTTCAAAATGAGTGTTGCCTTGTATAGATATGTGGATACAAAAGATTTTATTGTTATTACAAGGAAATTGTATACTCTCGCCATTCCCATCAATAATAGACATGAGCCCTATCTAGAAGAGGATCTCATAAGAAACATCTTGGAGGAAGATGAGATATAAAGGAGAGCACAACAATTTCAAGAGTTTTTGTCATTAGAGAAATAATTAAAGAAAAAGGGAATTCCTTTTGGAGGCTTCTTCCCTACATTACCTTACTTACAAAGGTTGGAACAAATGATGGCCAACTAGAATGCATTGGTCAATTCTCTAGAAGACCAAATTGATGATAAGCATAGATAAAAGGAAAAGCATTCTTCTTCAAAGTGTGAAAAAGATAGTGATGATGATTACTCAATGCATAACCTTCCTACTATGGAACAACCACCAACTACTAAGTAGGGAGAAAATGAGAACATAGTTGTAGATCTAACAAAAGTTCCAAGTTCTCAGGAAACAAGTGAGACTCCTCTCAAAAGACAAAAAATACAGACAGGAGAGCCTTCCCAATGAGGATAACTAAGAAAAAGAAAGATAGAGTGGGAGCTATGATTAATAGTACCAAGGCATATGACCACCAGTTGAGAAAGAGAATCAAAGAAGAAAAGAGAAAACAAAAATAAGTTGTAGAAGATATTGAATTTCCACTAGCTCTCTGCCAAGATGAAAGATTGCTTCATTAGGAATCCTTTCTAAAAGATGATGATTTCATTAAGACTGATGAATTCAAGAACTTCTTCCTATCGCATAAGCAAAAATAGGTTTCTTCAAGTGTTCAAATAACAGAAGAAGGCTAAGTGCCAGATGAAGCCATTCAAGCTTTAAATGATTATGATCTAGAATTTTAAACCATCACCCCTGAAGATGCTAGGAGGTTAGTGAAGGTGAGAAACATGTTACTTGTACCTAGTTGGGATCTTTCCTCTGCATTCATAATAGATCAAATAAGAAGGCAACCAAATATCAGTTTGTCTTCAGAAACCCAGGTTTGGGATATGATAAAAGGATTTGGGTATAGCCCAATAAATCAAGCATTGGCTAAGTGGATCCTATATCCCAAAGATCAAAAACCCTCTCTTTTGAATGTGTAAGAGAATATGGAGGGAGATAAAATTGTATGGTCAATCCATAATACAGGTGACCTTGAGATTTCACAAGTGGTTACTCATTTTTCTAGATTGAATGAAGATAAATCAAAGCAGTTGTCAAATAGGTTTAAAGGCTTGTTTGAAGATTACAGTACTCTTTTCAGGGATAGGGAATTGGACATAATCAAAGAAAAGGCATTAGAGAAGACAGTGGAGGATTTGACCCAATAGATAATAAACATACCTATGATTGCCCCTCCACCCCCTAAATAACCTGCACAAACAAAAACCCAAAGTGTAGGAGGAGAAGAAAATGTTGCAACTATGGAGCAGGTGAGCATAGAGCAGAATGAGGTAGTACTGCAAGCCCTAATGAAAATCTTGCAACATAGAATTGAAATTTTGAAAGTAAAAGCAGATGTAGTTTACACTGCATACACTAAACTGCCTCAGTTGCAAGTTGAGGTAAACAATTTTTTTTCCATTTTGAATACCTATTATGGGAATTGTTCAGCTAGGGCATCATTATTTGAAAGATTGGCAGTAGTTCAATCCCTCAGGATAGATATTCCAAAAATAGTTTTGTAGGTAGGGGAAGAAATTGAGCAGATTGGGGCCACTTTATCTTTCTTTAAAGGTAAAGAAAATCAAGTGGAGGAAAGGGTAATTATGTTTGGACCTAATTTCAATAGGTTCATTCCTCTTATCAAGGTAGAAGATGGCTTAATAAAGGAGTTAGATAAATGGATATTAGATTTTGATACCTTGTTGCCTAGGAAAGAGGCCTTCATTAGCAATAGTAATGTAATAGATATGGATAGTTTTAATGCTACTCTAGATGAAGCCTTTAAGGCTGAGATAGATTTTACAAAGTTTGTTATAGATGTCAAACAAATTACTGATGCCAGATGGAAAAGACAAAAGTTACAACTTTAGATCATTCAGAGCTTTCAATGGCCCATAGAGGAAGAGGTAGCTACACGGGAGGCTCTTACCAATCCTAAAAAGATGAAACCTACAACAGTTGACCTCGACTTAATTGATGAAGAGTGAAGAGGACACCTGGTACCTGACACTTAAACTATGAGCACATGGATGATAACTATTTATAAAAAATGGTGTAAGTTATCCTGAAATGGTAGTCACCATATATCACAATAACTCAATGAAGTTATCAAGAATATCTCCAGGCAAAGGTGTCAGTTATCAAACAAAGAAGATTAGATATCAGATGAGTCATCAAATTTTTTTGTCTTTCCACCGCCTAAGGGCCTCAATTATATTTTTGTCTTTTATGTTTTAGGTTTAGGGCTAAACCATCCAAATCTTGTTGCATCCTTACTCATTTAAGGATTCCAAGATGGTTTTAGCTATAAATAGCATTTGTAACTTCTTTTTAAATGATGAATGTTGAATACAATTTCTACAGAACAGACTTCTCATCTCGGTGTCAAAGCTTCTAAGCTTCAAATTTTGTATGTATTGAAACAAGATTATTTTCAATAAAATACACTGCAATTTCTTTCTTATTTTGTTAGTCTCTTTAATTTTATGTTCTACTCTTGTATGGTTTTATTTATAAGGCATATAAAAACATACCAGTTGTAAGGCAACTAGTTAATTGTTTATGAATTTCTTTCAAGGAAAGGATTAAAAGTTCCATATATCATTTCAAAGAGTAAACACAATTGTTAGGATTTTGATAATAACAATATAGGAGTGACAGGGTATTTTGTAAGGCATTCTATTCAAACTGCATGTAGCTTGCAAGGCATTTTACTATATTTTGTTTTAATTTTTCCTGTGGACTTACATTCAAAAACAACTATTCGCCCAAGGATTAGGCACTGGTTTGATTTTTGATATGCAGTTATCTTTCAGTCATCAAACATAAAGCATATAAATCCAACACATTTTGTTGCTAAGTTCATACATATTTTGAAAGTGTTGTATCTGAGTGATATAGTTCACATTATTGATTCCTTCAAGAGAGAATCAATAAGGTTAGCCTTCCTTAAGTTAAACTTAGAAAAAGAAGAAGGATGAACATCCTTATGCCATTGTTATATGTTATTACTTTCATAGTTTCCCTTGTCATATTCTGTATCAGGATATTCTCATTGTTTGTAGAATGATGTTTTATTGAAGTAATTTGAAGCAATAGTAACATAGCAGTGAGGAACCTAATCCACCATTTGAAGTTTACTTGAAACATAGTGAATTATCTAAGGCAATACCCGCCTAAGTCCTATGCAGCTCGAAGAAGAAGGAGGATCTTACCCAATCCTCATCAATTAGAATATTTCTTGTCAAACTTGAGAGTTCATAATCTGAGAATCAAGCATACCTATATACAAAGTTTTCTCCTCACAATAAAAATCTCTAAAAAACTGGTGACTCTATTGGGGATCAAACACAATTATATATAAATAATGTAGGTTTCAAGTTGAGCTAGACTCCTGGCTTGCTTATTTCAAACCAGTCAATCACCATTGAAAACACAGAGTTGTTTATTTTTCTCTAGGTCACTCTTTCCCTTGAAAAACTCATCTACATACCTGAGGGGTAGTGATCTAAAATTCCCAGCTCAGTTGGGTGGTGACTAAAAAGATCTATTTACTAGTGTTGTTCAAGAAATCACCTTTCTACAATGAGTTATAGAAATACTAGATCCTGGAGAAAAGATCATCCAGAAGAAAATTTGGAAGGAGAGCCTCCAGCTACGTCTAGATGTAGTCAGATGAGAAAGGAAATAAATAGAAATGATATGTCCTTTACTTGGAAACAAAATGGGAATGTAAGACAAGAAGATCCTATTGAACCCAGTCAAGAAGGGAATGCATCAGAATATGAGGAAGTTGTTGATTTGGGTTTGTGGTGCAAAACACCTCCCATTTTGATAGGTTAGTGAGTGTGCATGGTTGTTTGAAGTGTTTTGTGTTGTTATGTGTGGATTGGAATAAGATCCAATGGGTTGGATCCAAAGTGGACAACCTTCATATTTGTAAGAGCCAAATGAGCTCATAAGGATAATGTGGTCTATATGGCCTATAAAGACCAAATGTGCTATTTTTGTGTAGGTTTGGTTAATTATATGTCTTAGGACCCTAAATGTCCTAACTAGGGTCCTAGAGGTCATCCTCAATCACTGAGTTGACTTAAAAAGTCAAATAGCACTAGATGTAAAAAAGTTGCTGGAGCAACTTTTGCAACTTCTTAGCAAGAAGTTTCCAAATGAAGTTAGAGTGGTTGTAACTACTCATGATTGGTATATGATCATGGATTCTATGAGTTTGAAATGATAATGAATTTTTGGGTTGTTGAACATCATTGTGTACTTTCTCTATGGAAGAGAGACTGTGTTTCCTTCTAATTAGCAATGTTCTTTATTTCCTGTACGGATTGAATTGGGTGATCGGGACCCATGGTGGTGTAGTGTGTTGTATTAACTTTCCCAAGCATTTATTATTTTGATTTCAAGTTATTTTAGTGTGAAGTTATAGTTTGATTTAAGTCATTGGTCTGTAAGATCCATTTACAGAGTCTCAGTGCCTAAAATGGTTCTAACCTAAGCATCCACTGATGGAAATGGCTAAAACTCTAGGGGATGAAAGGTTAGAGTCTATACATAGCATTTTTTTTTTCTTTTTGGTTGTGGCAAAAAAATTTCTAGACCAAGAAGGAAGCCCTATAGCTGTCTGTTAGGAACAAGTGAGCCTAGACAAGGTAAAGAAGGACTTGGACCGAGCACCCATGATCTTGGAGGAAAGACTTAGAGGCATGTGTGGAAGCCCTAATGACTCTCCTTGAAGGATAAAAATATGGGAGAAGGTGAATCAAAGTTTGAAGACCAATTTGGTGGCCATTTGTTCAGACTAGTTCAGAGGCGTAATTAATAGGCTAAAAACTAGGGCCTGATGGTAACTAGGGTTATGAGTGCAATCAAAAGCTAATATTTTGGATTTAGATAGTGTTGGTGGATATATTGTATATTTTCAAGTTCTTTTGTTGGGTTTTTTGGAGGATTTTGGAGCATTAGGTCAAAAATAGTGAAATTAGACCTACTAGGAAATAAGCAAATTAGGCCTCCTCGTGAATTAGGTAACAAAAGGCTTGGTAAAGTATCCTGAAGTGTGGGAAAGGGTTCTAATGGAATTTTCAAGAGCCAAGGAAATATTTAAGATTCTATGTGATGTGTGGGAAGATCCTAAGCTAGGGTTTGGGGTTCTAGAGGGGAGATCTAGTGAAGAAGCTTAGGGAATTAAGGGGCTAATTGAACATAGGAGTATTGATTCTTCTACAAATCAACTATACCTTGGAGGATAAGTTGATAGAGAGGATCTTGGAGATCCAAATTAAGGAAGAACACAAAAATGAGTAACCATTGGATGGTTAGGAGAGGTTAGAATCATTTGGAAAAGAAAATAATAGAATCCTAAACCCTCTGCATTAGTTTGAACCAGTACAAGGACTACTACTCTCCCACTAAAAGGGGAAGAGAAAAATCAGAACACAATAGAAGGGTGGTCCCTAGTAAACGTCCTGGAAATGAAAGGAGGTCAATAAGAAAGAGTAGAAGTAGACAAGATTTCCTTCCTCCCTTTACCCTTGGTTCTTCATTACCACAAGGCCTCCATGTCTCTGATGGTCATCAGGAAGAAATTCATGCCCAACAATCTTCATCTGACACAACCCTTCTAGAATCTAAGGAAATATTTGAAGAAGTTTATGAAATGGAAAGGAAAATCTAGGAATAAGTTTCTATTAGACAAAAGAGAGAAAAATAAAAAGAAGAAAAAATTAGACAAGCTATGATAAGAGATGAACAATTAAAAAGGCATTTGTTAGATTTAGAAGCAATAAATCATGTTCCTGTACCTGAGAAAACAAAAGAGCAACCTATTATCAAAGAAGTATATGAGATAAGAAATCCCAAGGATAAAGGTAAACAAAAGGCTATCGAGGTTTTAGTTAGTCAACCTACTGCTACCAAGGACCCTCTAGACCAAGTTTTGAAGTTAGATGTTGAACTTGAGAAAGCTAAAAGGGAAAAAGAGATGTTGGCCAAGGAATTGGAAAAGGAAGAATTAGAAGCCACAGTTATGGAAATGAAAAGGAAAATTGAGTTTCTTAAGAAATCTTCAAGACCTGTAAATGCTAATGCTACTTCTTTAGTACTGGGTGGAAATGTTGGAAATACTGCAAAACAAGTAGTAAATGTGCCCCCACCAATTGGCCCTAAGGTCTCTGCTACTTCAAATATCAAAGCATCTACATCTCAAGGTGTTGGCCCATCTCAAATAGGGCCTGTTCATGAAAGATATAAGAAATTAGTTTTTTGTGGTATCCATGGATATCCCAATCCTATCCCTGATGAAATCAGAGAAAAACTTCCAAAATTTACTGGTAGTAATGCTATCACTTGTGAAGAACATTTGAATAAGTTCATTGATGTGATGGATGATTACAATATTGAAGTTGATGATGTAATAATGAAACTGTTTGTTCAATCTCTAACTGAAGACTCTAGAGATTGGTTCAAGGGTTTACCACATGCCAGTATAGGTTCATGGGATCAATTCAAGCATCATTTTAAAGAACAGTATGGTGACAAGACAAATGAAGGTTTTATGCTAAATTAATTCAATAACATTAAGAAGAATCAAAATGAGGGTTTTATTGAATTTAATGTTAGATTTCTGAAATCCATGCATAAATTATTATAGGTCATTAGACTGGATGATAAGATATGTTTAGTCACCTATTTGAATTCTTTTGATGCCAAAATGTGATACCTCCTAAGAGATAAAAACCCTAGGAATCTTGCTGAAGCCTTCAAATTAGCCATCAACATAGAAAGTAACCAAAGGATATCAGGAAAGTTGGGAAGAAGATATGACTACAAACCACAAGTGTTAAATAGGAAAGAACCAGGAAAGTCTGATAATGCCAATACAAATTTTGAAAGCTATAAAGGAATTAGAGCATGGTGAAAATAGGAACAATAGGGTTGCAGGAAATGATAGGCTGGCTTTCAACAATTTCAATAATTTACCAAGAATAAAAAACTATCCATACAATACTCAGTGGAAAGATGGAAAGCCTATACTCCCTGAGAAAAAAGATAAACCAAATGACAAAACTCCTGACCCTTTACAAAGAAACTCAGTGAATATGATTGATGATGTCCCATGGTGTATTGTATGTTAGTCACCACATGACCCTAATTATTGTGCAATTGCTCAAAGTGTCTCTGCAGATGAAGAGAAGGAAAATAATGAAGAAGAGCCTTATGATGACTGGGGATGTGCTATGAGCTCCTCATATCTTTGGGATGAAATTGACTCTACTAAAGAAGATGAGAATCAAGATGTTTCTTCTTCTCAAATTAGGAATGAAGTTTATCATCAACAATTCTTTTCTAATGAGGAAAATGATGGATTTGATAATGTCCAATGTAATTCATTAAAAGATGATGGATCAGTTGTTCTAAGACAACCATCTGATCAAGACATTGCACAAATAATTGTAGCTATGGTCACCCAAGCTAAGAGAAACTATAATTTGAGAAATAGAATGGTAGGTGATCCTAACCATAAACCTGTTGGTATATTCATTAAGAAGTCAAAAAAGGATGTCAAACAATCCCAAGACAAATAGAAAACCGTTGATGTTGTTAATAAAGTTAAGATAAAAAAGAATGTAAAGTTTACTAGCTCAAATGTTGCTTACAAAGTAAAAACCAAGTCCCCTAAGGAGACTGCTCCATTTTTTTCAAATGGAGGTTAAAGTTCAAAGTAAGGATCATCCCAACCTGTCTACACATGAGGAAAACAAAGAAGTGACTATTATAAGGTGTGTGCTATAAATGTGTCACACTTCTATGAATCATTACATGCAAGGAAACTCAAGAATGAGCCCTCACAAATCGATCCATAGCTCCCTAGGCATGGAGTGCAAGGGTTTTTGAGAATGCTCTCAGCTAGAGCTATTTAGCCAATAACCTTGCTAGTAAACCATGCAATGGGAGATTCAATGAAGACAAGGGCAAGAATGCCAATATCCTCAAGAATCAAGAATGAAATGCAATGCAAGCTAGATTAAGAATGGAAATGCAAGCTAAACTATGGAAATGAAAGATGCAAGTATTACAAAGCCTCCTAGTTAAACTAGATGAATTAATCTAAAGCATAAAGGAAATCTAAGCTAAGAATGCCATGAAAATGAAGCTACTATGCAAGAAATGAAATCTAACTATGAAGCAAGAAAGCCATGATGATGCAAGAATGAAGACAAGAAGATAGAGTGTTGATGAAGATCCAAGATGAATGCCAACAATGCTCCAAATCTTCAAACCCTAGATGCAAGAATGTCTCCAAAAGCTCCAAGATGACCTAGAAAACCTGCAGCATAATATTAGCATTAAAATTGTGTGTGCAAATGAGGAAGAGAGCTCTCCTTTTATAGGGAATGAAAAAGGAATGGGCCATGGAGATTAAGAGGCAAAAGATTTAATCAACGGTGGAGCTTAAAAGAGGAGCAATCCATGTGCACAAGTATCCTCCAATGAGAAAATAAGAGTTGACTTTTGTGTCCATATGAGAGAAAAAGTGCTTTTTCCCTTTTTTATAAAATAAGAATAATGCTTTATTTGTGCAACTTAGGATAAGAGGAAAAGTGGGAGCTTTTTATTTATTAAAAGGGGAGGGAATATTCCTTTTAATAAATAAAGACTTAGGATAAGATGGTTAGCCCATAAAAAATAATCGAATAAATGATAGAACTAGGATTTGATCAAGAATAAGTAATTTATGATTTAGCAAAAGGGGCTAATAGTCTAGATGACCATTTTTAGGTGTATACATTTGCCCCTCTTTGACTAATGTGTGATCAATCTGGGAACACATGTAGTCAAAGAATAGATCAGCCAAGAAGGCAAGCAGACAACCAAGAAAGCAAGCAAATAATGATTTGACTCCAAAGAATGAAGTGCAGAGAGATAGCAAATCCTGCATGGTCAGCCTGGTAGCGACAGTACTGAACACTTAGGAAAGAGATAGCTAATAAGATATGATGTGTCTGCCCCCTCAGGATCGAAAGCGAAATCCAAGTAGAGGGAAGGCAGAAGCAAGAGCAACATGATCAAATCACTAGAAATCATAATCGAAGATGAAAGATAATAGAATAACCATCAACCAGTGAAGATATGCCCCACACATGGGACCCGGGGCACGAACCAAGCGGTCCCTCAACCCGAAAACACCACAGAGGGGAAGAATTTGAACTTGAGATTGAAAGTGAATGAAAGATGGGAAGTTTGAAAGAGATGGAGATGAAGAGGTGAAGAATGCCCCAGCGAAGATCGAAGGATCAGGCCTCAAAAAGGTTAGCCAACTGCGTGAAAGAGGGGGAAAAGGTGATTTGGATGATCAAGGTGATCTTGGATTTCGGTTTTGATCCTGAAATGAAAGGAAAATGATGTGATATGAAAGACAAGAAGCGAAAGACATGATCAGGAAGAAGCGAAAGGTGAGCGCAGCTGATTAACAAGTCCATGAAAAATGAAAGGAGAGCTCTCTCCATATGCAAGATGCAAAACTAAACTAACATGAACCTAAGAATGCAAGCTACATGAAAAGTGGTTTACTTGCAAGGTCACAAAGCCAATAGACATCTAATATTCATCATTGAGCATTATTGGTAGCGTCGCAAGATCATACAATACACACTAGCATAACGATGTGGATCTGAATATGATCTATATCAGATAGAAATGTGGAAATCTCACCTAGGCATCAAAGACATGTAGGTCAAGATGACTAGTGCAGTGAGATTACCTAAGTTTGATATAGCAAGATTATACTCGCATCGAGACACAAGGAAAGTCAAGATGGCTACAAGTATGCACTTGCACAAAAATAGTCAAGGATAATACCCTATCAATCCACAGTGTCAAGTAAGACCAGCATAAATGCACATGACAGTTAGGATCAACAAAATATACCCACAAGCAGAAAAAGCAATAAAACATGTTCTCATACCCTCAGTCTTCTAGCTATGCATCATCGAAAACTTCTCAGGGAGAGACCACTCAGCAAAGAAATCATCATAGACAGCATGCAAAGAAATAAAGTCAAACAAATCTTAGTGAGTCAAGTGCATGTGTGTAGGTCATAGAGTCAAACTTTTAGTATTGCATCTGCAAATGAGAAATATACCATCATACTAGACTGTAGGTAGGACATCTAATAAGTGTTGAGAAACACTCGACGCAAGGGTAGTGTTGAAAAACACCATTGGGGTGGTGTTGAAAAACACCATTGGAACCAAGTTGCCCAAGAAACCCAGACGCACAAAGAGACCCAAGATAAGCTTAAAGCAACATATGCCCCCTAGACTAAGACAAGAATCAATTCTAGGCTAGGAGAGGCAAAGCGAGAAGTGGAGCGAAAGAGCACCATGCAAGACTGATAGACATAGGTGCAGAGGGTCTCAAGCAGCGCCTGTTTCCAGGTTTTCACCACTTGATAGATTTTTTTCAGGACTTTTTTATAATTTGTTTGTATTTTTGCTACCAAGGTGCCTGTTTCCAGGTTTTCACCAAGGCATTTTTTCTTTTTTTTTTTTTGAATTTTTTGAATTTTTTGATTTTTTTGGTGAGACATCAAAGTGCCTATTACTAGGTTTTCACTAGGATGCTCATTTTTTCAGTACTTTATATGCTTTTTAGGTTTTTTTCAGCATCATATATGATTTTTTTTGGAATTTTTTTAGGATCATAAAATATATACAAGGAATGCCCTAGACAGGAACGGGCATTAAAGATCTGCTTCCTTTGATGTAGAGAACTGATAGGCCCCAGGCCCAAATGCTACAGCTGTGATGATAGGAGGTCTCAACCAGTTCGACCAATAATAACCAGCCCTAAGTAATGTCTGAGTTAGTGGAGGATCATTAGAATGTGATCCACATATGCCATCGTGGATTTTAGCTAG
Organism: Chamaecyparis obtusa; assembly: GCA_027943335.1. Lineage (NCBI taxonomy): Eukaryota > Viridiplantae > Streptophyta > Pinopsida > Cupressales > Cupressaceae > Chamaecyparis > Chamaecyparis obtusa. Next base: position 2,426,754 of record BSBK01002398.1, read on the forward strand.
TACTTTTTCTAACTCCTCTATTTCTAGACACCTAAGGAGAGTTCCGTCTAGACCCTTCCTATACAAGTCACCAGAGACAAAGGAAAAGTGTAAGGGATGGCGGAAAGAATGACATGGAGGAGTATGAGGTGGAAGACATGGAAGGATGGTAGGATTGTAAGATTTGTGAGCAGGATAGCGTAATTCATCCACCAGGAACTTGAAGCGAGATTTATGCTTTTTCATTTGTAAGATGGATATCAAAGTAACCAAGGCATTAGCAACTCTTTTCTCAGCTTTAGGAATGGGCTGAAGTATAACAGTTATGAGATCATGCTTGAAGTAATGCACCATTTGTTTGTAGAGAATCAACTTCTCATCTTTTATTTTGGAGTCATTATTTTTGAGCAAATTTTTATCTTTACTTTTCTTAGGTTCGGATACCACCACAATGTGGTTTTTTCCATCCGACCATTTCTCTTTTCTTTTGACTTGATGACTGTGATGCTTGATTTCTGATTCAATCTTTTTTGTTGCTAGTTCGCGGGTGGAAGAAGTAACAGGTGTTGATGCGAGATGAAATGAAGTGACTAGTTCAATAGCATTTATGTGAGGGATGTCATCTCTGGTAACAAGAGAGGTTGAGCCTATAGGGTAGGCTCCAAAAGTAGCTAGATCTAGATTCATCATAGGAGGACCAACGTAGTCCACTAAGGCAATACGGGGAACAAACTCATCAGATCCAACACAAGACTCATCAACTACGTCGGGTGGGTTATGAGAAATATGAACTACATCAACATCCATATCTGTCAGGGAAGAATCTTCTGGAAGAGGCTTAATATGCTGAGAAGTAGAAACACTCATGTCATTATGTGATAGATCACCTCTTTGTAGCAGTCGCTCAATGTTGCGACGTTGTCTATCATAGGGAAATGATTCTTTAGGCAAATAGGTTCTAGACATAGAGGCCTCAACCATATCATCAGTAGATATACATTCTTCTCCCCAAAGGAGTGAAGTAGAAGGAAGATCATCTCCCATTTGAGCCATAGTGTGTAGCGGTGACTCATCTGTATTTGTGTCTAAATTACTAAGCATGGGAGTATTTCTAGAATCCTCTCTATAGATCCACTCTTGAATAGCTTGTTCTTCTCTTTCTACTTCTAAAGGAATGGATGAAGGAACAAAAGTATCAAAGATCACCATAGCAGAAGTGGAAGGCGTCATCTGATCAGAAGGTCTCCCATATGACCTAGGAGAAACAGGTATAGAAGCAAAGGAACCCAGTTTATATTCACCCATACCAAGGCTCATCATCTTAAATGATTTCTCAGTAGCAACTAGAGATGTACTAGGATCAACAAAAGGTTCATTATGAGGAACAAATTTTTCAGTAGCAGCAAGAGCATTGATAGCAATAGTATGGTCTCCAGGAATCACAACCTCAGTGCCATTGTATGGAAATTTGACACACTGATGATAAGTGGAAGGAATAGCCTGCATGTCATGGACCCAAGGATGACCCAAAAGAATGTTATATGTGAGTGGGATGTCCAATACTTGGAAGCTAATATCTTTCGTGATAGGGCCCACTCGGACAGGCAGCGTGACAAGACCTTTGGAAGATCTTTCCACTTCATCATAAGCTTTTATAGTAATCTTCTTCTTGGAATCCACAGCCAATTCTGACAAACCCAACTATTGTATGACATTGAAAGAAACAATATTTAACCCTGCACCATTGTCTATCAGGACTCAGCGGACTCGGGTATTGTAGACTAGAACTTCAATGTGTAAAGCTAGATTATGTGGGTGAGCAATAGATATGTCATCTTCTGCAGAAAAGGAGAGAGATAGCGGAGATGAAATGTGGTTGACCATAGCCTAAAATTGATCTGGATCAATGTCATTGGGAACACATGTTGTACGTAGAGCTTTATCAAGAATCTCTCTATGCGAAGGGGATAACCGAAGCAACTCAAGGATAGATATCTGTGCTGGTGTCTTTTGTAAATGTTGGACAAGATCATAGCTAGGGGTGGCTGAAGGAGCCACTTGTTTGGAAGGCAAAGCTTGCTTGGGATCTTGCACAGTTTTAAGGACAATCTTGGCTTGCCCCCTAGTAACAGCATTCAGTGTCTCACTTCAGGAAGATGAACTACCACATGTTTGCAAGACTAACTTTGGCTTACCATGATTGGTGTTATTATCATCTTGAGACCTCATCATTAGAACACTCTCAATGGGCTCTACCATGTTAATCACAAGCGTATTAGAAGGATACGTGTAATTGATCTTTGCATCATGATTCTTTTTATGTGTTTGAGAGGTTTCCCCCTTATCATGCTTAGGTAGAGGATCTTTGAAAGCTGTGTGATCAGAATTTTTAGTTAAGCCATCAGTGGAGATTGTGCCATTCTCAATAAGATCCTGAATATCATCCTTAAGCCTAAAACAATTATCTGTTGGATGTCCCTTGTTTCTGTGATAATGGCAGTAATGATCCTCTCTCCACCAATCAGGCTTATTTATCAGATCCCAGTTACCAGGTTTATCAGGAAGCGTAAGATATCCATTGTCAACCAAAGTCTTAAGGATCACATCGTAGGGTTCTGCCAACTTGGTATAGACTCGCTTTCGAAATGACTTCTTAGGCTTATCTGCATATTGAGGTTTAGGAGCATTGTGAGCGTTGGCAGCTTCTTGTTGTTTTGCTGCATATATAGCATTGGAAAGATTGAAAGCAGGCTCTTTAACTTTAGGAGCATCAACAACCCCATCATTAACAACATACTTGTTCTTATTCCAAGGTTTGTTCTTGTCTTTACCATTTCCTTTAGCATCTTTATTAATAACAATATCCCCTTTTCTTATAGCTACATCCTCAATTCGATATGCACTTTCAACCATGTCATGGAAGGAGGAGAACAGTTGCTTCCTTAGATCATAAAATAGCTCAGGCACAAGTGTGTTGACGAAAATGTCAATCTTTTCTCTTTCAGGTAGCTGACAAGGATATCGAGAATATAATGACCTCCAACCTTGTAAGTAAGTTGCAAATGGCTCACCTTGATGTTGTCTTAGATTACCAAGATCTATCACAGTGACAGGTTGTTGGATGTTGTAAGAGTACTGCTGGGTAAATCGCTGAGCTAACTCATCAAAAGTCTTAAGCGGTGGTGTCAATTTCACAAACCATTCCAAAGCTTGGCCTTTTAAGCTTCGAGGGAATAAGCGTAGGAGATATGTGTCTTCATGAAGAAAGTCCATACTAAGAGCATAAAAGTGACGTACATGATCATGGGGATCACCATTTCCATCATACTTGTCATATTTAGGAACCTCAATATCCTTAGGAAACGGGACCATGTATAGATCTTTATCAAAAGGAAGAGCACAAATTGATTCTACAAAAGAGACCTTTGGAGGCTCTCTTTCTATTGCCATTTGGGTAAGGTGTTGATTTGTCCGACGCAGTTCTTCCTGAAGGACTTCCAATTCAGTTGGTACTCTTTGTTGGACAATTTGTCTGACATCATAGCCGGGAGGAAGCTTGTATCCTCTAGAAGTCATATATTGAAAATATTGATCGCCATTACGCTCTAAAAGCTTATGCATCATTCGTTGGAAATCCACATCTTGTTCACATCTCATAAGATCCTCACTAGAAATCTCATCATTAGCCTCTGTCTCATGTTGAGAGGGAGGAGGTCTAGGAGGTGAAGAAGGCATAGCAAAAGTTGGCCTTGGAGGAGATCTTGGTGGCGTGTTGTTGCCATTATTGCCATTGTTAAAAAGAGGTCTATGCTCATGATTACTAGTCTCAGGTTGCTCATGAAATGTCCCTTTATAAGCCATGCACCTAGTAGCATCCATCCTTTGTTGATTGTGTTCTTTGTCTAAGCGCGCTTGATTATCCTTACGCTCAAAGTGTTCTTGCAAGAGTTGAAACTTTTCTTGTTCAGTCAAAGTGAGTGAGACACTGTCTGTGTTTTTGCGGGTCTTGAATGCGGAAGAGAGGAAACCTCCTTTATACCACGGTATAGCCTTAGAATTCTCAGATTGGTCAGAACTAGAACTTTTGTTGCTAATGGGTACTTTTGAACGTCTAGTTGGAGAAGGTAATGTGTATAATTGAACGGAGGATGACTCTCCTGCTCAAATTGAGACCGAGTTGTAACCGGCATGAAAAGAGATGTTGGTTGACTAATAGAATGAGGCAAAGTTTCTCAGATTTGAGATAAGCAAAGCTAATAAAGATCACTTGTCAAAGTAGAACAATAGAGAGATGACTCGTCAAAAGTGCTCAAGCACTTACAGCAATCAATTGACTAAAGCCGAGTAGCGAGCAAGAAGCTCAATAAGCAAGTAGCTAGAGAGGTAACCGTGATGCGACAAGTGATCAAGAGTAGCATTTGTTAAACTCAAACCCAATAGTTTTAGCTCATTTGTTTCAGTCTAGAACAAATCTAAACATGTAAGTAACAAACTAGTTTCAAGTAAGAATAGAAAAGGACACTCTACAGCAGGTTAAAGTGCAAGTTTAGCAACTCTGAATTGTAGCAATGACAGGACAGTAGAAATGACTCAGGATTCTTGGTGTAGGGTATGCAAGGATACTTCAATATCATATGACTCTTGACCAGTGAACGTGAAAAACTCAATTTTGAAGCGCTTGGACCAAACTTGTCGATTGAACAGTGTAATTTTTTAGTTTGACAAGTAGTAGCAGCAAATAAAAGACAGGTTTGCAAACAGTGTAGGATCAAACATGTCATAGAACACTTGAAACAAGGGCAAAAGCAACCTTGCCAAGACAAGCACTTGTGATATCAAAATAGAAAACCTTATGAACGCTACCGTGTGTTTGAATGTTGAGAACGTTTACATTGGCATAGCACAATCGAAGACAATTCAAGCAATTACTACCTAGAAGGACAAGGCTCATTACTTAGCAACATGGCCCACAACTTGATGCTCCCTTGCCTCACACCAAGTGGTTGCCCACAAGATATATTGGCATTGTCATGGAAGTGTCAAAGACACAACCAAAGGAACACATATGGTGAGTGTCTTGGGGTGATCCGGGTAAGTCCACTTGGATCAATCCTTGCACCAAGAAGCTAAGCGGCTAAAATAGGGTGGCCTCTATCTAATGGTTCGTAGTAAGGGTTTCCGTTCATAGCACCCCTCTTGCTCCTCATAAAGGACTAGGACCTCGCGGCCTCAAGAGTACCTTAAGCATTCTTGCTTAATGCTTTCCTCATGGTCACAATTCCACAAGTTACTCACATCAAGCGAAGATAAGTACTATGTCTACCAAGGTTTTGTGTCCTCGATAGCCTTGAGATTATAGTGAGTTGGAATCACTTGCCACCAAGGAAAATGATGACAAGGTTGTCCCCACTTGGGTCATTCCTCTTGATTGCTCAAGAGCAGGCCCGCTAAAGGATCCTAAGCTAAACAAAGAGTGGATTAATTCTTGAGGTTCAAGGTTTTTGATTCACCACAAAGGTGAAGAGCATACTCCCCTATCTCAAAAACTTCTCCCAAACACACCAAACAAGATCCAATTACCCCTTTGCTTCCAAAACCTCAAGATGGGTCAAGATTTTCTAATTCACCTAAAGGTGAAGAGCATACTTCTCCTACCACCGCAAGATTCCTTTCACAAAGTATTAAGTGCCTAATGAAACAACTAGTATATGCCGCACTTAATAAAGAAAGAGATTAAACAAGCACTTGATTTGGTTTTTATACTTAGGGCAGCCCTGCAAAAACCATTAGTAGCCCTCTTTGACATGTGATTTTAGCAAATTTCAAGCAAGAAGCACCTACAACCACAACTTGTTAGACCAACAAGAGTTAGAAAAATCAAAATCCAAAATCTAACAATGATTAGTACATAAAAAAAATTAGATAATGTGCAAAAATAACTAATCAAATGATAGAATCTGAAAATGAAACCATCATGGTTGGATTGGGCTCAGAAAGACCTTTCCAATGATATATCACACTTAAACTTTTGATATACCTGAGAAGTATCGCGCGATATTCTGAGACAAAAAACCAGAGAATAAAAATTATGCTAAAAACTTGCCGAAAAATTGACGAAAAATGAAGAAAATGCAGAATTTAAAGGACAAAGTCTATCTACTTAGCCCCACGGTGGGCGCCAAAAATGTGTGCTATAAATGTGTCACACTTCTATGAATCATTACATGCAAGGAAAATCAAGAATGAGCCCTCACAAATCGATCCATAGCTCCCTAGGCATGGAGTGCAAGGGTTTTTGAGAATGCTCTCAGCTAGAGCTATTTAGCCAATAACCTTGCTAGTAAACCATGCAATGGGAGATTCAATGAAGACAAGGGCAAGAATGCCAATATCCTCAAGAATCAAGAATGAAATGCAATGCAAGCTAGATTAAGAATGGAAATGCAAGCTAAACTATGGAAATGAAAGATGCAAGTATTACAAAGCCTCCTAGTTAAACTAGATGAATTAATCTAAAGCATAAAGGAAATCTAAGCTAAGAATGCCATGAAAATGAAGCTACTATGCAAGAAATGAAATCTAACTATGAAGCAAGAAAGCCATGATGATGCAAGAATGAAGACAAGAAGATAGAGTGTTGATGAAGATCCAAGATGAATGCCAACAATGCTCCAAATCTTCAAACCCTAGATGCAAGAATGTCTCCAAAAGCTCCAAGATGACCTAGAAAACCTGCAACATAATATTAGCATTAAAATTATGTGTGCAAATGAGGAAGAGAGCTCTCCTTTTATAGGGAATGAAAAAGGAATGGGCCATGGAGATTAAGAGGCAAAAGATTTAATCAACGGTGGAGCTTAAAAGAGGAGCAATCCATGTGCACAAGTATCCTCCAATGAGAAAATAAGAGTTGACTTTTGTGTCCATATGAGAGAAAAAGTGCTTTTTCCCTTTTTTATAAAATAAGAATAATGCTTTATTTGTGCAACTTAGGATAAGAGGAAAAGTGGGAGCTTTTTATTTATTAAAAGGGGAGGGAATATTCCTTTTAATAAATAAAGACTTAGGATAAGATGGTTAGCCCGTAGAAAATAATCGAATAAATGATAGAACTAGGATTTGATCAAGAATAAGTAATTTATGATTTAGCAAAAGGGGCTAATAGTCTAGATGACCATTTTTAGGTGTATACATAAGGTAGGATGTTGTTGATTCAAAAAAAGTCCCTATTGACATGAGCAAACTACTGTCACAAATTATTGTTAAAGTTCCTTTACTGGAAATGATGAGAATAGAGGAACATAAAGAGAAGGCCCTAAATTGGGTGAATGGAGTTACTCCCACAAATACCCAAAATACTGATAAGGCTGATAAACAAATTGCTTCTATAGATAATGCAACTAACAATCAGAATGGGGAAATTATTTATGAGATTCCTCAGATCTATCTAGACACAAATGTTGTCAGCACTATGTCTGGGACAATTGATCCTTTCTTTTTAACTTTGGTAATAAGTGGAAAATTATTAAGAAGTTGTATGATTGATTCAAGATCCTCAAACACTGTCATGCCTGCAGAAGTTATGAAATCATTAGGGTTGAAGGTTGATACACCTCATGGGAGATGTCAATCTATGGACTCAAGAGAAGTAATAGTTATTGGTACCATTAAGGCTTTACCTTATAGGTTAGCAACATATCCAAACAAGAAATTAACTATGAGTGTCCTAGTGGTTGATATCCCTCCTCAGTATGGAATGTTGTTATCTAGAAAATGGAGTGCTTCAATGGGAGGTAGTATTCAATGTGACTTGTCTTATGCAACTTTCAATATTGGTGGAAATAACATTAAGGTGTCTTGAGAAAATAGGACTCCACACATGATTGAATTAGATTATGTTGATGATTTAAATTGTTGTGTGGATGTGGATATGGAAAATTTCAGACTGGAAAAAGTAATTCCACAAAATAAAGATGTTGATCCATTAGTTGCAGAACTGAACAAACAACAAGATGGATTGTGGTAGATTTAATTTGATGGAGCCTGCTCAAAAGAAGGCTTAGGATCTAGAGTCTTACTTATATCTCCATTAGGTACCACATTTAAATATTCTTTCCTATTAACTTTCCAATGTACAAATAATACTACTGAATATGAAGCATTGTTTTTGGGACTTGTATCATCTTAAAATGGAAGCACTTCCATGATAAGAGCATTTAGCCCTCTGAGTAAGTGGTCCAGGGTCATGTTAAGTGACTTGATTAGGTCTTTGCATGTATTTGGATTTCTCCCTACTTTCTACTTCATTATAGGTGAAATTAGGGTTAGGATCTCAAGCATTCTCCTTAATTTCCCTCTTTCATGGCTCTATTTTCTAGGTAGGACTTATAAATAGGTCCTCCTCACCTTCATCATAGTCATCATAGAATTTTATGCCTATCCCTAGCATTCTATCCCATTCTGGAATCATTTATAGGTCTCTGGGCATCCCTAGGACCTCCTGTCCTAATTCTGACTAGATCTGGGCCCACAAGGTCAAATTTGAGGTTGATCTTGACTACTTCAAGATCAAGCTTGAACCTACCTAGGCCATTCCCAACCTTAATTTTTCCCCCCTCTTTCAAATTTTCAAATTCCTTGATTTTCGGGTATCGGGTTTCAGGGATATTTGTTTTCCCACCTCTGAGTTGGCCATTTCGGGTTTCAGAATGGTAAATCCTCTAATTGCATTTAATCTAGGTATATTTTATAAAGGTTAGGACCTAATTGGGATTTAATTCTCCAAGGTGGTCCCTCTGGAGGATTGTGCCCTAGTTCACTATAAAAGGAGGCCTTCCTCTCTCATTTTCTCCATCAAGTTTTGTGAGATCATCAAGTTTTGCCAATCAAGCTCTCAAGTGCAAGCAAGAATTCAAGCATTCAAGAAAGCCTTCAAGCATTCAATTTTTCAAGCATTCATCCATAAAGGATATCCATTGTTAGCCATTGAAGGATTCAATCTCTTTGGAGCCCCCTTGAAGATCCATCCTTCCACATTCATCCAAGCCTCCTCATATGCAAATATCAAGTCAAGATTGGTGTTGAAGATAAAATGCAATTTATTTGAGACATCCTATTTCCCTTTGTCTTATTGTGTGTGTTCACCTTCACTATTCATTTTTGTGAACCCGACATACTTACTCTCTTTTCTTTCTCTTTTCTTTTGTGGAATCAGATGTCTTATTGTGTTTTCCTTTTATCTTGTTAGTATTAGATTTTTCCTTTGTGTTAGATCTTGCATGCTAATTAGATTTCAAAAATAAAAAAATATTCATGCTTTATTTTTTCTTAGTTTAGTTCATTTGCATTACATTGGTTTATGAGCTTTACTACCACTAGTCCTACTTATAACATTCCAATTAGAAGAATTCATAGACTCATGGGTGCCTTTGATCCTGAATCTTCCTCTCCTTTCCTTAGGATCCTAGATGATAATTTGATTCTTCATGATTCCAATCCTACTATGGGGAAAAAATCTTCTCACTCATCTCATGATGAGGATGACACTTTAAGATTTCCCCCTAAACAAGTCCAAAAACTTTCCACTAAACTTGATAAAATGGGTAATTGGCTTATTCAAGAGAACCATAATCAAGATTCCATTCAAGCTATAGAGGCTCTTAAGAAAGTTCTCCATGATAGTGATCAAGGTGTTAACCTCTTGTGTGGTATTACTCACCTTGTGCATTCAAATGTTAAACATTTAGTTCAAGAAGCTCAAGATTTAGGGTTGATTCCTCCTATCACTAGGGTTGAACCTCCTAATCCTTTACCTAGTACTCCTTCTCTAGTGACTGTGATGGTTCCCTCTATTCCTATGAGTGTTCCTCATGTGTCCCTTCCTACATCACAACCTTCATATCATAATGTTTCTTTTACTTATTCCAATTCACTTCCAACTGTAGTTCCTAGTGTTACTCCAGTTGTGTTTTCTATTCCTACAGCTTCTTACACTTTACCTAGTGTGTCTAATGTTGCTACTCCAATTTCCTCTAATGATTAAAAAATCATCAGTTTGGCTCAAACTATATCATCCTTACAACAAAAAATTTCTTCCTTAACTCAAAACAAGTTTAGTATTCGTACATGTGAAATGGGAATTCCATCATCCTTGGATATTATTTGTACTCCTATTCCTCAGCAAGGTGAGATGCCTTATCTTGAGAATTATAATGGAAAAGGAGATCATGTTCATCATGTTAAAACATTCCAAATCCTTTGTAGTGATTATGCTCATGACCATAGGATTTTAGCCAAACTATTTGCTAGAACCTTCCGTGACAAGGCCTTACAATGGTATTGTTCCTTGCCTCCTTATTCTATTGATTCCTTTCTAAAACTTGCTAATGCCTTTATTCAACAATTTCAAAACAACATTGGCCTACAAGTGTCTTTGACTAATTTAATGCATTGTAAACAAAGTCCTAAAGAAAAATTAACTGAATTTATTGGTAGATTTAAGCATTTATATGCTCAGATTTCCTATCATGTTCCTGATATGGATATTCAACATATGTTTATTTCAAATTTGCAAAAGGCTATTAGAGATAAGATTTTGCTTACTGAATTTACCTCTTTTCAACAACTTTGTGCAGCGCTTCAACATTATCAATTACAAGTGAGTCAATTTGAGAGCAGAACTCCAATGGCTCCTATTCTAGTTGATAAGAGTGATGTTGCTCCTAGTCCAAACAAATTTTAAAAATTCAACAACTATGTCAAGATAAACAAACAAATGAATGCAGTTGTTGATCAAGTTGTTGTTGCATCTCACAATGCCACTTCTACATCCACTACTTTTTGATTAAATTATGTGTTTACTCCTCTTGCTGAATCTTTACATGCTATTATGAATAGGTTGTTAGCTGCTAATATGATTACTTTACCTCCTATTCATCCTCTTTTACTTGTTACGATTGCATCTAAATCTTTTGATCAAAATTCTTTTTGTCAATATCATCATCAGAATGGTAATGATACTGAGAAATTTTATTCTCTAAAACATAAGGTTCAAGAATTAATTGATTCTAATGCCTTATATATTGATAATCTTGATGGTAGTGGGAACAAATCTATCTCTCCTCCTAATCAAAACCTTCAAATCTATATGAACCATTTACCTACGCATGTTACTAATACCATTGCTCAAACATCTTCTATGGACATTGTATATGATTCAAAGATGGATGATCTCAATCATGTTGTTAATCAAGTGGAGCATGTTGGTCAATCTGTATCTCCACCTCAACCTCAACCTCAACCTCAACCTCAACCTCAACCTCAACCTCAGATTCAACCTCAAGCTCAATCTCAACCTCGACCAAAACCTAAACCTAAACTGAAAACTCAACCTAATCCTAAACTGAAAAATCAACCTAAACCTCGACAAAAATCTAAGAATAAAAGACCTTGGGAACTTTTGATTACCTTTGATGACTCTGAGACTATTAAGGCTCCTGATGGTCCCCTTTACATTGCTGCTAGGATTTCTCAGATACCTACTCATGGTTGTCTTGTTGATCCTACATCCTTAGTTAATGGATTTACTGAAGAAAATCTTTTTATGAAAAGCTTACAATGTGATTCTTATGATACATCAGATGTGTGGATTCAAACTTGTAATGGTTTTCTTTATCCATCATTTGGTTTTATTACTTTACTGATTGAACTTTGTGTAAAAATTGTGAACACTACCTTTGTTGTTGTTCCTACTTCTGATCAATTTCAAGCTAAGCTAGGTTTGCCTTGGTTGACTGCCATGCATGCTATTGCTTCACCTATCCATAAGTGTCTTAAGTTCATTCATGATGATGAAATAAAGATGATTAATCATAGTGTATATCAACCTTCTAGGCCTAGAGATTGTGTTTCTCTTGATTTCTTTTGGCCTTCATTACCTAAGTCATGTCCTCCTCGACATGATAATCTTTTTTGATCATATCAAGTCTATAAACATCGTAAGATTCTTGAATTAAGCATACCTCCTATGGATCTTAATCATGGTATTTTTCCTACACCTTCTATACCTCCTTTAACTATGACTTCTAGTTCTGTTAATCAAGTTCCTTCTATCGAACCTATCAAAGATCTTTTGATTGTTCCTCCTATTGTTGATAATCCTATTGATCTTCCTAAAGAACCTGTGAAGGATCTTGTTATTGTTCCTTCTAGCTCTCAACCTATTTCAAGTAAATCAAAATGTAATCGATCTGCTAATGAACTTCATAAAAAGCATTGTGCTCATCCTAATGCTCGTAATTCTATTCTTCAAGGATCTCTACCTTCCTCGGATAAACCTATGCATGATGTGTTAGAAGAGGTTGTTACTAATAATGATGTTCACATGCATGATTATCATGATTCTATTCATATCTTAAATCCTATTTTGATTAATTTGGATGAGGAAGATACTCTTGATGATACTAATGATGTTAATGATGAATATGAGACTATTCACATTGACATTGATTTACCTAATATGCTTTCATCACAATTAACTCTTACACCTAGTGTCAAACATTATGATTCTCAAGAGGATCCTTGTTTGGAACTGGTTATTATTCCTACTGTGTTGGATATAGTCCCTCTTGCAAGTTACCCACCTTCCCTAAATGATATACAATGAGATGGGGATAGTAGGTAGCATGCCTGATTGGCTTGTCCTTCGTGGTAGCTTTGTTGTGTGTTTTCCTATTGTATTGCACTTATCCCATAATGTGTTTGCTAAATTTTGTTAGATTCTTTTATACGATCCTTGTTACTCAATTGGTACAAGGTGATAAAGGAATTGAAACTGTTGTTCAAATTCCTCTATATGTATCTCTATTCTTCTATGCGTTGTTCAATGTTATGTTGTAATTGTGCAATTGTTCATAAATTTTTCCTTGTGTCATCTACTTGGATTTGAGATATGGTAGCACTAATTCTTTTTGGTCTCCATGTCATGGTCTGAAAAGATTCTCCTTCATATATCTTATGTGGTCTTTCCTCCTTTGTAATCGTAGTTCTACTTTCTTTGGGGAATGATGTCAATTCATTTGCAATAATATCATATATATATTATCTTATGATCATACTGACCCCATGGTAGGTAGATCCCTTCTGTGTTCTCTGTATGTTACTGTGATATTTCTCTTGATTTTTCTTCATCTGGGGGCATCTCAATGTGGAAACGTAATCAGTGGAGTTGTTTATGTTTCCATTAAAGCCATTGCTCTTGTTAAACTATCAGCAATGACTTTAACATGGGGGCATATGCTCTGCTCACCTATTGCATAGATGCACCTTTCAATATGCACATAATTTTCAAGATACTTTTCTCCCTTTTTGGATTAGTAACTAATCTTTAAAGCATGGATTTATATTTTAGGATCTCTTGATCCCTCTAGTTTCAAATATACATATATTTTGATCCCTTAAGGTTGGAGGTGTCCTTAAGACTGGATCTCTTTATTTTTTTTTGGTTTTATTCTTAGGGAATAAAATATTCCTAAGGATGAATTCTTGATGGGTTGACTAGTGAGTAGCCACATTCACTAGGTGGTTCAATTCCATCTTTCCATTTGCATTGTTCAATTGTGTGGTTCACAATAAGACATAAGTTCTCATTGGGTGAGGTAATCACACTCTTTCTTTCTCTCTCTAGAGATGTCTCCCTTATTGTGATCTAGGAGTCAACAAAGACTTGATTCCCTAGGGGCTTAAGGTTTCCCTTTGTCCCTTGGATTATGATAAGATTATCTTTTCATTTTGATCTCCTTTACCAAGAGTTTGCATCGATTCCATACTCTTGCTAAAGTGGGGGCTTAATGTATCATCTTAAAATGGAAGCACTTCCATGATAAGAGCATTTAGCCCTTTGATTAAGTGGTCTGGGGTCATGTTAAGTTCCTTGATCAAGTCTTTTCATGTATTTGGCTTTCTCCCCACTTTCCACTTCTTTTCTACTTCGTTATAGGTGAAATTAGGGTTAGGATCTCGAGGATTCTCCTTAATTTCCCTCTTCCATGGCTCTATTTTTTAGGTAAGACTTAGAAATAGGTCCTTCTAGCCTTCATCATAGTCATCATAGGATTTTATGCCTATCCCTAGCATTTTGTCCCATTCCGGTATCATTTCTAGGTCTCTGGGCATCCCTGGGACCTCCTGTTCTGATTCTAACTAGATCAGGGCCCACAGGGTCAAATTTGAGGTTGATCCTGACTATGTCAAGATCGAGCTTGAACCTAAATAGGTTAGGATCAAGCTCAAACCTTACTAGGTTAGTCCCAACCTCAATTTTGCTGCCCTCTTTCAAATTTTCAAATTCCTTGATTTCTGGGTATCGGGTTTTGGGGATATTTGTTTTCCCACCTTCGGGTTGGCCATTTTGGGTTTTGGAATGGTAAATCCTCTAATTTAATTTAATCTAGGTATATTTTCTAAAGGTTAGGACCTAATTGGGATTTAATTCTCCAAGGTGGTCCCTCTAGAGGATTGTGCCCTAGTTCACTATAAAAGGAAGCCTTCCTCTCTCATTTTCTCCATCAAGTTTTGTGAGATCATCAAGTTTTGCCAATCAAGCTCTCAAGTGCAAGAAATAATTCAAGCATTCAAGTGTTCAAGGATTCATCCATCTAGGAGATCCATTGTTAGCCATTGAAGGATTCAATCTCTTTGGAGCCCCCTTGAAGATCCATCCTTCCACATTCATCCAAGCCTCCTCATATGCAAAGATCAAGTCAAGATTGGTGTGGAAGATCAAATTCCATTGATTTGAGACATCCTACATGCATTGAAGCATTCCTACTTGTGGATTTGAGGATTCGAATCCTCTAGAAGGACTTCAACATAAGCGAGGTGATTTGTTTCAATTACTTTGTTTATGCACACTACATTTCAATTCAATTTCAAGGTTAATTCCTAAATTGGGGTTTGACCAAGGCAAACCCCCCTATACAAACAAAACCCCCATTTTCTTGCAGGTACAGGTGCAGGATTTTGGATCTGAGAGTGAATTTGGATACCCTTTTCGATGAACTTCTGAGATCTGCAAACAAAGTCAAAATCAACAGTCAGATAAAGAATCTAGCCTTCGACCTTTTATGAGGGTCAAACTTGACCTAATCTCATCTTGGAAAAAGATTTCTAGGTTTTCTCCGTCTCGACATTTCCAGTCTAGAATAGGTTGCAGAATTGCCCAAAAGTACACACAAACATCAGAAATTGGCATTTTCCAAATCTGCCCTAATTTGAGGTTAGTACTTGCATTTCAATTATTTCAGATTTCAAGCATAACTCCTTTATAGGGAAATATAGGGTTTCTCTCTCTCTTTCATATTCTTCATAGATTGATTCGATTGTGAATTAGCCCTTTGGTTGATCAAATTAGATCTCTCTTTTGGGAATTTGGATTTAGGAGTAGATCTCATATTTCCCCCATACATTTACACACATACACATTTGAATAGGTGTGAAGCCATTTTACCCCTATTCATTTTGGTGAACCCGACTAGCTTACTCTCTTTCCTTTTGGTGTTAGATTTCCCTTTGTCTTATTTTGTGTGTTCACCTTCACTATTCATTTTGGTGAACTTGACATACTTACTCTCTTTTCTTTCTCTTTTCTTTTGTGGAATCAGATGCCTTATTGTGTTTTCCTTTTATCTTGTTAGTATTAGATTTTTCCTTTGTGTTAGATCTTGCATGCTAATTAGATTTCAAAAATAAAAAAATATTCATGCTTTATGTGTTCTTAGTTTAGTTCATTTGCATTACATTGGTTTATGAGCTTTACTACCACTAGTCCTACTTATAACAGTCCGGTTAGAAGAAGTCATAGACTCATGGGTGCCTTTGATCCTGAATCTTCCTCTCCTTTCCTTAGGATCCTAGATGATAATTTGATTCTTCATGATTCCAATCCTACTATGGAGAAAAACTCTTCTCACTCATCTCATGATGAGGATGACGCTTTAAGAGTGCCTCCTGAAAAAGTCCAAAAACTTTCCACTAAACTTGATAAAATGGGTAATTGGCTTATTCAAGAGAACCATAATCAAGATTCCATTCAAGCTATAGAGGCTCTTAAGAAAGTTCTCCATGATAGTGATCAAGGTGTTAACCTCTTGCATGGTATTACTCACCTTGTGCATTCAAATGTTAAACCTTTAGTCCAAGAAGCTCAAGATTTAGGGTTGATTTCTCCTATCACTAGTGTTGAACCTCCTAATTCTTTACCTAGTATTCCTACCTATACTCCTTCTTTGGTGACTATGATGGTTCCCTCTATTCCTATGAGTGTTCCTCATGTGTCCCTTCCTACATCACAACCTTCATATCATAATGTTCCTTTTACTTATTCCAATCCACTTCCAACTATAGTTCCTATTGTTCCTCTAGTTGTGTCTTCTATTCCTGTAGCTTCTTACACTTGACCTAGTGTGTCTAATGTTGCTACTCCTACTTCCTCTAATGATTAAACAATCATCAGTTTGGCTCAAACTGTATCATCCTTACAACAAAAACTTTCTTCCTTAACTCAAAACAAGTTTAGTATTCCTACATGTGACATGGGAAGTCCTTTCTCCTTGGATATTATGCATACTCCTATTCCTCAACAAGGTGAGATGCTTCTTCTTGAGAATTATAATGGAAAAGGAGATCTTGTTCATCGTGTTAAAACATTCCAAATCCTTTGTAGTGATTATGATCATGACCATAGGATTTTAGCCAAATTATTTGCTAGAACCTTCCGTGACAAGGCCTTACAATGGTATTGTTCCTTGCCTCCTTATTCTATTGATTCCTTTCTAAAACTTGCTAATGCCTTTATTCAACAATTTCAAAACAACGTTGGCCTGCAAGTGTCTTTGACTGATTTAATGCATTGTAAACAAAGTCCTAAAGAAAAATTAACTAAATTTATTGGTAGATTTAAGCATTTATATGCTCAGATTTCCTATCATGTTCCTGATATGGATATTCAATGTATGTTTATTTCAAATTTGCAAAAGGATATTAGAGATAAGATTCTAGTTACTGTATTTACCTCTTTTCAACAACTTTGTGCAGTGCTTCATCATTATCAATTACAAATGATTCAATTTGAGAGCACAACTCCAATGGCTCCTGTTCCAGTTGATAAGAGTGATGTTGCTCCTAGTCCAAACAAATTTCAAAAATTCAACAACTATGTCAAGATAAACAAACAAATGAATGCAGTTGTTGATCAAGTTGTTGTTGCATCTCACAATGCCACTTCTGCATCCACTGATTTTCAATTAAATCGTATGTTTACTCCTCTTTCTGAATCTTTACATGCTATTATGAATAGGTTGTTAGCTGCTAATATGATTACTTTACCTCCTATTCATCCTCTTTTACCTGTTATGATTGCATCTAAATCTTTTGATCAAAATGCTTTTTTTCAATATCATCATGAGAATGGTCATGATACTGAGAAATGTTATTCTCTAAAACATAAGGTTCAAGACTTAATTGATTCTAATGTCTTATCTATTGATAATCTTTGTGGTATTAGGAACAAATCTATCTCTCCTCCTAATCAAAACCTTCAAATCTATACAAACCCTTTACCTATGCATGATACTAATACCATTGCTCAAACATCTGTGATGGAAATTGTGTATGATTTAAAGATGGATGATCTCAATCATGTTGTTAATCAAGTGGAGCATGTTGGTCAATCTGTATCTCCACCTCAACCTCAACCTCAACCTTAGATTCAACCTCAAGTTCAATCTCAACCTCGACCAAAACCTAAACCTAAACTAAAAACTCAACCTAATCCTAAACTTAAAACTCAACCTAAACCTCGACAACAATCTAAGAATAAAAGACCTTGGGAACTTTTGATTACCTTTGATGACTCTGAAACTATTAAGGCTCCTTATGGTCCCCTTTACATTGCTGCTAGGATTTCTCGGATACCTACTTGTGGTTGTCTTGTTGATCCTACATCCTTAGTTAATGTTATTACTGAAGAAAATATTTTTATGAAAAGCTTGCAATGTGATTCTTATGATACATCAGATGTGTGGATTCAAACTTGTAATGGTTTTCTTTATCAATCATTTGGTTCTATTACTTTACCGATTGAACTTTGTGTAAAAATTGTGAACACTACCTTTGTTGTTGTTCCTACTTCTGATCAATTTCAAGTTAAGCTAGGTTTGCCTTGGTTGACTACCATGCATGTTGTTTCTTCACCTATCCATAAGTGTCTTAAGTTCATTCATGATGATGAAATAAAGATGATTAATCATAGTTTATATCAACGTTATAGGCTGAGAGATTGTGTTGCTCTTGATTTCTTTTGGCCTTCATTACCTAATTCATTTACAACTGGAAGGTTTTTGAAGATGACCACGATATTCTAAGGTTTATTCGGTGCCTTGACACCTATGAGGATCACCCTATAGATTGTAATTCTCTAGTTGAGGTAGTGGATGGTAAAGACATGGTCTTGGGAAATTAAATTATTTAGTTAAGTACTAATCACATTCCCAAAGGTTTGATAGAGTTGGAAGCATTGTATAGTAATCAAAATGATCACCTATTAAAGACTAGCAATGCTAAGATTGAAGATCTAGAAGAGGTAAATCTGGGATCAGACAACACACCTCAAATGGTTTATATCAGAAAAGGATTAGACCCTCATATAAGATTTAATTTGGTAAAATTATTAAGAAAACATAAACATGTATTTGCACGGTCTTATGATGGTTTGAAAGCCTATAGAGAGGACCTTTTCCAGCATGAGATCCCACTAAAACAAGATGTAAAACCAAAGACCTATTAATCCACTGCTAGCTCCTAAAATGCAACAAGAATTAGTGAAGTTGAGTGATGCAGGCATAATCCAACCCATAAGACATTCAACTTGGGTATCTAACCTTGTTCCAGTCAGAAAGAAGAATGGTGACATTAGGCTATGTGTTGATTTTAGAAATCTGAACGTTGCATCTTTGAAGGATAATTATTCTTTGCCTAATATGGAGGCAATGCTACACAAAGTCACTGGTTGTGAATTATTGTCTATGATGGGTGGTTTCTCAAGTTACAACCAAGTGTTAGTTAAAGAATCAGAACAATTTACAACCGCATTCACTACGCCATGGGGAACTTATGTTTATGTCAGAATGCCTTTTGGTCTCTGAAATACAGGAGCAACATTCCAGAGAGCCATGGATGTTGCATTTAAAGAATATATTGATTTTTTCATGGTGATTTATCAAGATGACATGACAGCATACTCAAAGAATGCAAAAGATAATTGCATTCATCTAGAAAATATTTTTAATAAGGCTCTAGAGTATGGTGTATCCCTAAATCCAAAGAAATGTCACTTTGCAGTTACAGAGGGAAAGTTATTAGATCACATAGTATCTAAAGAAGGAGTAAGGATTGATCCAGAAAGAATGGAAGCTATTCAGAAGGTCACTGGTCCAAAGAACATCAAAGGTGTACAATCCTTTTTAGGAAAGATTAATTTTGTTAGGAGATTCATTGCTAACTTTGCAGAGATAGTAAAACCAATAGTCAAGTTGCTAAAAAAGGATGCAAAGTTTCAATGGAATGAATAAGCATAGAATGCCTTTGACAAAATCAAAAGGGTGGTTCAAGAGGCACCAGTTTTAAAGTCCCCTAATTATATTAAGTCATTTTCATTATTTTCTTTTGCCTCTTTTCATACAATTATTGATGTGTTGTTGCAAAAGGATGAGGAAGGTTTTGAACACCCAATTGCATTTTTTAGTAAATCCTTACAAGTTGCTGAATTGAATTATGAGATGATGGATAAATGGGCATATGCATTAGTAAAAGATGTGAAGTCATTTAGGCCCTATCTAGTGTGTGCAAAGGTGATTGCATATGTTCCACATGCAGCAGTAAAGGATATTCTTACACAATCAAAGGTTGCTGGGAAGAGATGCAAATGGATTACTAGAATTCAGGAGTTCAACTTGGAAATCCACATTACTAAATTAGTAAGAGGATTAGGCCTAGCTAAAATGATGAATGAAGAAAACATGGACCTAGTTCAAGTTAATAATGAAGGGATACCAGATTTGATAGTGGCAAGCATCGAGAGACAACCATACTATACTAATATTGTCTATTATCTTAAAAATGCTAAGTATCCAGAACACATGTCTGATAATCAGAAAAGAGCCCTAAGATTGCAAACTCAGAGATATACATTGATATAGGGGGATCTGTATTGGAAAGATATAAATGGAGTATTGTTTTTTTGCCTTGAAAAGAGTCAAGTAGAGAAAGTTTTGAAGGATATGCATGCTGGTGTTTGTGGAGGTCATTACTCTACAAAGACCACTATCCATAAGATATGAAGAGCTGGTTACTTTTGGCCCTCATTATTTAAAGATTCTTTTTTAGTTTGTCAAGAAATTTGAAGCTTTTCATAACTTTTCTTCTAAGCTAAAGTATTCAGGTGCATTGTTATTAAACCCAATAGTTTCAGAAGCACCATTTGCTATGTGGGGAATGGACTTTATTAGAGAGTTTGTTGAGAAGTCTAGTGGTGGGCATAGTTGGATACTTGTTGCAACTGATTATTTCAAAAAAATGGATAGAATCTATCCCCACTAAGAAGGCAAAAAGTAAAATAGTGATTGACTTTCTAATGGATAACATCTTAACTAGATTTGGTGTCCCTATTAAATTAATTATAGATAATGCAATGTGTTTTAGGTTAGATGAGTTTAAGGACTTCTACAATGAATATGGAATCATGAAGTCTTATTCATCACCATACCACCCTCAAGAAAATGGACAAACTGAGTCTAGTAACAAAAGTATTCTAAAAATCTTGGAAAAGAATAAAAGAGCCTGGCACTCGAAATTGAAACTTGCTCTATGGGCTGATAGAATTACTGTGAAGAAGGTGACAGGAAAATCCCCATTTGAATTAGTTTATGGATTGCAGTCAAGATTACCTATCAACAATTTGCTTCCAGTATACAAGTTCATCCAAGATGAAGAATTACACATTTCAGAGCCAATGCAGGATAGAATGGTGCAATTGGTTGAGTTGGATGAAGTTAGAATAGATAGTCAAAAGGATAATGTTAAACTACAGCAAAAGATGAAATACCTATTTGACAAAAGAGCTACTGCTAGAAAGTTTCAACCTAGTGATTTAGGGCTCCAATGGAATGTCAGAGCTGAAGACAAGGGAAAGCATAAGAAGTTTGAGTCATTATGGCTTGGCCCCTATATAGTTCATCAGAGTTTTGGAAAAGACTCGTACTTGCTAAATAATATGGATGGAAAAAATTTTGAATTGTCAGTGCATGGGAAATTCTTAAAACCTTTTTTCAGTTGAAACCCTTATTTTATGCACATGTAAATTCTATAAATTTTTGTATAGGTGTGTTTCCTTTTCCTACCATGTGTTTCTTTCCTGTAGTAGGTTAGTTAGTTTGGTCTACTTTTCCTAGAGATCTATGGTTCTTGCTTAAATTTGCATTTAAACATCCTTAGATAGAGCCACTATTGGTAATATTCTTAGTTCTCAAAGCTTTCCATTCAAAAAAATTGACTCCTTAAGCTTCCCTCATTTTTTGTGCTAAAAATCTCTTGCAAATCTCCATTCCCAGAGCTTGAAATTTGATCAAAGTGTTAGAAACCCTAAGTGCTAGGTCAAAATATGCTTGAAAATCTAAAAAACCCTAGGAATACCTAGTCAAGGTCTAATTTGATGTTACTTTTTGAAAATCACTTAAGAAATCTTTTTGCATGTGCCTTTTACATTTTCATGTTGGTTGCTTAGTCTCCTAAGAAATCAAGCATATTCCTTTTAATCAAGCGACATCCCAAAAACCCTTTAGTTGCACGATCTCCTTAAGTCATAGGAATATTCCCTTGTTATGAGTGACTCGGTGGATGCCTTCAGTCAGGAAGTCTCCAAATGGTTTGAAGTGCTTTATGAGATCTAGCGATGACAATGAAAATGTTTTAAGTATAATTATAGTCGTCAAGTCTCTAGATGTAATAAATCAATGATATATTTATACAGTCACTTGATCTCCTGAGAAATTCAAAGTCAAAATGAAGATCTTGAGATTGCGTGACTACCGTTGATTGTCCTCTTCAAAAGAAAAGATCTCACAATTGTCTCTTAGTCGCTTGATAAAGATGATGTCATTCAAAAACTCTAGATATTGAGCAACTACCATTGGATTAAGATTGTGTGGTTGGTGTTTAATTCTGATATCTTTAATACATTGAAGGTTTTATTTCAAATAAGGAAGACCATTAGATTAGGATATTGTGGCTGGCGTCAAGTCACGAGATGAAGTCAGGGCTTGTTAAAAGTTTCAGCGATCAAGAGACTTCCTTGTAGTCGCTAGATCTCCAGATAAGCTAAGTCAGATCATCTCCACAAAATTTTGAAAATTCAGCAAGCATTTGATGATTAAGAGACTCTCTACAGTCGCTAAGTCTCTCAATATTTTAGATGAAAAAGTAAAGGTATAAGAGACTCGATATGAGCTATTAGATTAAGATCTAACAGTGGTCGTGTGGTCTCAAGATAGAATCAATAAAAACTAAAACTTTAAGCAACAGGGAGTATTACTATAGTCACTAAGTCTCATAATACAAAAATTAAAATTTCAAGAGACTTAAGGAAGATTGTCAGATTAAGATCTAATGGTAATCGGTGAATCGCTAGATAAATTCATGAGAAGCTAAGCTATTCAGTGACTGTGATTCATTTCTTTAGTCGCTAGGTCTCAATATAAATGTTCAAAAGGATAAATCATTTAGTGACTAAGAAATTCTCTTTAGTCACTTGATCTCTGAAAATAATAAAAAGGCTCCAAGTCTTTCAGCGACTATGAGGAGCTATGTAGTCGCTAGGTCGCCAAAAACAAAAATTTGATTATCTGTCATTCTCTTGGCTCTCGGCTAGTAAATTGAATCTAGAATGTGCCAAGTAATGACAAAAGTGACATGAATTAGGTCTCAAATGGTCTAATGCATTCAATTCCTCAAAATAAATACAGCTAACTGTTAATCATTCTCAGTTCACCAAGCATTCAGAGAGCCAGAGAGAGAATTTCTTCATGAAATTTTTTGAGTTTTTTAGCATTCAAAGTGTTCAAGAGTTCAGAATTTCTAGAAGGGCTTGTATCAATTGATCAGTATGAGTCAGCCAACAATGAGCGGAGCTTCTACCAGTAAGGGAGGCAAGGACAAAGGTGATCCAAAAGGAAAAGAGAGCTACTCAAATGAATTCATCACCTTGCTCCCTAGATCTACTCAAAACAAAAAGGTTAGTGATGAAATTATCATTGATATCCTAGCATTCTGTAGAGATGCAAAGACACATGATGTGTCTCGAATGTGTTTATTAAGATATTTTTATAAGAATTCTAAAAGTTTGGTGCCAGTCTCAAACCCTTGGACTTCAGGATTGGCTAGGTTAATCGTGCTAGATGTCTTCATAGATATAGACATGTTGATAGGGTTGGAAAATAGGTATGACCCTCTATCAAAGACAATTAGAAAAGATGATGGCTCAGCCTTGGTAACATTGGACATAAATTCATTTATGAAAACTTTTAATATATATTTCCCAATGGTGACAAAGATCAATTTGCAAGCCCAAGAAAATAGATATGTTATGGAATCAACCCTAGTTTCAAGGTAGATTCAAGATCATGTCCCTAAACCCAACAAGAACTATATTGTGGCAGTACTTGGCACTTCCCCGTACTTCTATAAAGACTTGAGTTTCTATATCAAGTACATTTCATACGGATTGTGTAGAGTTTTGGGAGTCGATGGTGGCGGTGAGAGAATTTCCTCAGACATTCTGATGTTGGTACTAGATTTTTAGAGTCCCTATGTGAGTATAGGATATGACTACATAGGGTATGTTATAAATAAAATGCATGAGGGTCTTGAGTCAATTATAAAGAAGGAAGCATCCCCTAGGTTTATACATTATTCTCTATTAATACATCTCACTTTATTTCACAATTATCACATCATGGATTTACAGTATCTCCAACCTAGGATGATATGGAATGGACAACCCAACCCAGTCCAATTTTGGTTGAGGGCATGGAATTTTACCTCAAGGGAGAATGATTTTTTTGCATTTCAGAACTCGATGGTGCAACCAATTTTGTTCAGTGTAGGATTAAATTTGTCCAGGTTGCCAATTAAAGTTTTACAATTATTAAGGCCATGTGAGTTTGTTGACAAATGGATAGGAAATCACAATTGGGGTGATTTATACTATGAGAAAGCATTCACAATGATCATAGTTTATGGGTTCCCTCAACCACCTCACATTCTTCCTTTTTATGTGCCACCCAGAATTGTAGTTTTAGAATTTATTTGGCAGCTCATGTTGACAGACAAAGAGCATTTGGCCCCACATAAGAAGGGTACTTTTACCCCAAGGCACTTCAAAGTATGCAATTTCACAATTGGGAAGAATGCCTTGAATAAGGTAAATGATTGGTTAGGCCACTTCAGAATGGGTGCTACCTTGTATAGATATGTGGATACAGAATATTTTATTGTTATTGCAAGGAAAATTTATACTCCCACCATTCCCATCAATAATAGACATGATCCCTATCCAGAAGAGGATCTCATAAGAAACATCTTCGAGGAAGATGAGATACAAAGGAGAGCACAAAAATTTCAAGAGTTGTTATGCAGTTATCTTTTAGTCATCAAACATAAAGCATATAAATCCAACACATTCTGTTAATAAGTTCATACATATTTTTAAAGGGTTCTATCTGAGTGATATAGTTCACATTACTGATTCCTTCAAGAGAGAATCAATAAGGCTAGCCTTCCTTGAGTTAAACTCAGAAAAAGAACAAGGATGAACACTTATGCCACTGTTATATGTTATTAATTTCATAGTTTCCCTTGTCATATTTTGCATCAATATATTCTGAACTATTTACATAATGATGTTTTATTGAAGTAATTTGAAGCAATAGTAACATAGCAGTGAGGAACCTAATCCACCATTTGAAGTTTACTTGAAACATAGTGAATTATCTAAGGCAATACCCACCTGAGTCCTATGGAGCTCAAAGAAGAAGGGGGATCTTACGCAATCCTCATCAATTAGACAATTTCTTGTCAAACTTGAGAGTTCATAATCTGAGAATCGAGCATACCTATATACCAAGTTTGCTCCTCACAAGAAAAATCTCTAACAAGATCTATTTTTTATTTTCATGTTTTTGCGACTAAAAGGATTGGCTCTCCAAACTAAGCCATCTCATTGAGCTCTATAGGGAACCCCACCTTATGATCCCCTAAAGGTATGTGATATGTGATTCCTAGGTAGTTGATAATCCTATCATCATTGTGGAAGGTATCTAGCTTAGGTATATTGGTGAATCCCAATCTATAAGTTTGGGATGAACAAGAGGTCAAGGATCATTGGGATTGGTTTCAAAGGTAGTGATAGTAAGGATGGAAAAGTTGTCAAGGTTAATAATGGTGCTATAAATCTCTATCTCCATACTCTCTCCATAATCATCTCTTACATTTGGGATCTCAGATTCCTCTTGGTTGTCACTATTGATATCTTGTGAAATTAACTTTAATGGTTGAGTTCTTGAGCTTTGTCCCTCATGATATGAATTACTATATTTCTTGATCATATCTATTTCAGATATGATTGAGACATTATCCCATTCATAATCATTTGATTCCAAATCACTATCTTCTTGGACATCTCTAATTTGATGAATTATCTTTTCTATCTTTGTCTTACCTTTGTCTTTATAACCTAGTCCATGATTAGTTCTTGCAGTAGTTAGACAAGGTTGGAGTGGTTCCATGACGCCTTATTTAGGTCCTATGACATCATACCCCATTCTTTTATGATATTGAATCCTTTGACATCTAGTTCAATGGGTAATTTAATGTGATTCACATGTTGATTGCATTCATCTTTCATGTCTTTATAGAGCCATCAATTTATGTTTTTCTCTTCTATCTCATCTAACAAGGTGCCCCCACTTATAAATGCTCCCTCGAGAGTCTTGGTAAAATCCATTTTTTGTTTCTTAGACATAGATATTCTTTCATAAGACCTAGGATATAATGGTAGCTCAGCTATGAAAAAGGTTTATCCTAGGGAATATTCCCTCATACCTTGTTCTTGGATGTCAATCTTTAAACTTGATATGTAGAAGATTATGCTTTGTTATGGGGTACATGTATTTCTAGTGTGGTCTTGATTATATTGCAAAACTGCAACATGTGAGGATCCCCTTTGATTATAATATCTTGTCCATTATAGGGGAACTTTAGGCATTGATGATAAATAAGTTGATCGTATTGCATGCATTGAATGGATACATGGCCTTCCCAAAAGGATATTATATGCATGTTCCATCTCTAACACTTGGAAAATTACATCTTGGATAATTGGGCCAACTCTAATCGGTAAGACAACAAAACCTTTGGAAGCTCATTTTCCTTTTTCATCTTATTTTATTGTTATCTTCTTGGGATCAAGTATATTTTTTGAAAATCCCAATGCAATGACTAATTTCAAAGTGCATATATTCAACCTAGCTCCTTCATATTGTTTTGAATAAAGACCTCTATATGGAGTGGTGCATTATGACTCTAGTTTATTGTAAGGTTATTGTTTTTCAGTAAATGATAGGAAATGGGGTGTGGTAAGATGTCCCACCATAGTTTGGAATTTCATTTGGTCAAGGTTTGTGGGGATATTGATTTCTAGTAGAGCTTTTTCTAGGACATCCTTATGGGTTGGTGAAAGATGCAAAAGCTCTAGCATGGATATTTGGGCTAAATTTTCTTTACTTGATCCTGTTAGAAAGTAAAGTCCACCAAGATAATTGAGAGGGGGGGTGAATCAGTTATTTGATAATTATAACTTTTATCAACTTCAATAGATTTTAACCATGTAAGAAATATAATTACCAACCATAGAAAGGTATTCATACACAATAACACAATGACACAAGATATGTTGACTAGGGAACCTCTTGATCAAAAAGTAAACCCCGGTGGGAATGATGCCCATAAAAGATGCACTAATATGAATATTCCTTGTGAAAGGATGGACTCTGTTAGGATTTTTATGAAATACATTCAGTACATATGAATCCTTGTTAGGAGATTTTGAATCCCTGCTAAAAGATTCTAACTCCGTTACGAGTTATGGAAGACAAAAGGACCCACTGCCCAAACAACTTCAATGGAAAGATCACCGAAAACACTTTCCAACTGATCTCTAGATTATTCAAAAGAATAATATCAAATCATTACTGATCTCAATAATATGTTACTTCTTCTATGACTGTGCCAAACCGCACTCACTGCTACACCAGATCTCAATTTCAGATCTTTGTACCTCGCATGTCTTCCTTCATAAATTCACTTTCACAATCTTTCACTTATCAATTAAATTCATCTCTATCTATTACAACAAGGAAAACAATCCTTCCTTTATACCACACTCAAGTAATTACAAATGAGTCAGCATCCAATCACAAAATAAAAGTTCCCACACGTTACAACAAAAATTACACAAAACTGTCAACTTCCAATTACAATAATTCTTCACTCGTGTGACCTCAAAGTTTTCTCTCTCATCCACATTAGTATCAGCATGTCTTCAACTACTCTTTAACTACACAAAATCAAATTCCATCCCGATTAGGAGATATCATCCAATTTCCACAAACCACTACTCAAGAACACTGCCTGAATACTACTTCCACCAAAATGCTCATAACCTCCATGAATAAATGAATTACTATCTGTGCTCTTAACCATGAACATATAACATATCAAAGAGTAAATCCTCAACATTGTATAGCTTGATCTGCAATATCCCATGTGCACTAATCAAAACATTGTTTGCTCCTCTACTAATCTCCAGTAGATCATTGTGTTGACATCACTGACAATCATAGTCATGAATGCAACAACAACTGCTATAGAATGGCTGCCAATACTCCCATAGGATATATTTAGTATTCATTCCTAACAATCTCCCCCATTGGCATTGATGGAAACATAGATGAAAAACATCCAATGTTCCATGAATCCAATACTACAAATCTACTGCTCTGAAAAAAATATTTTAAAATCCTCTTCATCAATCAAATCTTGCTTCATTTTCCTATTTAGTTATCTCCAACAGATGGTACAAATGGTTTTTCATGTACACTTATCCCCCATTGACATCAATGACATAAATTTCATCATTATGTCAACAACAACTCTAATGTCAAAAGACACTGTTTAGAAAATACATTCACTAGAGTCCTCATGACTCAGCTCAGATACACATAATCCCCCATAGAGGAAGTACCAAAATCCAATCTAGAAGAAAGATAAGGCTCATATACCACTTGATGGATCCAACCAATCTACATCACTTCTCAAAAGTAGGCTGGGACATAACCCCAAGCATACCTCTCAAATACTCAAATGTATCCTTAGGCAAAGGCTTTGTAAATATGTCTGCTACCTACTCCTTTGTGCTTATGTACTCAAGTCTGACTTCTTTCTTAGCAACTTTCTCTCTTACTACATGATACTTAATCTCTATATGTTTTGTCTTAGAATGTAATACAGGGTTCTTAGACATACTAACTATGCTGGTGTTATCACAATGTATAACAACAGGTTCAACAAAATTTATTCCAAATCCTTCAGCATTTGATTCATCCAAATTATCTGGTTGCAATTGTTTGCTACTGCTACATATTCTACTTCTATTGTGCTCTATGAAATACAATTCTTCTCTTGCTTAGCCAAGAAACCAATCTTCCTCCAAGGAAAAATGCTCCACCACTGGTGCTCTTTTTATCATCAACATTGCCTCCCCAATCAGCATCTATATATGTGCATAGGGTAAAATCATCAGAATTTCCATACCACAATCCATAGTCCATTGTGACTCTTAAATATCATAGTATCCTCTTTACTGCTGCATAATGTGATTCTCTAGGTTCAACTTGAAATCTTGCTACAATTCCAACTGAATGTGCTATATCAGGTCTTTATGTGTCAAGTACTACAATCCTCCAATCATAGATCTATACTTCTTTTGTTCAACTATAGGAGTCTCATCTATGCTAGATAATTTATGTCTAGTTACCATAGGTGTTCCAACTGGTTTACAGTTTTCCATTCCAAATCTCTTTAACAAATCATTCAAGTACTTTGTGTGGCTTACAAAGATACCATCACTATTTTGTGTTATCTATAATTCCAAAAAGTATTTCATTTCACCAATCATACTCATTTCAAATTCAATTTTCATTTCATCAGCAAATTTATCACTAGCTTCATCTTCTCCTCTCAAAATAATGTCATCAACAAAAATAACTATAATTAACAAACTATTTTCAATTTTTTTTTTTGTACAGGTTGTTATCAGTTGTTCCTTTTTTAAATCCTAATTTAAACAAATACTTATCCAATCTTGCATACCAAGTTATAGGTGCTTGTTTTAGTCCATATAAGGCTTTCTTCAGTTTACATACCATGTCTCCTTCTTGAGTCAAAGGAAAACCTTCACGCTGCTCAATATAGACTTCTTCTTCCAATTCTCCATTCAAAAATGCTGACTTCACATCCATCTGATATACTTTGAATTTCTTAAAAGCAGCATAGGCCAAAAACATTCGTACTGCTTCAATTCTTGCTACTGGTGAAAAAGTTTCTTCATAGTCAATTCCTTCTTGTTGTGAGTATCCCATACATACCAATCTTGCTTTGTTTCTTACTACTTCTCCTTGTTCATTCATCTTGTTTCTAAATACCCATTTAGTTCCAATAACATTCTTATCTTTAGGTCTAGGGACCAATTCCCATGTCTTGTTCTCTTCAATATGATCTAGTTCTTCTTTCATAGCTTTAATCCAATGTTCATCTTCACAAGCTTCACTAGTAGATTTAGGTTCAATTTGAGAAATCAAACATAACTATTCTTGTACCTTATTTCAAGTTAGAACTCCTTTGTCTATGCTTCCAATAATCTGCTCAATAGGATGATTCCTTGATAAGTTCTTGTTAGGTGTCACTATCTCAGATCTCACTTCAGGTGTCAGTTCTTCAATGATTTCACTGTGGCTTTCATTCAACAAGTCATTGTCAGTCTCATAGAATAATTCAGTAGTTTCAGTGTTAGGTTTAGTATGAGTTCCTTCATTAGATTCATAATCAAGCATTCTTTCCTAAATTTTGAACTTTTCATCAACTTTAACATTTGCGCTCTCAACAATAGTCTTAGTTCTCTTGTTATAACATATATAAGCTTTTCTCTTCAAAGAATATCCAAGAAATATACCTTCATCACTTCTAGGATCAAACTTTCCAATATCATCATCTCTCTTTATATAACATTTGCTTCCAAAAATTCTAAAATACTTAACTAAGGGTGCATGTCCAAACCATAATTCATAGGGTGTCTTATCTGTGTCTGCTCTAGTTTGTACTTTATTCATTGTATACACTATTGTGTTCACTGATTCTCTCCAGAATATCTTCACCAAATCATTCTCAAATAACATAGCTCTTGTTGCTTCAGTCACTGAACTATTTCTTCTTTCTGCAATACCATTTTGTTCAAGTGTTCTGGGCGCTGAAAATTGTCTCTTAATACCATTCACTTCACAAAAGGTGTTAAACTCTCTAGAAGTAAATTATCCACCTCTATCAGATCTCAAACATTTAATTTTCATTCTGGATTCATTCTCAACTTTATTCTTAATGATCTTAAACTTATCAAATGCTTCAAACTTTTCTTTAAGAACTACAATCCACATCATTCTTGTATCATCATCAACAAGAATCATAAAATACCTTTCTCCATAGAATCCTCTAGTCCTTGTAGGACCACTCAACTCTGTATGAACAATCTCCAACTTCTCTGTAGATGTAAACTTCTTACTGGGAAATGAACTTCTCTTATGTTTTTCCATCACACATTCCTTGCAAATCATGTTAGTAGGCTTCATAATTTTAGGCAAATCTCTTACTGCAAGTGTAGTACTTATTTGTACAATGTTATCAAAATTTATATGACAAAATCTTTTGTGCCATAACCAACTATCATCAATCTTAGTAATAAAATATGTGATCTCAGTAGGATTTAACTAAAATAGATTACCTCTGGTTCTAGGTCCAGTTCCAATCAAATTTCCATCTTTATCTTTTATCACACAAGTTTTCTCAGTAAACCAAACTTGATATCCCTTATCAACTAACTATCCAACACTCAAGATTATGTTTCAAACCATCCACAAAGTAAACATCATCAGTATTAGTCTTCCCATCAAGAGTAATAGATCATATACCTTTAATCAAACAAGGTGCATTGTTTCCAACTCTAACAACTCCTCCATCATAATTGTTAAACTTTATGAACTTTTTCATATCTCCAGTCATATGATGTGAACAACCACTGTCTATAATCCAATCAGCTTTCTTTTCAACTTGAGAAACTAGGGCTTTTTCTTCCTTAACATCTTTTTCAGGATTTTCTTCTTTAATTGCTACAAATCCTATGTCATCATTATTCTCAATATCACTTTCACTTAAAGTTCTCTCTATACTAGCTTCAAGATCTTCATCATTAGCATAATAACATTCCTTAGATATTCTAGGCTTGAAATTGTTTCTGTAATTTTTAACTCTCTTAGGAAATTTAGATGCAAAATGACCATATTCTTGACAAGTCCAACATTTAAAAAATTTCTTACCATCTGGTTCTCTCTTCACAAGTAAGGCAATGCCTTCTTCAATCTTCTTGTCTTCTTCATTTCTAGATCTATTGCTGCTAGCATAATCTCCGCTCATACGGATGCTTCTTGACAAACTAGGGTGAACACTGAGAGCACTGAATGATGTCTCCATTCTAGGCAAATATCCTGATAACCTTAGGTTCATTTCTGTTGCTTCCAATCTTCCAAGAAGAGTCTCTCTTGTAAAGTTCAAAGTACAAGGTATAACTTGGTCAATCATCTATGTTTTCTTCTTAAACGCGGGAGTCAATGTCCTCAAAATTTTTCATATAACTTCATTTTCTGTCTTTGTTCCTCCACAAGATTTTATGCCTGCAACAATTTATGACATTCTACCAATATAGCTTCGAACAGATTCATCTTCCATGATTCTTATATCTTCAAATGCACATATCCAATTATGTAATCTAACTTTCTTTGCATGTTCATCACCTTCAAAAGTAGAGTGTAAAGCTTTCCAAATTTCATGAGATTTTTTCAAACATTTTACCTGACTATACTCATTCTCAGGAAGGGCTATCAAAAGTGCTTCTCTGGCAAGTATGTTACACATGAATAGATCTCTCTCATCACTAGAACATGTTTCAAGATTATCCTCATCAATGATAGTCTTCTCATTCTTTGTATTCAACCAATAACCTAGTCCTAAACATAGTAGATGTGTCTTCATCTTTTATTTCCAGTTTTCAAAATTCACTTCATCAAACTTAGGGATTTCTTTCCTGAAATTCACCATTGATTTCCTTAAGCTGCTAAACTTTTCTTTCAAGGACCTATCACTCTGATACCAATTGTTAGAAATTAAAGTCCACCAAGATAACTGAGAGGGGGGGGTGAATCAATCCCTCTCAATTATCTGATAATTATAACTTTTATCAACTTCAATAGATTTTAACCATGTAAGAAATATAATTACCAACCTTAGAAAGATATTCATACACAATAACACAATGACACAAGATATGTTGACTAGGGAACCTCTTGATCAAAGAGTAAACCTCGGTGGGAATGATGCCCACAAAAGATGCACTAATATGAATATTCCTTGTGAAAGGATGGAATCTGTTAGGAGTCTTATGAAATATATTTAGTACATATGAATCCCTATTAGGAGATTTTGAATTCCTGCTAAAAAATTCTAACTCTGTTAGGAGTTATGGAAGACAAAAAGACCCATTGCCCAAACAGCTTCAATGGAAAGATCACTGAACACACTATCAAACTAATCTCTATATTATTCAATAGAATAATATCAAATCATTACTGATCTCAACAATATGTTACCTCTTCTCTTATTGTGCCAAACTACACTCACTGCTACACCAAATCTCAATTTCAGATCTTTGTACCTCGCATGTCTTCCTTTATAAATTCACTTTCACAATCTTTCACCTTATCAATTCAATTCATCTTTGTCTATTAAACCATAGAAAACCATTCCTTCCTTTATACCACACTCAATTAATTACAAATGAGTCAGCATCCAATTACAAAATAAAAGTTTCCACATGTTACAACAAAAATTACACAAAACTGTCAGCTTCCAATTAGAATAATTCTTCACTCATGTGACCTCAAAGTTTGCACTATCATCCACATCACTATCAACATGTCTTCAAATTCTCTTTAACTACACAAAACTAGAGTCCATCCTGATTAGGATATATCATCTGATTTCCACAAACCGCTACTCAGGAACACTGCCTGAATACTGCTTCCACCAAAATGCTCATAACTTCCATGAATAAATAAATTATTGTTTGCACTCTTAACCATGAATATATAACATATCAAAGATTAAATCCTCAATATCACATAGCTTGATCTGCAATATCCCACGTGCGCTAATCAAAACATTGTCTACTCCTCTGGTAATCTCCAGTAGATCACTGTGTTGACATCAATGACAATCATAGTCATGAATGCAACAACAACTGCTACAGAATGGTTTCCAATACTTCCATAGGATATATTTAGCATTAATTCCTAATAGATCCAATATATTGTACTGATTTTATACACTTGATGAAGACTTAGGGACATATGTAGACTTGATTGGAGTTGGTGAAGATTTTGCGGAGGCAACTTGTAAGGCAACCTTGACCATGCATTGTAACATTAATTGGTATATACTCTTATTTCTTCTTAATGGTTATCACATTGATATGTGAGTCACATTCAGAGATATGATTGATATTTTGATAAGCTTTCCTTGTATAATTAGCCTTGTTCCCATCATTGGTATTATAAGAGCTTCCTTTCTCATATTCAGGAAGTGGATTCTTGAAGGTTTGTTGTGTTTCATTGGATGTATGTTCTTTAACCATTATTTCTTCTTTGTCAATCAAGTCTTGAATCATATTTTTTTAGTCTTTGGCAATCATTGGCCTTGTTATCCCTTATTTCTATGGTAATCACAATAATCTAAATAATTCCACCAAGAGGGTTTCATCTTAGGTTCATAGTCTCTTACTTTAGGAAGTATGATAAGTTTCTTGGTAATTAGCTTCCTTAAAGCATATTCAAGTGATTCACCCAAGGGGGTAAATTGTCTTCTTGGGATATATGGTGACCTTGGCCATGATTGATTATAAGTCTAATTGTTTAATTGAGGAGTACTGGTATTGCTTGCTAAGTTTAAAATTGGTTGTGCTGGTCTAACATTTCTATTGTCCACAATTCCATCATTGACAATATTCTTGTTTTTGGTCCAAAACTTGGCTTTGTCATTGTTGTTGTAATGACCAACACTATCTTTGTTGTAAAGTTTTGATTCTCCTCTTTTAACCAAGGCTTCCTCAATCTTAACTCCATTTTCTATAATTTTAATGAAATTTGTGGGACATTAGAGTTGCAATCGATAACTCATCTCATTGTTTAAGTTGTAAATAAAAATATCCATTTTCTCTTGTTCAGGTATAGTTTGTGGATATTTTCTAAAAAGTTGCTTCCATCTTTGCAAGAAGGTAAGGAAAGGCTCCTCATTCTTTCAAGGGGTAGTGCAAAGATCAAGCATTATTACTTCATGTTTGATGTTATAAGAGTATTGTGTGCTAAATGTGTCAACTAGCTCACTAAATGGTTTGATACTGGGAGGTAGCTTTGAGAACCATTCCATTGCTTGTCATCCTAGGATTCTTGGAAATAATATCATTAAGTTTCATTTTTAGCAACCTTAATGCATGCAACACAAAGCTCTCTAACATGGTCTTGTGGGTGTGTATTCCCCTTATATTTATCAAATTTTGGTACTTCAAAGTGTGGGGGGAATAGAATCATTGGTATATTTTTATCAAATGGATATGGACAAATATCCTCTAAAGAATACCTTTTAGTTTTTGATCTAGTTTGGATGTCAAAAATTAATTTTTGTAGGACCTAGATCTATTGTGTGAAGGCTTCCAAAGGTGTACTTGCTTCTTGCTTGTCTTGTGGATTACTAGATTGTTCTTGGTTTGCTACCTTGGGTGAATTTTTTAGTTTAGATACATAAAAAATGGAAGGTAGCATAGCTTGATACCTTGATGAGAAAGCATAAGAAGATATTTTTCCTTGTCCATGTCCAAGACCCTTTCTAAAAACTTCTGGAACTTTGGGTCTTGCATTGATTCCTTATAAATTTCCTCATCAGTTGGCTCATCATCATCATGAGGATGTGAAGATGAAGCCCACTTTGGAAACTTGGAAAATGGATTTTCATTTCACTAAGTTGTTTCATGTTTTCTTGTGATTCCTTTTCCTTTTGCTTTGCGATTTGGTTTGAATTACCATAAAGGTGTGATGAAATGAAATGTTGGTTGGATGAAACCTTTGGTGTAAGGATAGGTCAATTTCTAAGTGTTGATTTTAGATTCTTGGTTGATAATGACACTCTTGAATGGCTAAGTCTATAGGAGATAGTGACCTCTCTATGATGTGACTAAAGTTATCAAAATATGTCTAATTTTCTAGGTGAGGATGATAAATCCTAATGTGAAACTCACTAAAGTTGAAAGTGTTTTGATCTTATCAACACTAGGGAAGTCCTTAATTTTTAAAATGATATGGATGTAGAGATGGATTTTGGATGTGAACTTGCCTTAGGTATGTGTTCAAACTATGTAAAAAGATTTGGGAGTTATTTTGTTGATGTTAAAATTAGGAAGTTTAGCAAAATGGGTATCCAAACAAAGTTTTGATCTTCTATATTCTGTCACAAATGCATAGAAATGGATGTGAAGGACATAGATATAGATGCACAAAAATGAATGGTGAATGTGCAAGAATTATCTATGTATGCATAGAAATTATCAGTACATGCGCATATATGTTTCTTTTGTGAATTTTTTAGATTTTTTGTTTTTGTTTTCTAATTTTTCTATTTTTTTTGGTGTTTTAGTGTTTTTGGCAAGTGTATACATAGACAATGCTGACATAAATGATATTTTTCCTAAAAATTTCAACTAAAATGTTTAACAAACATGCTTACAATCTAGGCTAAGAAGGACAATATTCATCAAATCCTCTTACACTATAACCAAGAAATATACCTTCATCACTTATGGGATCAAACTTACCAATGTCATCATTTATCTTAATATAATATTTTCTTCCAAAAATTTTGAAATACTTAACTGATGGTGCATATCCAAACCATAATTCATAAGGTGTATTTTCTATGTCTACTCTGATTTGTACTGTATTCATTGTATATACTGTTGTGTTCACTGCTTCTCTCCAGAATGTCTTCACTAAATTATTCTCAAATAACATAGCTCTTACTGCCTCAGTTACTGATCTATTCCTTCTTTCTGCAATACCATTTTGTTTAGGTGTTCTAGGGGCTGAAAATTGTCTCTTAATGCCATTCACTTCACAAAAAGTATTAAATTCCTTTAAAGTAGATTCTACCTCTATCAGACCTTAAACATTTAATTTTCATTCTATATTCATTCTCAACTTTTTTCTTAATCAATCTAAACTTGTCAAATGCTTCTGATTTTTCTTTAAGAAATGCTATCTACATCATTCTAGTAAATTCATCAACAAAAATCATAAAATACCTTTCACCATAGAATCCTCTACTCCTTGTGGGACCACTAAGATCTATATGAACAATTTCCAATTTTGTTTTTGTGGTGAACTTCTGACTAGGAAAAGAACTTCTTTTTTGCTTAGCCATAACACATTCTTTGCATATCATGTTAGTAGGTTTCATAATCTTAGGAAAATCTCTTACTGCAAATGTAGTGCTTACTTTCACAATGTTATCAAAATTTATGCGATAGAACCTTTTGTGCCATAACCAACTATCATCAATTTTAGTAATCAAACATGTCTTCTCAGCAGGATTCAACTAAAATACATTACCACTAGTTCTTGATCTAGTTCTAATCATGTTACCATTCGTATCATTGATCACACAAGTCTTCTCAATAACCAAACTTGATATCCCTTGTCAACTAAGTGTCCAACACTTAGAAGATTATGTTTCAATCCATCCACAAAATAAACATCATCAGTGTTAGTCTTTCCATCAAGAGTAATAGATCCTATTCCCTTTATCAAGCAAGGTGCATTACTTCCAACTCTAACAATTCCCTTATCAAAGTTGTTAAATTTTATAAATTTCTTCATATCTCTAGTCATATGATGTGAACAACCACTGTCTATAATCCAATCAGTTTTCTTTTCAACTTGAGAAACTAAAGCTTTTTCTTGTCTAACTTCAATTTCAAAGTTTTCTTCTCTTATTGCTACACATCCTATGTCATCACTTTCATTATCACTCTCACTTAATATTTTCTCAATTCTAGCCTCAACTTCTTCATCATTAGCATAATAACATTCTTTAGATCTTCTAGGTTTAAAATTCTTCTTATATTTCTTCACTCTCTTAGGGCATTTAGATGCAAAATGACCATATTCTTGACATGTCCAACATTTAAAGATTTTCTTACCTTCAGGTTCTCTTTTCACAAGAAAGGAAATTCCTTCCTTAATCTTTATGTCTTCTTCAGTCTTAGATCTGCTAAAACTGGCATAATCTCCACTGACACTTTTACTTCTTGACAAAGTAGGGTGAACACTAAGTGCGTTGAATGTTGTTTTAATTCTAGGTAAATCTTCAAACTATCTCAAGCCTATCTCAAATGCTTCTAATCTTCCAAGAAGATTTTCTCTAGTAAAATTTTCAGTACAAGGTATAACTTGTTCTATCATCTCTATTGTCTGCTTAAAAACAAGGGTCAGTGTCTTTAAGATCTTCCATATGATTTCATCTTCAGTTTTGTTTCCTTCACAAGCTTTGATACCTACAACAATCTATGACATCCTACCAATACAACTTCTAACAAATTCATCTTCCATCATTCTTGCATCTTCAAATAAACATATCCAATTCTGTAATCTAACTCTCTTAGCATGTACATCATCTTCAAAAGTAGATTGTAAAGCTAACCAAATTTCATGAGATGTCCTTAGAATTTTTACCTGACTGTATTCATTCTCTGGAAGAGCTAACAAAAATGCTTCTCTAGCAAGTAGTATACACATAAATAGATCTCTTTCCATATCAGTGAAATCTTCAAGTTTTTCTTCTTCAATGATAGTCTTGTCATTCTTTGTAATCAACCAATATCTTGGTCCTAAACATAGAAGATATGTCTTCATCTTTCCTTTCCACTTGTCATAGTTAACTCCATCAAACTTAGGAATTTCTTTCCTGAAATGTCTTGCCATAGATCTCCTTAAGTTGTTAAACTTTTCTTTCAACGACTTGTCGCTCTGATACCAATTGTTAGAAACTAAAGTCCACCAAGATAACCAAGATGGGGGGGGGTTGAATTAGTTATCAGATAAAAGAAACTTATAATACCATTATTATATTTCAACCATGTAACCAATATAAATAGTAACCATAGAAAGATAAACATACACAATGACACAAGATATATTAACTAGGGAACTTCTTGATCAGAGAGTAAACCCCGGTGGGGATGGTACCCACAAAAGATGTACTAATATGAAAATTCCTTGTGAGAGGATGGACCTTGTTAAGAGTCTATGAAATACATTCAGTACATATTAGCCCCTACTAGGAGACTTTAAATCCTTGTTAAAATATTCTAACACGGTTAAGAGTTATAGAAGGTAGAAGGACCCACTGTCTAAATAGCTTCAAGGGAAAGATCACTGAACTCACTATCCAACTAATCTCTAGATTATCAGAATAGAATAATACCAATAATTACTAATCTCAGCAACTTATCTTCACTCCTTTGTTAGTGCCAAAACTGTATCAACTGCTTTACTAGATCTTCTTAATTCACATATCCTCTTACAATATCAATATCATCATATCTCTCTACTTTACTTCATCCATTTTATAATCAAGGAAAACAATCCTTCCTTTTTACCACACTCAAATAATTTACAATAGATTCGGTCAACTAGGCTTAACCAATTTCAAAATATAAATCATTACACGTTACATAATATTTCATAACCACATAAAATTGTCGACTTCCAAACTAAATAATTCTTCACACGTATGACCTCTGACTATGTTGTCTCATCTAGGTCACCTCTGAAATGTCTTCAACCTCTATACAACTTTGTATGTGTAGATTATGTCCTG
The DNA here is from genome assembly GCA_027943335.1 of Chamaecyparis obtusa. NCBI lineage: Eukaryota > Viridiplantae > Streptophyta > Pinopsida > Cupressales > Cupressaceae > Chamaecyparis > Chamaecyparis obtusa. The sequence continues at coordinate 2,466,201 of BSBK01002398.1, forward strand.
GTTAGGAGATATAATCCAGTTATCACAAGCCACTTCTCAGGAACACTGTCAGAATACAATTTCCACTAGATTACACATAACTGTCATGAATAATTGAATTTTCATATGCTCTCTTAATCATAAGCTTAGGACACAATATAGAAAAATTCCTTAGCTTTGCATAGCTTGATCTGTAATTCTCCACTTGCGCTAATACAAACACTCTCTGCTTCTCTGCTAATCTCTAGTAGATCAATGTGTTGACATCAATGAGAAACACAGTCATGAATGCAATATAAAACCACTATAGAACTACTTCAAATACTACCCCATAGGACATATTCAGCATTCATCCCTAACATTTCCTACAAACTAGTGGCTTGTTTCTCTACCTCACTTGGTCGATGGTGACTCATATGGACACTTGTACAAAGAGTCCTACCTTGGAAATTATCTTTCCTTCTTCCTCTCAAGAGTCATGAAGAGACTTGAAAAGTGTGTCTCCTTCCCATATGACCCTCCAACTTGCCATTGTAGGAGGAACATTCCCCCTATTTCCTCTCTCACAATCCAAATAATTCATATTCTTCATCAACCATTGATTTCTCCAACATTCAATCTCATCCCTCAAATCTTGCAACATGGGATTTTGGATTGCAAAAATCTATAATAGGAGTACTTTGGCCTTCATTTGAGGATAATTAGTATTCTTAGGAGCATTGTGTGAGAGTTAGCATTCTAGTATTTTTGTGAGAATGAGCATTTTGCGAACATTTTGTGAGAAATTATCATAGCATTATGATTTAGAAGCATATCATCATTTAACCATTTTAGAATCATAATCAATCCATCTTGCATCATAGCTTTGAGAATTTTAGGATAAAATCACCCTAGTTTCATAAGCACCACTATTCCAAACTTTGAAGTCATCTTGGAGAGTTTTTCAAGTTCTAAGAGCCCATCACTTTGTTGAGATTTCAAGGAAGAGGAAGGCAATGGAACCAAGCTACAAAGAGTAAGTAAAACGTAATTGTTTTCATTTTGTTTAATTTTCATGTTTCATCCAGTGTTTTTAAAGAAAGGTAGGATTTTATGTTAATTAGTGGTATAGTAGTTGATTTTATCTTTGGACATTCTAGAACCATACATTTTTGACACCCACTGTGGGGCTTCATCCCAAATTTAATCAAAATTTTCAATTTTTTGTGTGTATAAGGCATTACAGGTCATATATGCTCATATGTTCACGCAAAGTGGTGCATTTTTCCTATATCTATGCATCCATCACAAAGACCAATTTTTCACAGAAACAAGATTATCTTTGTTATTTGTAAATTTTCTAACAATTTCTTGATTCTATGCATTTGTTTTCAGAATCTGCACATTTATTATTTATAACTGTGCTTACGTTCACTAGTACATTTGAGGCCTAATTCCTACAACCATCTATCGGATATTCAATGACCATCTGTCGATTATTTGACAGAATGCGACATCCGAGTTATTGTGTCAAAAATTGCAATGGAAATAGTAACCATCACCTTTTCGACGTCAATTTCCATCAAAAAGGAGAACACAAACACACGATTCAATATGGCATTTACGACAGCACAAATTTCAGAAGTATAGCATCCTTGACGGTTAACCAATAGTTGTGCAGTAAGTTTTGTGACATTGAAACCGTTGGTACTATAACGTCTCCATCAAATTTTCCAATGATTAATCCATCGGTATTATAGCATCATCATCGCAAAGGTGCATTGAAAACGGAGCATCTCCAACGGTTGTGTAGTGAGTTTTGTGATGTCCCAAACGTTGGTAGTATCGCATCCTCGTCGTAAATGGGCATCAAACATTGAACATCTCTAATGGTTGTGTGATGACTTTTGCGATGGTCTATCTGTCGATTGTATAGAATCCCTATCACAAACGGGTGTCAAAAAATAAACATCTCCAAAGGTTTAGTTTAATTTGCATATTTTGATTTGGGCTTTCACACTTTGTTAATGGGTAATTGTTGATTGTTTTGTCTAGAAGCTACATTTTTCTTCCAAGTTTTTTTTGTAGAAGGCCCCATATCAAACTCCTAACAAATTGTCTTGCAAGTTCCTTGAAGGATTTATTGTTGAAGCCATCACATTGTTATTTTGGGCTTTAAATATGACATGTACTTTGTTTTATGTGCTTTCTTTAAATAGGAACTTGGTTTGGGCTCCAAAAAAGAACAAGTGTTTGATGTGTTTTGTGCACTAGGAATATTTATGTAACCCAAAGTTTGAACAAATGTATCTTATCCCCTTGCCTTCATGGATCTTGGGTGTAAGATAAACTTGTTCAATCTTTTAATGTCTCTTCCTTCTAAATGCTTTAGCATAGCCAGTAAGAGGGAATGACCCAAGTGGCAATGGGCTAAAGTAAAGCTCTTCCGAGCCACTATAAAAAAATGTGATAGTAGTGAAAACCATAGGTAACGAATGACGTTATGTCATGATGAGATTCTCTCTTAGTACTCTCGTGGTGCGTAAAAACTTGTAGAGCACAACCTCTATATGTTGAAGGATCCCCTTAATGGGTATAATCTAACACAAGCATAACCTTTCAAATGGTTGTGCTTATTAAAAGCATGTGTTAGTTGCCAAAATCCTTCTATCTATCAACACATGGTATGTGAGACACACAACCTGAAGATACCTCTCATGTATCCCTAATTTTGAGATAGTAAATTCATTTAGATATTCTTCGATTACTTGGTAGCCCTAAGAAGTGAATGTATTATTTTTCATTGAAAATCAAAGCTTATAGATTTTTCAATAAAATAACTAAGACTATTGTTGAGAGTGCAAATGTTAAAGTAGATCAGAAATTCAAAATTCAGGAAAGAATACTTGATTATGAATCAGATGAAGAAGTTCACCCTAGAATTGATCAACACAATGTTGAATTGTTTTATGAAACTGACAGTGATTTGTAGAATGATAATTACATTGAGGAAATAAGAGAAGAACCGAGAGTTGAAGCAAGAACTGAGACAATGACACCTAATAAGAATCTAGCGAGGAACCATCCTGCTAATCAAATTATTGGGAGCATAGAAAAATGAGTCTTGACAAGAAATAAGGTACAAGAAAAATTATGTTTGATTTCTCAAATTGAACCTAAAACTACTGAGGAAGCCTATAAAGATGATGATTGGATTCAAGAAATGAAGGAAGAACTAGATCAAATTGAGAAGAACAAAACTTGGGAATTGGTCCCTAGACCTAAAGATAAAAATGTTATAGGAACTAAATGGGTTTTCAGAAATAAGATGAATGAACAAGGTGAATTTGTAAGAAACAAAGCAAGATTAGTATGTAAAGGTTAGTCACAACAAGAAGGAATTGATAATGAAGAAATATTTGCACCTGTTTCAAGAATTGAAGAAGTAAGAATGTTTTTGGCTTATGCAGCTTATAAGAAATTCAAAGTGTATCAGATGGATGTGAAGTCAACATTTCTGAATGGAGAATTGGAAGAAGAGGTCTACATTGAGCAGCCTGAAGGTTTTCCTTTAACTCAAGAAGGAGACATGGTATGTAAATTGAACAAAGCTCTATATGGACTAAAGCAAGCACCTAGAACATGGTATGCAAGATTAGACAAATATTTGATAAAATTGGGATTTACTAAAGGCACTGCAAACACTAATTTGTATCTGAAAGAGATTGAGAATGGTTTATTGATTGTAGTTATTTTTATTGATGATATTATCTTTGGAGGAGAAGATGAAGCCAGTGATAAATTTGTTGATGAAATGAAGATAGAGTTTGAAATGAGCATGATTGGTGAAATGAAATTTTTTTAAGATTACAAATAGCACAAAACAATGATGGTATTTTCTTATCTCAAATAAAATATCTAAAAGACTTGTTGCAGAGATTTGGAAATGGAAAATTGTAAGCATGTTGGCACACCTATGGTAACTAGCCATAAGTTATCTAGCACAAATGAAACTCCTACAATTGAATAAAAGAAATACAGATCCATGATTGGAGGTTTGTAGTATTTAACTCATACAAGACCAGATATATCACATGCAGTTGGCATTGTTGCAAGATTTCAAGTTGATCCTAAAGAGTCACATTATGCAGCACTAAAAAGAATATTTAGGTATTTGAAAGGCACAACTGACTATGGGTTATCGTATGATAAATCAGATGAGTTTACCCTATGTGCATATACAGATGCAGATTGGGGAGGTAGTGTTGATGACAAAAAGAGTACAAGTGGTGGAGTATTTTTTCTTGGAGGAAGATTGGTTTCTTGGCTAAGAAAGAAACAAAATTTTATCTCACAGAGCACAACAGAAGCAGAAAATGTAGCAACAGCAAATAATTGTAATCAGATAATATGGATGAAACAAATGTTGAAGGATATTGGAATCAAATTCAATGAGCTTGTTATCATACATTGTGATAACACTAGTACAGTAAGTATGTCTAATAACCATGTGTTGCATTCTAAAACAAAATATATAGAAATCAAATATCATGTTGTAAGAGAAAAAGTTACAGAAAAAGAAGTCAGATTTGAGTATATCAGTAAAAAAGAGCAAATTGTAGATATATTTACAAAGCCCTTACCTAAAGATATATTTGAGTATTTGAGAGGTATGCTTGGGGTTATGCCCTAGCCAACTTTTGAGTAGTGATATAGAAAGTTACATCAGTCCAGTGGTATAAGAGCTCTATCCATTCTGGACTGTATGTTGATACTTCCTCTATGGGGGAGTATGTGTGTCTCTAAGCTGAGTCATGAAGGACTCTTGTGAAATTATTTTCTGAAGAGTGTCTTTTGACATTCGAGCTTGTATTGTTTTGACATATTGATGTTTACTTTGTCATTGATGTCAATGGGGGAGAAGGATACATGAAAAACACTTGATGACTGATTTGATTGATGAAGAGGATTTGAAAAAGTAAAGTATTGAGGAGAAGGATACATCTGATGATTGATTGATTTGATTGATGAAGAGGATTTGAAAAGATAATGCAGAACAACAGTGTTGTAGTTTGGTATTCATGGAACTTGGATGTTTTTCATCTATGTTGCCATCAATCCCAATGGGGGAGATTGTTAGGAATGAATGCTTAATATGTCCTATGGGGGAGCATTTGAAGTAGTTTTGTAGTAGTTATATGTTGCATTCATGACTGTGTTTGTCATTGATGTCAACACATTGATCTACTGGAGATTAGTAGAGAAGTAGACAATGTTTGTATTAGCGCATGTGGAGAATTGTAGATCAAGCTATGCATGCAGAGCTGGGGAATTTTTCTATATTGTGTCCTAAGATTATGGTTAAGAGAGCATATGGAAATCCAATTATTCATGATAGTTATGTGTAATCTAGTGGAAACTATATTCTGATAGTGTTCCTGAGAAGTGTCTTGTGATAACTGGATTATATCTCCTAACCGGGATAGAATCTAGACATGCGAAGTTGTATAGAGGTTGAAGACATTTCATAGGTGACTTGGATGAGACAACATAGTCAGAGGTCACACATGTGAAGAATTATTTAGTTTGGAAGCTGACAATTTTATGTGGTTATAAAATATTATGTAACGTGTAATGATTTATATTTTGTAACTAGTTAAGCCTATTTGGCCGACCTTATTATAAATTATTTGAGTGCGGTATAAAGGAAGGGTTGTTTTCCTTGATTGTAATATGGATGAAGCAAAGTAGAGAGATATGATGATATTGATATTGTAAGAGGATATGTGAATTAAGTAGATCTGGTACTGAGATTTGGAAAAGCAGTTGGTGTGGTTTTGGCACAGATAAAGTAGTGAAGATAAGTTGTTGAGATCATTAATTATTGGTATTATCCTGTTTGGATAATACATAGTTTAGTTGGATAGTGAGTTCGGTGATCTTTCCCTTGAAGTTGTTTGGACAGTGGGTCCTTCTGCCTTCTATAACTCTTAACCAGATTAGAATCTTTTAATAGGGATTCAAAGTCTCCTAACAGGGACTAATATGTACTGAATGTATTTCATAGACTCTTAATAGGGTCCATCCTCTCACAAAGAATTTTCATATTAGTACATCTTTTGTGAGTACCATCCCCACTGGGGTTTACTCTCTAATCAAGAGGCTCCCTAGTTAATATATCTTGTTTCATTGTGTATGTTTATCTTTCTATGGTTACTATTTATATTGGTTACATGGTTGAAAACTAATAATGGTATTATAATTTTCTTTTATTTGATAACTGATTCACCCCCCCCCCCTTTCAGTTATCTTGGTGGACTTTACTTTCTAACAGGAAAGGTGGCATAGACTTAGTCCTATGAGGACATGTAGCCATGAGACTAAGTCTCATTAGGCCACATAGCACGTTTCTCTCCTTAGGAATAGGGACTCATGGTTGAGGATAAATAGGCTAATTTAAAAATAAAATAAACTAATTTTTTCAACCTAGGTTGAGGTGGCACATGAGGTGGAGTGAGAAGACCTAGTCATGCAGTGATATGGTAATTAGGTAATTTTTTAGAAAATCACTTAATAATGGTATATTAGAGGACTTAGGTTTAGAAGAAATAGACTTATGATGAATTAGCTAAATAAATTAAAGAATTTTTTTAGTAATAGTGGAAACGACTATTAATTAAATAATAAACATTTAATGAATTTCTCAAGTCATATTTTAGTGTATATAGTATGTAAATTACAATGTACCAGAGGCACTGCAATTATAAAAAGCTTGGATTGATAAAGATATGGTCTTGATCCAAGATTGTATTGGGAAGGAATTCACTTGTATTTTAACATACATTCCAATACCTTATCATGACTGCTTTGAAAAAAAGTGATTGCATTGGGAAAATTGTAATCTTTGAACGTAGAGATCACACTGTTTTGACCATTGTGAATATTCTGATAAATTTGTAGAATACATGCCAAAAAAAACCCTCAAAAATAACTTCAAAAACATACAAAAAAGAAGAAACAACAATTCATTTTAACCAAAACAACACATAAAACCCTACAAATAAAGCATCGACAAAGAGATGAACAAAATAATCCATAAAAACCCTAAACGCAAAATATTATGTAGAAAAAGTATGGAAACAAACTCGAATATAAGAAAAATGACCATTGTTTAAGAAAAAACAATCATAAATTTAGAGTCGCATATCTATTTAGGGCATACATCATTTGTAATAAGAAACTAAATGAAATATACGACTCCAAAAAAATCTGTAGAAAGACGTCTTGAAAGAAAATATTTGGAAATGCCCGCTCACTTAAAGTAGTTAGGGACTTTGATCTACTTAACATATGATATCTCATGCAAATATAAAAAGGCAAGGTCACTCAAAAGGTCTGACTTAATACAAAGTGCAATTGATGTAAAAAGGTCTAACTTAAAAAGAAGTCATGGTTTGTAATTCATATCATAAATACAATATATTTTAAATAATATGTAGTAACATTTAAAATGTTTGTCCAATTGAATTTTGATATTTATATTAATATATTGACAATATATTACATGTGACCTTGCAAAATGACCACGAACTTAGCAAAAATGTTAGACTCCTAAAGGAAAACATTAAAACAACTCAAAATTCAAACCTACAAAAATCAAATAAAAATAAAAGGAACATAAATGAAAAATAATAAATTTAACAACAAAAAGACTTTTGAATGAAAACATTAACAAAATAAATAATTAAAATTTACTATATTTTTGAGAATGTTTAAAACATACCTAGGGCTTAAAACCATGCTTTTAACAAAATCTCGATTAAACTTCATGTGGTTGTTAATTTCAATGAAATGAAATTAGTGACAACACCGTAAGGGCACTGCTGCTCCAACTAAGCTCTGCACAACCTCTGCCTGTCACACCTGTCAAGCCACCATTGTCGGCCCTCTAACTAGGAGAAGGAATATCCAGTAAACATTCTCTATCGTGACGGTCATCTTATAGTCTTAACTGCTATTGCAAACCTCAATTAGATAAGAGTGTTTGGCTGATCTGAAGCATCTTTAGCCTATTAAATGGAATTCCTTGATTGGTGGCGGCCATGAGAGTTTTTGTGTATCAATGCTATCATCTGTATAACCATGAAGTTTGTAGAGAGGTGTTTATTTGTTTCAGGAACTTGCTTTATAGATTACAATTGGCATGGAACATGTAATTCAATTGGAGTCTATGATTGCGAACTGGATTATACAGGGACTGAATGTTCTGCTGGTACAATCCATTCATTTGTTTTTTCATGACTACTTTGTGTATAGCATGATCTCTACCAAATGGTGTATTTAACAACCAAACCATGTCTTTCTTTATAAGAACAAAATTTTTGCAATTTCCAACCAATTAACATTGCCTGCTTCTTTTTACACAAAATATTAGAGCTTTGGAAAATTGTGCTACTGGAAGTAATAAGCAATATAGGCTACATGGAGGCATTTTTTATAATGGTTTTTGCGACTTTAGGTGCTCAAGTTATGCATGATATACTTGTCAAAATAGGAGTGTTATATTTTGTAGTCTTTCTGTGTGGGGAGATGTCATGGTTTGGTATGCAGGAAGATAACACTGCTCTAAGTGAAGAATATTGTAGCAGTTGTTATGCCAAATCATAACAGGTTGGTTCAATGCATCAGCAGCAAAGCACATGTCTTGCTAGGTAAGATTTCAGATTTTTCTCCATTTTTTTTCTTGATATGTTTCTGGAAGGATTTTTTTTATGTATATAATGCCCTTCTTGAGCTTTAACTAAATAGTGAGAGTAAGAATTATGGAACAAACATTTTACCTGAAAATATTTGATATAATTATCAATATGAAAATGTGCCTCATATGTCCCAAACAATAAGGTTTTTAGGATGTTCATATCAAATTCATAATAATTACATAGTTTGCAAAGCTCAACATAAGTCATTTTCTATTCATGGAGAAGTAATAAGTATGATAAAAAAAAAGTTTGTATTCTTGGATCTTTTTGAATCACTTTTTCAATTGAATCACTAAACATGGAAATCAAACAAAATTAATTATATAATAGGTAACTATTTTTTAAAGCAATAAATGGTTTCTATTAATGAGCCTTCCACCTAAAGGCAACAAGCTAGATACAACTTAGGAATTGAGAAATTGCATTAACTACCTTTAAATAGAGCATAACATGGCTAAAATTAGAAGGAAAGCATTAATAGACTAACCTAGATGCCTATATAGAGAAATAACAACAATACTTTCAAAACCCTTATACATACAAATATCAATACAATAAATAAGATACCATTACACACCGTATCTTGCAAGATTAGGGGAAAACGTGCCCTATCAAGCCATACTAGTGGAAGGAGCAGCAGTTTGTCATTTGTCATAAGCATGACTATATACCCTATTTCTTTAGACTTCAATATCTAGCCCATTAAGTTTGAACCCTTTTTATGATTTTTTCTCTTTTTGTTGAGAAATTGCCATTTGTGTCATGACAATACAAATATCTTGACCAAGTTCTTATTTCTCTAAAGTTTGAACATCCACCTTTAGCGCCTAGATTATCCCATCCATGGCCTTATATCAATTGGCTATAAGGAATTCATAGGCTTGGATCTTTTACAAATAGCACTTTGAATTAAATTTATAAACATTAAAATCAATTGAAATTCGATTATTCAATAGTTTTTTCTTAAGATAAAAATGAGTTCTATTAATGGGACCCATCCCCTAAGACCATAGTTGAAATTAGAAGTAATATGTTGTGTATATTGCGAGTCCATAGATGAAACAAATCAAATGATTTAATCGTAGAATATATAATGGCCAATATATCCAAAAAATGCAGCGATTTATTGGGTGATGAATCACAAAAAATTGGACAAAATCATGGTCAAACGAATGTGTAAAGAGGCTATAAAGTAGAAAACACAATTTTTTTATTCATTTTTTTGCCAAATGCGTGACCTAGGGTATGACATATGAAAGCATGAAAATGACATTTCTTCTATTATAAACTTTCAAATTTCTTCAGGTATGTGTCATCTCAAAAGTCACAAACAATGGAATGTGGGACTCAGTTCGTGCCCTTGCTCGAGGTTATGATATCATTTAGTTTCATTTTTTAACAATAATAATATCATTTAGTTTCATTTTTAAACATGTTTCATCAATGTATGTAACAAAATCCACCTAAATCTAAACCTCATTTGCATTCTAAAGCATTTTGTGTGGTGCTTATCAAAGTCTAAAAAAATAATATTTGAACACAAACATAAGTAGTATCTACTATCTCCAGCCAAGTCTGTGTAGAATACTTTAATATTTGTTCTGCTTGTAATGATAACAAGTGCTATTGTTGAAGGTTAGAAATTATACTCACTATCAAGTAATGGAGCACTCAACCTTGTATGGTGAAAATGTGACCACACTTCTATGAATCCTTACATGCAAGAAAACTCAACAATGAGCCCTCACAAATCGATCCATAGCTCTCTATGCATGGAGTTGCAAGATTTGTAAAATTGCTCTTAGCTAGAGCTATAAACTCATGACCTTGCTAGTCAACCACACAATGAGAGATTCCAAATCAAAGACAAGAGCAACAATGCCAATATCTCCAATGAAATCAATATGGATGCAATGCAATGCAAACTAATCTATGAGAATGAAAGATGCAAGCTATGCTATGAAAGGAAAATACAAGTGTTACAAATTCTCCTATTAAGCTACGTGAGATTAATCTATTGCATAAAAGAAATCTATACTAAAAATGTCATGATTATGCAACTATGATGAAAGAAAACAAGCTAAATGAAATGCAACAACAATGTCTTCAAAGCTTGAATGCAAGAATGTCTTCAAAGAGCTCCAAATGACCTAGAAAACCTGCAGCATAACATTAGCATAAAAACCTAAGATATGAAAATGAGGAAGAGAGCTCTCTTTTTATAAGAAATGAGATGAAAATGGACCATTGAGATTAAGAGGCAAAAGACTTAATCAACGGTGGAGAAAAATAGAAGCTTGATCCTTGTGCACAAATATCCTCCAATAAGAAAATAGGAGTTGACTTTAGTGTCCATATGAGACAAAAAGTACTTTTTCTCTTTTTATAAAATAAGAATAATGTTTTATTTGTGCAACATGGGATAAGAAGAAAAGTGCGGATTTTTTATTTAAATAAAAGAGGAGGAAATTCCTTTTAATTAAATAAAGGCTTAGGATAAAGTGATTTTATTATTTAATTAAAAGAGATTTTTATTTAATTAAAAGGGAGCATGTTCTCTTAATTAAATAAGATTTTTATTTTTTTCTCTTTTAAATTAAATAAGGCTCAAACCTTAGAAAATATTGAATTGATTATGATTTGATCAAGGAAATTGATATAATTGATATTGTTGATATTTGAAAATATTGATTCAGGGATTTGATAAATTGTTGAATGGGGGCCCAAAGTCTAGGCGGCCATTTTAGGGTGCATACATTTGCCCCTCTTTGACTAATGTGTGATCATTCTGGGAACACATGTGGTCAAAGAAGAATTGAAATGTGAGATCGATTTGGGATCACAAAATAACTCAGATGTGTGTTCATTTTGGGAACACATCAAGACAAAGATAAGCAAAAAGCTGAAAGACAAGACCAACACCGTCGCTGCTAGGTGCAAATCAAGCCTTAGACAAAACTATCACCGTCGCTGCTAGGCAATAATCAAGTCTGAAAAATAGGAGATAAAAATTGAAAGACAAAATCACCACCGTCGCTGCTAGGTGATAATCAAGTCTAAAAATAAGAATCTCAAGTTGAGTTGAATGATAAAGCTGAATCAAAGATTAAAGCGGATAGGTACTGCCCCCTCGGAATCGAAATCAAAATCAGATAAAGGAGAACAACAAATTGATAAAACTAATCAAGTCACAATAAATCATAATCAAAGGATGGAGCATGATAGGATAACCATCAAACAGTGAAGATATGCCCTAGGTTGACGATGTTTGACTGGGAAAGATATAGGATAAAAATTAAGTCAAACCTCAGAAAGAGGAAGCGAAAGGGGTGAATGAAAGACTAGAAGTTTGGAAGACATGGAAAGGAAGAAATTCCATCAAAGATCAAATAATTATGCCTCAAAAGGTCAGTCAACTTTGTAGAAGAATGAGAAATCTTGAAAATGCAACTCGGATTTCAATTTTGAGTCCGAAAATGGATAGAAAATGATGTGATATGAAAGACCAGAAATGAAAGATATGATCAAGAAGAATCAGAAAATGAGCACAGTTGACCAACTAGTCTGTAGATGATAAAAAGAAGAGCTCTCGCCATATGCAAGATGCAAAAACTAAATTATGATGAACCTAAGAATGCAAGCTACTATGAAAGTGGTTGACTTGCAAGGTCACAATGCCTATAGACATCTAATAATCATCATCGAGCTTTATTGGTAGCGTCGCAAGATCATACAATACACACTAGTATAAATATGTGGATATGAATATGATCTTTATTAGATAGAAATGTGGGAATCTCACCTAGGCATCAAAGACATGAAGGTCAAGATGACTAATGCAGTGAGATTTCCTAAGTTTGATATGGTGAGATTATGCTTGTATCAAGACACATGAAAGTTAGGATAACTAGAAGCATGCACTCACAAAATATTCAAGGATAATACCTTGTCAATCCATAGTGTCAAGTAAGACCAGCATAAATGCTCATGACAGTTAGGACTAAAAAAATATACCCACAAGCAGATAAATAAATAAAACATGTTCTCATACCCTCAGTCTTCTAGCTATGCATCATCAAAAACTTCTCAGGGAGAGACCACTCATCAAAGAAATCCTTATAGACAGCACACAAAGAAAAATAAAGTCAACATATCTCAAGCAAGTTGATTGTTTAAGTGTGTGTGTGTTGGTCATAGAGTCAAACTCTAAGTATCACATCTACAAATGAGCAATATTGCATCATACTAGACTGTAGGGAAAGACATCTGATAAGTGTTAAGAAACACTCGATGCAAAGGTAGTGTTGAAAAACACTATTTGGGGTGGTGTTGAAAAACACCTATTGTGAAATGCCCCAAGAGACAAACACACCTAAAGGAACTATGCTAACAAGTATGCCCCCTAGACAAAGACAAAGGCCAATTCCAGACCAAGTCAAATAAGGTCAAGACATGATGGAGAAAGGCTAAGTGTCGAGGATGCATGCTAAAAGACAAGGGTGCAAAGGCCTCAAGTAGCGCCTGTTTCCAGGTTTTCACCACTTGGAATCTTTTTAATTTTTCAATTTTTTTATATTTTTGCTACAAGGCGCCTCTTTCCAGGTTTTCACCAAGGCACTTTTTCTATTTTTTTTTTGAATTTTTGAATTTTTGAATTTTTTTGTATTTTTTCAGCATCATATATGAATTTTTTTGGTATTTTTTTCAGGATCATAAAATATGTACAAAGGATGCCCCCAGATAGAAACAAGCATCAAGGATAGAACTTCTTTAGGTGCAAAATGTTGATGGGCTCAGGGAGTTGTTCTCCATCTTCATTCGACAATAAATATGCACCTGTACCAAAAGCTACTGTAATAATGTATGGTCCAAGCAAATTAAGTTTGAACTTGCCCTTTTGTTCTCTGTTATGTTGATTCTTAGGGTTCTCTCTCAAAACAAGATCACCTATCTGAAATTCCCTAGGGTGAACCTTCTTGTTGAATGCTTTGGACATACGCTTCTGATATACTCTCATGTGATCAAAGGAAGCCTTACGCTTCTCATCTAGAAGTTCTAGTTCTTGTAACCTCATGGCACGGTAATCCTCATATGTAATCAAACCTTTGAGAGAGATTCTAAGTGAAGGTATCTCTACTTCTAAAGGCAACACTGCTTCAGCACCATAGGTAAGAGCAAAAGGAGTAGCTCCTGTAGGTGTACGAATGCTAGTTCTATAGGCCCATAGTGCCAGATTGATTTGTAAGTGCCAATCCCTACCATTCTTGTGTACTATTCTATGAAGGATTTTAAGAATGGTTTTATTAGAGGCTTCTGCCTATCCATTTCCCTGTGGAAAATAGATGGAGGACCAATGTTGCTTAATTTTAAACTTCTTGCATAAATGCTTTAGGTCCTTGTTCTTGAATTGACCTCCATTATCAGTAATAATCTTAGAAGGCACTCCAAATTGACAAATAATATGATTTAGAATAAATAGGGAAACTGTTTTGCCTGAGGCAACAGAAAGAGGGACTACCTCTACCCATTTCGTGAAATAATCAGTAGCTGTGATGATAAACTTATTTCCACCTGATGAGTTGGGGTGAATTTTACCAACAAGGTCAAAGGCCCAGCGTTGAAATGGCCAATGAGAAATAGAAGGAATTAGCTCCCTCCCTGGAGCGTGAATCAAGTTTCCATATTTTTGACATTTCTCACAAGATTTAGAGAAAGCTACTACATCAGTTTGCATTGTGGGCCAGTAATACCCCACCCTAAGCAACCTTCGGGCTATGGCAAGACCATTAGAGTGTCCACCACAAATGCCCTCGTGAATGTCAACTAACGCTTGATCAGATTCCTCCTTTTCCAAGCACCTAAGAAGTGTCCCATCTAAACCCCTCCTATATAAATCACCAAAGATAAGGGTGTGGTGAGAGGCATTACGGATGAGGTTTCGGTGTTCAGAATAGTTGAAAGTGTCAGGGATGATGTCATCACATAGATATGAATAGATAGCACCATAGCGGGAAGACTCATGTGTGACAAGGGTACAAATGACATTTCTTTCAGATGAGTCAAACATGGGGTGGTGTACCTCTTGCACCAGGAATTCAAATTTGGATTCATGTTGTTCCAACTATAGGAGTGAAGCTAATGTAGCCATAGCATCTGCAGCTTTGTTTTCTACTCTAGGGATCTGTTGAAATGTCACAAAGGTAAAGTAACGTCTCAATGAATCAACCATCTTTTTGTAAGGTATCAATTTATCATCTTTGGTTTGATACTCCTTATTGACTTGGTTGATAATTAATTGTGAATCCCCAAAGACATGCAACTCTATTATGTTCCATTCTATAGCTAGTTTCAATCCATTGGTTAATGCTTCGTATTCTACAATATTGTTTGTACATGGGAATAAAAGTTTGTAGGATTTTGGTATATTATACCCATGAGGAGAAACAAACAATACTCCTTCACCTGATCCATTTTTCATGTTGGAACCATCAAAGAACATCTTCCAAGTGTGAGTGGTCATGTATAGAATGTGTTCATCTGGGAACTCTACCTGAATAGGCACACTATCCTTAACTGGAAAATCAGCTAACTGATCAGCAATAGCTTGCCCTTTTATGGCCTTTCTCTCAATGTACTCTATATCAAACTCAGATAAAACCATCATCCACTTAGCAAGTCTACTCGTGAGGGCAGCCTTACTAAGCAAGTACTTAAGAGGATCAATTTTTGCAACCAAATGTATAGTATGAGAAAGCATATAGTGTCGTAACTTTTGGGAAGCAAACACTACTGCAAGACAAGACTTCTCAATGTTATTATAATTGATCTCATAAGATACTAGAGTATGACTAATGTAGTATATGGCCCTTGCTTTCCCAGTGTCATCTAATTGAGCCAACAATGCCCCCAAAGAAGACTTTGTTGCTGAAATGTACAAAATCAATGGTTTCCCTGGAATAGGAGGCATCAAAATTGGAGGATTAGCCAAATACTATTTTATTTGATCAAGGCTCTTTTGGCAATCCTCATTCCACACACATGTGACTCCCTTATGCAATGTTTTATTAAAAGGTTGTGCTCTATCTACCAGTTGTGAAATAAACCTCCATATAGATTGGAGTCATCCTTGAAGACTTCTCATTTGACTTATGTTTTTTGGAGGTGGCATATCTAAGATAGCTTGGACCTTTTCAGGATCAACCTCTATTCCTTTTGCTGAAATTATAAATCCTAGAAGTTTACCTGAGGTAACTCCAAATGCACACTTTTTTGGATTCAATCTAAGTTGAAACTGTTCCATGTGATCTACAATCACTTCCAAATCATCGAGGTGTGTATCCCATTTCCTAGATTTAGCCAAGGTATCATCCACATAATCTTCCATGTTCTTATGCATCATATCATCAAAAATTGTGGTCATAGCTCATTGGTATGTTGCTGCTACATTCTTTAGGCCAAATGGCATGACGTTCCAACAATAGGTTCCCCATGCACATGTGAAAGCTATTTTCTCTTGATCTTCAGGAGCTATTTTTATCTGGTTATATCTAGTAAACCCATCCATTAAGGAATATATCTCATAACCCACCGTCATATCCACTATCATGTCTATGTTTGGGAGTGGAAAGTCATCCTTTGGGCATGCTTTGTTGAGATCTCTGAAGTCTATGCAAATGCGAATGGACCCATCATGTTTTGAAACTGGAAAAATATTGGAGATCCACTTAGCATAGTCAATAGCTCGAATGAATCCTACGCGTAAGAGCTTTTCTAATTCAGCTTTAGCAAGAAGAGCTATGTGAGGGTGCATTTTCCTCAACCTTTGTTTGATCAGTTTTATTCCTGGAGCTATACATAGATGATGCATAATAAGATCAGTGTCAAGCCCAGGCATATCAAAATATGTCCAAGCAAAGTTGATTTTCTTCTTTTGCAAAAACTTTGTATATGCCTCTTTTTCTTCAACTGATAGAGACTGAGCTAGGTGCACTATTTGGGGAGCCTCTTCTATATTCAAATTCACTAGTTGTGTGGGCTCAATGAGAACTGATGACCTGTCTTGGAAGTAACTTGGCAAGTTATGAAGTAACCCATCCTTAGGCACCTCAAAGAGGTTTTCACCCTCAGATACGTCATTTATTTTTACTATTTTGGGTTCTGACACCGCCATAAAGTGGTTTTCCCCATCAGAACCATCTTTCTTTTTTTCTTTTTCTTTTATTTTTAGACTGAGGTACTTAATATCAGGCTCTGTCATACTTGTTGTTGGTTCACTGGTGGAAGAGACTATGGGTTCAAGAGCATTTAGATAACAGGCAATTTCATAGTTATTCTGAAAGTTTAAGAGCTGAGGCTCTTAGTGATGTTGAGAATAATCAATTAGGTGGAAATGAACAAGGGGTAGGTCAATGACTAGTTCAACATTGTGTATGTGGAAGGTGTTATCTCTAGTGACCATACAATTGGGATTCATCAAGTCTCCTTCTAAGATACCCGAATCAGGATTTGTCCTACCAAACAAAGCATTGTCCACTAAGGAAATTCGAGGAGTCCAATCCTCTAGTCCTACACTAGGCTTGTTGGTCACATCAGGTTGAGTACTATAAGTATGGACAACATCCATTACCAAATCAACTGTTGCATTTGAAAGTGAGTCCCATTCGAACTCATGTGAGTCTGTCTCTGAATCATTATTTGGGCCTCGTGATGTAGAAGCCTCAAGGTTAGGAAAGGTTTCCCTTTCTCTAGCACTAGCATTGTTACTATATGTCACAGCTAGGATAGCAACACTTTCCATTGTCAATCTAGCATTCATATAGTCACTATCTGTCGTAGTTGGGATAGTAGGACTGTTAATTATCAAATCTTTTGAATCTCCCCAAAGGAGATTTGTTGAAGGCACCCAATCATCAGACATATCTTGTTGATTAGAGAGATTAGGTGTGTAGTCTAAGTCATTGTCACTATCCGTCGTAGCTAAGATGGGCACACTTTTATGTTTCTTATTTGCAAAACCTAAGCCAACTGTTGACTTATTCCTTCATCTAAAAAGGGCATGGTTAAGAGGTTCATCTTTGGCATCCAACCGATGACTAAGGGGACCATGTCCTGGATAACCCATATTCTTCACCAATGTATACCCTCTCCCATAAGCTCGAGGAGAAGGCAAAAAATCCTCATTATGTCAGTATTTCTCCTCTCGATAAATCAAATCTCTAATGGCAACCTCTTCTTTTTCCTCCTGAATCAGAACTGAGGATCCTACAAACTTGTCAAACAATGTCATGGTTGAAGACGAGGGTTTCATATCTTGAGAAGATTTGCCATAAAACCTAGGGGAAATTGGCAATTTTGTGAATGAATCAATTTTGTAATCCCTCATGCCAAGATCCATGGCTTTGAATTTATCTTTGCATTGTTCAAATGTAGTATCAAAAGTGTCATCCTCCCTATTCAAAGGAATGTGAGACCCTGCTGAAATTGTGTTGACTGACAATGTGCTATCCCCAGGTATGCAAACTTCTACTCCATTGTAAGGGAACTTCACACACTGATGATAAGTAGATGGGATTGCTTTCATCTCATGTATCCAAGGTCTACCCAACAAAATATTGTAAGCCAAAGGATCGGCATCAACAATCTGAAACAAAATATCTTTCTCTACAGGACCAATTTGGATAGGAAGAACAGCCAATCCTTTAGAACTACATTTTGCTTCATCATAAGCCTTGATAGTTATCTTCTTCCTTGTGTCAATGACTTCTTCTGAATAACCCAAGGCCTTCAATAAGCTCAAAGAACAAATATTAAGCCCAACACCCCCATCTATCAACATGCGCCTGATCATAACCTCTATATGAAGGGCCAAATTGTGTGGGTGGCTTAATGACTTGTCATCTTCTTCTGAGAATGTAAGGTAGTGAGGGCTAGCCAAGTGGTTGACCATATTATGGAATTGATCTACATCTATATCATTAGGGACATTAGCCACTCGCAAGGCATCCTCAAGGACACACTTATGCTTAGGGGACAATTCCAAAAGCTCAAAGATTGAAATCTGTGCTGGTGTACATTGTAATTGGTCAACAAGATTATAATTCAACTCAGGACCAATAGCAAATTTAGGAAGAACACCTTTTGACACTAGCTACTTAGACTTACTAGAGTTAGGACCTCTAATAATAATGGGAGCTTGAGACTGACTCCTAGTGACTGCATTGAGGGGTTCAGACATCCTTCGTGAGTGAGGACCTCTTAGTACCACAATGGGTCCATCAGGCATAGGATTTGAATCCACGTCATATCCATAAGGATCTTTCCCTCTCATCATGTTGACATTATCATCAACAACTTCAAGCATATTAATAACATTTTCAACATTTGTGTAGGTGTCATTGATAGCAGCCTTGTCATTCTTGTTGTTAGAATTCTCTCCTTTCTCATATTTGGGCAAGGGTTATTTAAAAGCTTTGTGATCCGCATTAGTGGTTAAACCATCAAATTGTAATCTTCCACTTTCAATAAGATCTTGGACAAGATGCTTAAGTTTAAAACAATTTTCTATATCATGTCCAATTCCATTGTGAAAGATACAGAAAGCCTTCTCATCCCACCAATGAGGTTTAGGATCCGGTATGCGGAACTTTGTAGGATCCTGAGGTTGTGCCAAATTATGAGCAATTAACATCTTGAAAATGTCTACATAGGAGTCCCCAAGTTTGGTAAATTGTCTCTTTTCTATTTTAGGTCACCCTTGATACTTGGATTTATTTTCTTGTTGTGCTAAAGATGTTTGCAACTTCATGGCTTAGACTGCATTAGAGAGATTAAGAACTCCTTCATTCTTAGGTTGTGATGATTCAACAACTCCATCATTGACCACTTGCTTATTCTTATTCCAATAGGAGTTCTTTTTGTCCTTATTACCATTATTATTATTATTTTGGCCATTGTTGTTATTAGTTGTTTTGGCCAAAATTCCTTGTTCTTTTAGGACATCCTCTATGTGACACACCACTTCTACCATGGTATCAAAAGAATTAAATGGGATCTTCCTTACTTCAAACCTTAATTCAAGTACCAAGTTTCTCACAATGATGTCTATTCTTTCCTCCTCAGGAATTGTCCTTGGATATTTCGAGCACAAACGTCTCCATCTTTGTAGAAAGGTAACAAAGGATTCCCCTTGATTCTGCTTGAGTTTGCACAAATCAAGCATGGTGACCGACCTTGATAAGTTGTAAGAAAAATGTTGAACAAATCTTTCCACAAGCTCTCTAAATGTCTTAACTAGAGGAGTAAGGTTAGTAAACCATTCCATGGCTTGACCCTTGAGACTCCTTGGGAATAATCTCATCAAGTAGGAGTCTTCATGGTGAAAAGAAAAGCTCATTATGTAGAACTGTCTAACATGGTCGTGAGGGTCACCAACACCATCATATTTGTCATAGGTTGGAAACTCCACTTTCTTAGGAAACTCAACCAACACCACACTCTTGTCAATTGGGTTACGACATATGGAGTCCAAATTAAATGTGCTCTTAGGAGCCCTCATCCTTTCTATATCCTTTTGAAGTTGTTTGATCACCTCATTAGTTGATGGATCTTGCTTCTTTACCTTTCGGTCCACATCAAAATTATATGGGACATTAGCACTTTTTCTGATGAGACTTTCTAGGAACTGATCCTTGTTTTGTTCCACATACCTTTCTACATATGCTTGAAAGGATGGTTCTTGTTGCATAGTCATAAAATCTATATGATCGAAGTTGGCATAACTTCCTCCATGTTGTGAGCCATGATGTGCTCATTAGGAGGGTTTCTTTGAAAGTCTAGGAGGTGACTTTCTCCTATGATGATCATATCTTGAAGTCCTTCTACCTCTAGGACTTGGGGATCTTGAGGGCATCCTTGACCTTCTTCTAGGACTTGGTGAGGGAGTAGACAAGGGTGAGTGGGTCCCACTATTAGTACCCCTCCCATTGAATCGGTTTTAGAGTTGTTGTGCATAGAGTCTATCTTCTTTTTCTTGAGCGACTCTTTTCCTTATGTCCAATAATGCACGTTCCTCTTCCTCTAGTTGTCTAAATTTCTCCTTTTTAGCAGCTTGTTCATCTAGATAGGCTTGCTTCTCCCTTTCAATTCTCTTCAATCTCGTATTTGCATATCGAGAGGTATCTCTAAGTGGAGAAGGTTTCCTTGACTGTCTGATTGCATTGGCTGCATTGATGTGGTGGTCACTAGACTCGTTGCTTTGGTCTTCATGTTGTGACCCTGAATCTGAGTGAGTTTGTTGGTGATGTCTCTCAGCTCATTGGTGAGCATCAAGATACCTTGTGTTGATCATGGGTGATCTAGGTGGACTAGCATATGCAGACCCAGCAGACATCATGTTACCCCTATGCCATTGAAATATGTCATCAAGAGTCTGGTTCATTGCTTCTCTTTGTTGTTGAGTGAAGGTGTAACTCATGTCCATACTTGATGAAATGGGTGCTAGAGAGGTACTCACTTCACTAGGATTACCTTTCAAATTAAAACAAATCTCAGATTCACTCTTAGGAGATTGATCAAAAAGGGGTCCTTTTCCCTTATGTTGTTAACGAGTCTTAACTGGTGGTAACTGGCTAAAGACAATAGGGGGTCACTTCCCTTGATTGACTTGGTACCTTGTTGTAACTGACATGAAAGAAAGAGATTCTTAATGATAGGGTGACCTCGCAAAGTGTCAACACCAAACTAGGATAATCAAAGTTCTCTATTGTCCAAAATAAAATGAAAAGATAGAAATAAAGGAGCTTTACCAACACTGTCAAAGAGGTGCTAAAATCAAAGGATGAATATCCTTGCACTTTTGAATCAAGAGGTTGAACTAGGCCAAAATATAATTAAAATTGATTAAATGAAAGTGATTTGGACAATAAGAGCACTAAAATTCTTCAATAATGTAGCTAACAATTCTAGAGATAAGCTTTCTCACCAAGAATAACCTTCTAACCTAACAACTATTTCCAAAGTGACCTTGTAAACCAATTGATGCTATTCCTAGAGGGCAAAAACTAGAGATTTAAAGTCAAAATAAGTCTCTAATGACAAGATAGAAAATTGAGCAAGCTGTAAAAAAGTTGGGTGTTTCAACTCAAGAATTCAGTTGTTTTGTGGTTTAATTAGACACATTAATAGATTTCTAGCATTTTATCAAGCACATAAGACAACAATCAAGGAGTTCAAGAAAGCAATTGTCTTCAAACAATGAGCAAGGGGCAAAGCAACCTTGCACATGAACAAGTATAGTGACTTAGTATTTCTACTCCTTAAAAGTTCTACTTGTGTATGTTCTTGAAAATGTTTTAGCAGGCACATAGAACACAACAACACCTTAACAAGCTATCTACAAAGATATACATGGCTTTCTAAAAGGAGTTCTCAATATACACAAGGTACATGAGACCCAAATCTGTAGATGAGAAGAATCTGAAATCACACAGCCGGGGGGAGACGGTAACCCAAATCTCCTCCTTCACTTCTCAAAGGTATAAAGTTTTTTGAGGCTTAGCCAAGAGTGATATCAAACTCAATTCTCAAGAGAGGTGTCTTTCGATTCACCACCTGCTATTTATACTCCATCAGAACACGGGAGTTAAGGTCATCCCTTGAGGTGGTGTGTCCCCAAGCAGGCCTTCTAAAAATAAAATTAAGTAATTCACTATCAAAAGTATTTAAAGCACTAAAGGTGGAACACTTAACTCTTCAAGTAAATGTGAAGTGAGTCCAAAAGTGGAATATTTAACTCTTCAAGTGAATGTGAAGTGAGTCCAAAAGTGGAACATTTAACTCTTCAAGTAAATGTGAAGTGAGTCCAAAAGTGGAACATTTAACTCTTCAAGTGAATGTGAAGTGAGTCCACAAGGTGTAACATTTAACTCCTCACACAAACTCAAAGTGAGTCCAAAAGTGGAACATTTAAATCCTCACACAAACTCAAAGTGAGTCCAAAAGTGGAACATTTAACTCCTCATTCAAACTCAAAGTGAGTCCACACCTTAGAAAACTAATGAGATCAAGAAAGCATAAAAAAGGGGAAACTTTGTGGAACACTTAACGCTCTTTTCAAGTAGACCCCTCCCCTATGTATGAATGCTAACCTTGTATCCAAAGGGTGGTAATGAGGGGCCATTAGAAATAAGTGATTCCAACACCCAATTTAGCTAACAAGATCAATCAAAAGTAATCTAAAGTTGCTTATCAATACTACTCACAAATGATAAAGGGTTGAATCAATGGAATATTTAACTTTCCAAGCAAATATAGAGTGAGTCCACAAAGTGGTGCATTTAACTCCTTATGTAAACAAGGAATGAATCCATGCCCTCAATCACTCAATAAGATATTTGATATTGGAACCAAGAATTACTTAAAGTTTAAACACAAGCATTCACTTACACAAATTTGTATGAAAGAAAATTTATGTTCATTCATTTCTCATTAAGAGCATCAATTGAAATGTGTTCTATGAAAGCATGTAAACACTCAAGCCAAACACATGAGAGATTCAAGTTTAATCCCAAAATCCAAATGTTGTAGAGATGAAACAAAGTACCTCAAGTTCAACGCTTTGTTTTAAGCATTTTCCATGAAAGCAAGAGCACCTTCAAATGAACAAGACAAGAAAACAAGCAAACAAGATATGCAATGTATATCCAACTTATGCAAACCCTAAAGTTAGATCTAAAAATCAATTTTTATGAGCAATGATAACCAGCAAATAATTCAAATGATAACTCATATCATGCATTGAACAATGAAAAATAAGTGCATACCCATCAAAAAAAATTATTTTTTTTGCATTTGACCTAGTCAACAAGATCTAATTTTTGCCACATAAATTCAGACCCTAAACCCAAAATGCAGAAAAGAGACCTCTGTCAAAAAATAGAGAGCTTTCCAAAAATGTAAAAATTTTAGAAAAATCTCTTCATTTGTGCCCTAGAGACCCATTTTACCAAAATAGACTAGTTTTTATAAATTGACCAAATGAGTTATGATATGACCTCTAAATTAAAAACACAATGAATGAACCCCTTATATAATTTCAAGAACTTTTCAGAAATGTAAAAAATTTTGAAAAATACACTAATTTGCACCAAAAATTGATTTTTTATAAAAAATCAAGAAAAAATCATAAAAAATATAAATTACTTCTAAAAATTTTGAAAACTTTTTTGGAGCTTCTTTGATATGTCTCCAACTTACAAAAAAGTTTTCAGACCAAAACACCAAATTGTTTGGGATATATGATCAAATCTTTCAAATCTAAGGTTTTTTTGTCTCCAAACAAATTTGCACAAGGGTTAGCTCCAAAAATAATCAAAACTAGCATGCAAGAGGTGGGTTGCCCCACAGTGGGTGCCAAAAATGTATAGTGAAAATGTGACCATACTTCTATGAATCCTTACATGCAAAAAAACTCAACAATGAGCCCTCACAAATTGATCCATAGCTCTTTATGCATGGAGTTGCAAGATTTGTAAAATTGCTCTCAACTAGAGCTATAAACTCATAACCTTGCTAGTCAACCACACAATGAGAGATTCTAAATCAAAGACAAAGGCAACAATGCCAATATCTCCAATGAAATCAATATGGATGCAATGCAATGCAAACTAATCTATGAGAATGAAAGATGCAAGCTATGCTATGAAAGGAAAATACAAGTGTTACAAATCCTCCTATTAAACTATGTGAGATTAATCTATTGCATAAAAGAAATCTATACTAAAAATGTCATGATTATGCAACTATGATGTAAGAAAACAAGCTAAATGAAATGCAACAACAATGTCTTCAAAGCTTGAATGCAAGAATATCTTCAAAGAGCTCCAAATGACCTAGAAAACCTGCAGCATAACATTAGCATAAAAACTTAAGATATGAAAATGAGGAAAAGAGCTCTCATTTTATAAGAAATGAGATGAAAATGGACCATTGAGATTAAGAGGCAAAAGACTTAATCAACGGTGGAGAAAAATAGAAGCTTGATCCTTGTGCACAAATATCCTCCAATAGGAAAATAGGAGTTGACTTTAGTGTCCATATGAGACAAAAAAAAAAATTTCTCTTTTTATAAAATAAGAATAATGCTTTATTTGTGCAACATGGGATAAGAACAAAAGTGGGAATTTTTTATTTAAATAAAAGGGGAGGAAATTCCTTTTAATTAAATAAAGGCTTAGGATAAAGTGATTTTATTATTTAATTAAAAGAAATTTTTATTTAATTAAAAAGGAGCATATTCTCTTAATTAAATAAGATTTTTATTTTTTTCTCTTTTAAATTAAATAAGGCTCAAACCTTAGAAAATATTGAATTGATTATGATTTGATCAAGAAAATTGATATAATTGATATTATTGATATTTGAAAATATTGATTCAGGAATTTGACAAATTGCTAAATGGGGGCCCAAAGTCTAGGCGACCATTTTAGGGTGCATACAAACCTTAGTTCCACACATGCCATATTTTGCTTTCGAGCACAAAAAAAAAAAAATTAATTCAAAAGTTATTGGCATGACTATTCAACTTTTGGTCCATTTTAAAGTCTATAAAAACCTTTGCATTCACTTCTTATTAGTAGAGCATTGGCTTTTATAGTATCTCACAATAACATCCACATATACTTATTTATAATTCAGTTGAGTTGCATCTAGTTTGGTATATCTATTCATACTAATAGCTTTTGAAAGTTTGTCAGTAAACAAACAATCACACTTGTTTGATTTATTGTGAAGTTAAAATATGACGTGGTATCCCAAGTATTTAGTATTCAATAAAGTATTAACAATATTAAATTTTTAATAGAGGAATATGTACAATTTACTAATGACAACAATTATGTTCTTTTAATTCTTTATGTTGTCTTACTTTTGCTAGGTTCCCTACCTATTTTTATAAAAGAGGATGGTTGGTGGCAGAAAGAGGGACATTTGTTGGAAATATGGGAGAACGCTAGGAGAAAATCGAGGAGATGTGACTTGTAACCATTGCACTAAGTAGATTACTGAGGGTATAAATTGACTCATATATCACCTTGGAAAGATTGAATTCCATGATATTAAACTATGTGATGGTTGTTCTGAAGAGGCTATGGGGGAGGCATTAGCAAGCCTTAAAGCATATGCGCAAAAGAAGGCAAGAAAAAATAGAACAACAGAGGCAATGGCAGCCCCAATGACAAATTTTAGTATTATAGGTTTGCAAATAGGTGTGGGGGCTTCTCCTTCCACTGGGTCATAGATACGAGGATCAAGAAATATGGGTAGGCATGTGTTAGAGTTTTGGGTTCCACATAAGCCTCCTAGTTCTCTAAGTTGCAGTTAGTAGATTTTGGTACTCCAACAATATTTCCTTCAATGCTTTATGCAGTCCATATTGGGATCAATTGGTCACTGTAATGACCTTTTCAAGTAAGGGGTTCAAGGCCATATGAGGTTGAAAACACTCATAGAGTTGTGGAAGACCAAAGGAGAATTTGGAAAAATAATGGTTGCACCATTAAATCCTATGGGTGGATAAATGATAGGAATAGGACACTCATCAAATTTCTAGCTTCTTTAGGAGGACAATATACCATTGACCTAGTCAAGTTTCAAATGGGTTGGTATGAAGAATCATCAAAGGAAGGTAATAGGGACTACATTCATCACTCAAGTTGGACATCAAATAAGGAGCATGTTACTGTTAATGTTTGTAGCTTCAGTCATATGATCACTTACAATACTATAATACTTAGATATTGATTAATAATAATTACATGTGTGTGTGTGTGTGTGTGTGTGTGTGTGTGTGTTTATATGTTATATTATTATTAATATATATTATTCAAATTTATATTATTCTAATATATGATTGATAAATGAAACATTATAAAATGATTAGACATGTCCCATGAAGGGACATGTCTCTCATAGCTTCATTCCCAATATAAATAAGAGAGATTGTTGCATTTGGAAAACACAAACAATATATATAATTTAGGCAATGGTATTACATTTGCAGCGATCCTAAAATCTCAACATGGTATCAGAGCCAAACTGTAGATGTAGAAGATCATAAATTTAATTTAAGAAATTTAGCAAGCTGTACGTTGGGATTATTATCGAAGACACCAAAACTTCTAACATCTCTGTATGGATACAGAACCTGGAGATATTTGAAATAATAATTGAAGTAGAGCATTATTATTGGCCAACATAGATGGGAATGGTACACTGTTCATTTCCATGAATGAAGACATTGCAACAGTTCATTCCATCTGTATTGTCGTTGCCACATATTCATCATCAATATTCTTCACTTCTTTGCAGAAGTCTTTAAGGTATAACAGCACATTCTGTAACCATCATTGTCCCTTGATATGTCACTTGGTGCCGAAGTGTTGTGCGGTTATTGGAAGAATTTAGTAACTCTCGTGCCTTGTATTTGTAAGATAAAAAGATTGTGTATTCATCGAGATCTCTCCATTATGGTTATAATGCATTCCTTCTTCAAGGTGGGAGTCGGATGATCTTATCCTCATACATTTTGCACCATTGAGTTTCCCATACTTGCAGGCAGAGGTCATGTGGTGATCATTTTTCATTATCTTCAAAATTGTCATGTTATCTCACGTGGAGAGGTGTGACAATTGTGAGAGGTGCAGACCAGTTCAGGCCCCTTTGGATACTCCAATGTATCGAGCACCTTGGGTCGATATGCTATAGGAGGGAAGATACTACGATCCCAATTAGTGATCAACTCAACGCTTTGAACATGTGGACAGGAATGGAATAAGAGATTTTCATCTGCAGTACTATATAGGCCAAAATTATTCCAATATATTGATTGCTTCCAATGAAATTTACATTATGTTCTTTCATATTTGGGATTTGCACAATACTATAAGAGGATCATGGTATAGAACATGAACATCCATTAAAGTATGGCTACACAGATTTCATACACATTTGAGATGGATTTGTGGAAAATCTTTAGAAGATATAAGGTAACTACAATGACATGTGTACAGCCAAATCCAATAACCCGTGCCAATGTCCTCTCTGCTTGTATGGGAACTTTAACACAGGCCATAAGGATCCATCAAATATTGTAATGGTAAGTGCAAGGGACTATGATCAGTTTGACAGGAATACCCCAAAGGGATGTCTTTGTATTGACAAGAAGTTGGGTTTGTTGAAATACGTGGGGAAGATTTTGAGTGGATATAGGGGCACAAACACATTGAAGAATGCAAATGCAAACTATGTAAGCGTAGATAAGATGAACTATTCTGGCAGGTTGTATCAAAAGAGACTGGTCACAATGTACGAGAGATGTGCACGAAATGGATTTATTGAAAAGGCCAAGCTTCATGTCAAGGATGCATTAACTTTAGTATGAAGAGACGTTGATGTATCTTAAAATATTGTGAGATACATTGATATCAAAATGATAAAGATTTCTTGCTGCTAACATTGAAAATTAAGTCCAGTCAACATAGAAGAAAGAGAAAACTCTTATTGGTCAATGATGCTCAGTCAAAATAAGAGTTGTCAGGGAAGACTCTCTGCTCTCTAATCTTCAATCATCGGGAGGACTGACCCAAATTTAAATTGAAAGCCCTGTTGCTCAAAATGGGTTCAAGTATTTCCTTGGAAGATCAAAGTAGTAAACGGAGGATTTGAGAGTTGATTGTACTAGATGTAACACT
Source organism: Chamaecyparis obtusa (assembly GCA_027943335.1). Lineage (NCBI taxonomy): Eukaryota > Viridiplantae > Streptophyta > Pinopsida > Cupressales > Cupressaceae > Chamaecyparis > Chamaecyparis obtusa. Next base: position 2,494,663 of record BSBK01002398.1, read on the forward strand.
CTCAATAGAATTTGTAGAATGTAAAGTATGTTAGCTTGTGGTGACTGATCAAGAAAGCACTATCCAAGAAAGTATTGTACACCTTTTCCTGGTCATTTGAAATTGACTAAGGAGATGTCTCCTAAGACATCAAAAGAAGAGGCAAAAATGTCTAAGGTACCTTATGCTTCAACTGTAGGGAGCTTAATGTATGCTATGGTATGTACTAGGCCAGATATTGCACATGTAGTGGGAATCGTTAGCCGATATATGAGTAACCCTGGTATTGAGCATTAGAATGCAGTCAAATGGATTCTCACATACTTGAGAGGTACATCTAGTAAGTGTTTACACTTTGGGGATTCTACTACTACTGTACAAGGCTATGTTGACTCAGATTTGGTAGGAGATATAGATAGTAGGTGGAGTACTACAGGTTATGTATTTATTGTTGGTGGGACAGTAGTGAGTTGGATTTCTCGACTACAAAAGGTGGTTGCTTTATCCACTACAGAGGTAGAGTATGTTGCTGCTACAGAGGCAGCCAAGGAGATGATATGGCTTCAATTCTTCATGGAAGAATTGGGACATCCATAGAAGGATAATTTTTTGCATACAAATAGCCAAAGTGCCATTCATCTTGTGAAGAATTCTTCTTTGCACTCAAAGAAAAAACACATATAGTTGCGGTACCATTTCATTCAGTTAGTTTTGGATGATGGGAAGTTAAAGCTAGAAAAGATTCATACATATGATAATCCAATAGATATGTTTACAAAGGTAGTAACAAGGGAGAAGTTGAATTCATGTTCAGCTTCTGTTGTTCTTCTAGACTAAATAGAATAAAGGAACAACTGAGTCTGGGGTGGTTCGATCCAGTGGGAGCCTCATATGGTAGTGGTATTGCTACAGGATCAGTCTCCAAGTGGGAGATTTTTTTAGTGTGGATACTGATCAATCACCAAGTGGGAGATTGTTAGCTTGTGGTGACTAATCAGGAAAGAACTATCCAGGAAAGTACTGTACACTTTTCCTCCCGACCTCATCGGGGTCATTGGGCAATTTTTTTGAGGCTGACATATTTTCGGCTATTTTTGGGCTGACATATTGTAACTCATTATAACCCTAAAGTGACAAAATATTGTATAATATGGGTTAGGGTTAGGGTTTTTTCATTATGTATGATTTTAGTACTTGCGGCAGAATTGAGCTGTAAGGGAATATGGATTGTAATCAGGTTGTAATCACTGGATAATAATAATATTAGACTCATTGTTGGTAGACGTGGCCCAGGGATTGGGTGAACCACGTTAAATCTTTGTGTATCGTGTTCTCTTTTGTGTGATTTATTATTTTCTGATATTGGCTATATTTGCATGTAATTGTTATTTCTGCCTTGTTAATCCTAACAAGGTCCATTGTTATTGGAAGGTGATTTTTTGGTGCTCAATAGTGCGTCCATCTAACAACTGAAGGTTATTTTTTGAAGAGTGTGCATCTATGTTAGTGGGAGCAGTTGAAGAATATCCTTTAACTACATGAGATTAGTATTTTTTTTTAGTTCAATTTCTAAGTATAGTATTTCTAATCTCTTATTTGTATTTCTATGTACATACTATAAGAGCCATTTTCCTTGATCTTTTCCTTTCCCTCTGAGGATGTGCTTGCAGGAAAAGAAATTGAGTTGAGATTTGATATCATATTTAGAGGGAGTCTGACAATGTCAAGATGGAGCACGAACTTGAGCTTCAGAGGGAGCAACTAGAGAATCTACATCTATGACATCTGAGGATCTTGATTTAAAGGGAGTGAGTACAACATCTAGAGGATATGCCTTATTTGATTTCTAAGGATCTTGGTCATATTGATATAGAGGGAGTAAACCATATCGAGATGGTTTCTCTAGTGACCAAGAAACTATAAAAAAAAAAAATTGTGATTAAAATGATGAAATTCCATGTATGTGAACTAGAAGGTTGTTATGCAAATATCTAGATCATGATATTCCTAGATAGATGGTTGGGAATTCAATAAAAGAGTGTAATGCAGACTAAAGAACAAAGACACGACTTGCTCATAGAAGGTTGATATTAGATTTAGAGTGAGTATAATAGTTCATCCTATAGAACATATGGCTGATATTATCATCAAGATTCTTGCTAGAGGTAAGGTTGTGTACCTTCGAGATAAACTTGGCATGTTGGAGAATGAAGCCTTAGATGAAAAGGAGTTTCATCTATTATCTTGTATGTTATTGCATTCTTCTCCTTGAGAGAGAAGTCTAAGGTGAAAGCCCTTGTTTCCACCCTTTGGGATGAGCCATGATGGATCCACCTTCTGACATGAACCAAGGTGGATTTCACGTGTGTGACTCTAGGACTTATGGGCTGTTCTGTGAACATTGGAGAAAGGTGATGACTTTTTGAAAATGAACACTTGTATTTGATGTTACAAGGTGATGATCTTGTAATGGAGTTTCATTATGGTAGACAGTTATATGTCTGTGCACATACCATAATAGGGTTATATGTAAATGGAATGTAATGTTCTTATTTACTATATCCTCGTATCATGATCTGAGGTGATCTAAAAATTATGTATCATGATCTAAGGTGATTCCTCATATCAAGGTGGTATGAAAATTAGGTATCAAGCTCTAAGGTGATTCCTCATATCACATGTTAGGTGATATGTAAAATTGGGTATCACATGTCAGGTGATTCATCATATCACATGTTAAGTGATATGTAAAATTTGGTATCACATGTTAGGTGATTCCTCATATCACATGTTAAGTGATATGTAAAACTAGGTATCACATGTCAGGTGATTCCTCATATCACATGTTAGGTGATATTGAAAACTGGGTATCACATGTTAGGTGATATGTAAAACTTGGTATCATGAATTATGTAATATATGATTTCTTAGTATCCATATGAATCATATTAGGATCCTTTCTGACTTAGTATTACATATTAATTGGACCCTATGAAACATATCACATAGTGACATGTCTCTACATAAACTTAGTATCCATATGATAGACATCATGAGAAGTATTGTCATTAGACATACCATGGATATTTATGAGCTATGATTAACATCATGTGACTTGATATTCTTGCATATACCATATCTCCTAATATCACAGTGGGGTGATATCTCCTCTCTTTCAAAATTAATGATTTATTACCTTGATGGATTTTATCTTCTCTAGATAAGAGGGAGTGCTGATGTTTTGTATGGCTATATTTAGGGTCATATGTGTTGACAAGGGAGACCTCAACATATTCTGTTTGATCATCCTCCCTAGCTAAGAGGGAGTGTTAATGTTTGTAGCTTCAGTCGTACGATCACTTAGAATACATATAATACTTAGATATTGATTACTAATAATTGTGTGTGTGTGTGTGTGTGTGTGAGTGTTATTCAAATTTATATTATTCTAATATATGATTGATTAATGAAACATTATAAAATGAATAGACATGTCCCATGAAGGGACATGTCTCTCATAGCCTCATTCCCAATATAAATAAGAGAGATTGTTGCATTTGGAAAACACATACAATATATATAATTTAGGCAGTGCTATTACATTTGCAGCGATCCTAAAATCTCAATAGTTACAACACCATCCAAGGAAAACAAGTTACAAGGTAGCATAGTTGAACTTAAAAACCAAGATAATCAATAGGAAGATGAGCTTTCATACATTACATTACAAGAGGAAGTCATTGAGAAGAAAATCAAGGAAGCAATTGGTTTTATCCAAGGAAGAGAAAGAATAGCGAGAAAAGAGAAACATTTGTAAACTCTTGAAAAATTACAAGAAGATCATTATAAATTCAAAGAAGAAATCCTTGGTGAACTTTCATTCATGTTGCAGGAGGAGGTTCTTGAGAGTGAATTGCAAAAAGTTTCAAGAACCCTTGGTGAAGAAGCTAATTAGGTAGACAGATTGAATCAAGATCTTCAAGTTATCATAGATGAATCCAAATATGAAGAACCATTTGACAAAGCATTACAAGGTATCATCACCACCATATTCTTTGGGGGGGTGCTAAAAGATCTCATAGAGGAAGTGTAAATAGAGTCATTTCCCAAGGCATCTCAAGGCAGACTAGTTGTTGCAAGTGGCCATGATTCACCATAACTTTGACTTCCAAAGACATTTCCACCTGACATGCTATTTGACAGTCAAATTGTGAGGATGTTGGATAGTTCTCCTATCAATTTTGAGGGTACCATGCTTAAAGAGTATACATATGAAGAATTGCAGATGCCCCTAAAGAAGAATCAATTGGTGATCACATGACAGATGATGAAGCTTTAAGTGTATTTAGTGAGAATGTATGAGATATGTTAAGCGAGGAACAAGTTACTCCCATGAAAGATGAGAATGAAGAGCATTTTGCAGGAGTGCTACAATTAGACTTTGTATTTGAACACCTTGAAGAAATATTTGAGAGTGAAATCATCAAGGAATCCTTGATTTTTGAGGATGCACTTGAGGAAATTCACAAGGATGCATGGTTCATGTTACACAAAGACAAGCCTCCAAGAGTGATATTCCATGGGCTTGACTTCATGATTGATCCTGCCTTGATTGATCATGAGTTTGATGCTACTATAAGTGGGAGGGTTCATCGCCAACTTCAACCTCTTGAAGATGTAGATGATTAACAACTAGAATTTCCATTTGAAACACCCTAAGTTGTATCTTTCCCTACTTTGAATTTTGAAAGTCATGAAGGTTTTTATTTTGATTATGGTGATCTAGGAAAGACAACTTGTTTATAAATTAACTATGGCCCATTTGAATTGCCTCAACTATTGATTCTACATGATAATTTTCATGAATTTGAATGTGAGGTGACAAATGTTTTTGGAGTACAAGGATAAATTTGGAAAACTTAGAACCATTAGCCAAACCTTGTTGCTCCTGAACATTTTGAGAAACCATGTCAGATCATGTATAATATTGGCCTTTAGGGTGTCATCACTTTAGGAGTCTTGTATATAGTTAGAGTGGGTTTGTCTTGAACCACTTGATTCAATAGGGTTAGAGTAGGTTTTCTTTTTTTCGATTTGCATAGTTATTTTAGGAGTCAAGTCGTTAGTTTGCCTTGAGTTAGTTGACTTAAGATTCTTTGGTGACTTCTATCGCAGTTTGGATTTGTTAGTTTAGCTTTCTTTAGAGAGTCAGTTTGTAGGTTTTCCTTGAGTCATTTGACACAAGTAGTTTAGTAGTAGTTACTTAGTTTTCTTTCGTTTTAGTGTTTTCTTTGGTTAGTTTAGTTTTAGAGAGATCCCAACTTGTGAGAAAGGCGTTGTGTCACACAACACACTTTGGTGTTCTCCTAGTTGATTTGTTTGGTTTATTTCTTGAATACCTCTTGTGAGGATACCTTGAACTAAAAATTGTTCCTAATAGTCGGTGCTTCGAAAAGGTTTTGGACTAAATTTGGATTGAATTCATTTGTTGTGTCCAGGATACCTAAATCTTTTAGTTACAACATTTTTCTCACACTTAATTGCTTCGAGTTATTTGGGAGTTCTCAAGGTGAAGTTGGAACGAGTGAAAAATATACATTGCTTCAGTACCATTGTGGTTCTCCAAACTCTATACATGCTTCAATGCTTGTGTGGAAAAATAAATTATAAAAAAAATGAAAAACAATATCAAAAGAAAAGAAAATAAAGAAAAGAAAAGAGAAATAAAGAAAATGAGAAAAATAAATAAAAATAAGGCAATTTGGCTCTGAGTGTGCGAAAACCTCTACCGGTGGTACTCAATAAAAAATCACTAAAGGTAGAGCAATGTTTTTGGTGGACCACAACAATAACCTCACCAAGGCTATGGATGTGTGATTGGCAGTGAGGCTCTATCTAGGATGCTTTTGGAGTAAGGATATCAAAATAGCTAAGTCCAATGGATCTAAGAAGCTTTCTAAGTTCTTGTCAAGCGGGGAATAAATCACTTGCACACACGTGAGTAACTGTGGATTAAGGTTCTTATCTCAATTTTTGGTTCCTTCCATTTTGAATACAATTCCTAGTCATTGGATAGGTGAAAAGGGGATTAACCGAAGGTTCTTGATTCTAAGTAAGTTCTATTCTTTAAATGTTCAGGAATATTTTTTGGAGTGGGTGCTAAACGTTGTGAGGTTTTCACACCATTACCCCATTACAAATGGGGACCCCCTCTTCTGCTACTTAGTTTAGGTGGTAGAGCGAATTTGGAAACAATCTAGGATTTAGAAGGCCTTCTTAGAACAAAACTTGAAAATTTGGCTAAGTTTGGAAGTGAAAAATTGAAATAAAATTATGAGCCAAGGATGTGTGAATTTTCCTAAGTATGAATAAGAGGAAGCACCTTTTTGTCTCGAGCATGGGTGAGAGGAGGCACTCCTTCATCTCAAGTAGGTGGTAGAGGAAACATCTCTTGGTCTTAAATTGGGGGTAGACGAAGCATCTCTATCTTAAATTGAGAGTAGAAGAAGCACCTCTCTGTCTCAAGTTGCACAATGAGACCAAAAGAGATTGATTTGAGCATGGGGATTAAAAATTCAAATTTACCATTAGAAGATAAACATTTAATGTAATTAAACCTTGCATTGAGCTTTGAAATAAATATTTAATTAGTGTTGGATAAAATATTTAATAATATTAAACAAGGGGAGATAGATTTTAATGGCATCAATTAGGGTGGAAATTAATTTTAAATTGAGATAAGGCACAATTTGCCTCAATTTTGCAAAATGAAAATGGATTTTAAATTTACCTTGATTTTGCAAAATGAAAATGGGTTTTAAATCGAGATGAGATTAAATTTGTGATGCCCAAAAAGTTAGGAAAACACAACTACAATTTTTTTTCTAAAACCTACTATATAACTACAAACACACATACATTCACAACTATGAAGACTAGATTTTAATACAAAATGGCACAAGTTTCTATGTGTACACAAAATAGTGCAGAGGGAAACATAAAAATGAAAACATTGAAGTGTCTAAAAACACCCCAAGGGTCAAACCAGAGAAGGTTGACCAAGTTTCACTAAGTTTGACCAAATTTGACCAAAAATTAAACTTCACCGAACAACTCCAAACTATACTACAGGGTACCCTAGACAACAAGCTTCGATCGACATGCAATTCAAGGTAGTTGACTAAAGTCAACCATGCACCAAAAAATGTGCAACAAAGTTAAAGGGGTTCAAAACTTATCAATAAATACTTGGGTAAGCAAATTGAGGCATTTGACCTAAGTTTGACCAAGGGTTCGCCAAAAGTCAACTGTGCCCAAATATGACCAACGATGATCTACTAAGGTTTAATACATGCCAGGGAAGGTTTGTGCACTAAAATCAAGGTGTTTGACCTAGGTTTGACCAAGGGTTGACCAAAAAGTCAACTGTGCACAAAAAAGGTCATTGTGTCTATAGAGATCATAATGACCCTAGACAAGACCAAAGGAAGAAGAAATAAAAACCTAAGATGACTATAAGGTTCCCTAGCTGAAAAGTTAGAATTATACTAAAAGTTCAATATTCTAATTAATTAACTCCAAATATAAAATTATCCCATTTACATAGTTACAAAGTATAGAAAAATAAATCTAATGCAACACATTGTAATTCAAACATTGTGATATTTTAATCTAATACGTTTAGGCCAATATTTTTTTAAAAATAATAAGCTAAAATAAGTTCTTTAATAGATTTAACCCAATTTTAACGTTGAAATGTCTCAAATGAATTTAGTATTTACTAATTTTAATTTAAACTTAAATAAAAGTTGAATTTAATTCTAAAACAAAATCTATCTAAAAAAGTTTAAGTTCCATTT